>CM031595.1:151403654-151406154 GCA_018398815.1 Conus ventricosus
CCCCCTACTTTAGTAAGTGTTTAAAGGCTGGAAAACTTGACCACGTGAAAGTGTTTACTAATGCAGAGAGCTGGTAGAACGGAACGGACTGGGAGGGTAAAGATGACGACAACTTTTCCTATCAAATGGAGGACCATATGCCACACACACACACACACACACACACACACAACACACACACCACACACACACACACACACCTATCTATCTATATCTATCTATTATCTATCTATCTATCTATCTATCTATCTATCTATCTATCTATGTTTTGTCTCTCATCCTTTAAGACTAAATTTGTTATATTCGTATTGAACATGGAGCGGTATTTGTACGGAAAAATAAAGCTGAATTAGAAATTCGATACTTTAAAACGTCGTCATTGTTCGTTTCTTTTCCATTTGTCTCTTTATATTTCAACATGTCAACAATTTCCGTCGGGCGACGTAATTCGTCGAATTCTGTAAAAGTTTCTTGCGATTGGATGGGAGGGCCAACGACACTGACCTCATGCAGAACGATTGGATGGGAGGGCCAACGACACTGACCTCATGCAGAACGATTGGATGGGAGGGCCAACGACACTGACCTCATGCAGAACGATTGGATGGGAGGGCCAACGACACTGACCTCATGCAGAACGATTGGATGGGAGGGCCAACGACACTGACCTCATGCAGAACGATTGGATGGGAGGGCCAACGACACTGACCTCATGCAGAACGATTGGATGGGAGGGCCAACGACACTGACCTCATGCAGATTTTCAATCTCTTATTAAGAAAAAGGAAGAACTCAGTAATTTAGTCACTGAAAAAAACATTGATGTTGTAATTGGAACAGAAACTTGGCTAGAAACTGGAACATCCAGCAGTGAACTTCTAATGGAGGATTTTGATATTTATAGAAAGGACAGACTTGGAAAAAGAGGTGGGGGAGTCTTGATTGCCATTAGGAAGAACTTAGCCAGTGAGTTTTTATATCAAGGCAAAAATAGTGAAAGTTTATTTTGTAGGATTAATTTCAAGAATAAGAGACCTGTCATTGTTGGATCAGTTTACAGACCTCCAGACTCAGATGAAAATGTATGTTTGTCTATTTGCAGAGACATTTCTAATATTGTTTTGGCCAATAGGAAGGCAATATTATGGATTGGTGGAGACTTTAATTTACCAGATATTGATTGGGGTGAAGATGCCATACTTGGTAATCAATACAGTAAAAATATTAATACTCAGTTTTTTGATGCCACCAAAGACCTTGGATTAGTACAGTCAGTTGAATCACCAACTCGTGGTAAGGCATTCCTGGATTTATTTTTTACCAATTGTCCAGGCGCTTTAGGCAATCAGGAATTAATTGCAGGCCTGGGTGATCATGACATAGTTCTCTTAGAGAGTAACTTTCAACCCTTTCGAAGAAAACCCCCTAAACGTACCATCAGACTCTGGAACCAAGCAGATTTACCAAAATTGCGCAGGGATACTCATAATTTCAGTCGTCTTTTTTTGAGGTCCCATAGTGTTAAAGATAATGTCAGTGATCTTTGGAAGTGTATAAAAACTAACTTGGGTTTTATTATGGATGACAACATACCTACTAAAATAACTTCAAGCAAGAACCACCAGCCATGGATTACTACTAAAACTAAACGTTTGTTGAGAAGGAAACATCGTTTCTTTAAGAAATTGAAAACTACATCCTAATTCAGAAAGATTACTGGTTAGGTATAAACATATTAAGAGAAGGTGTCAGAGAGAATGTAGACTTGCTCACTCCAATTATGTTAATTCGATGATTTCGGAAGGTGATCATCAGAACAAGAAATTATGGTCTTACATAAGGAGTAAGAGACAGGACAACATTGGGATTCCAGACCTGAGAAACAACCAGAATAACCTAATACAGGACCCTGAAGGAAAAGCAAACTTACTAAACAAGCAGTTTTGTTCAGTTTTCTCAAATCCCAAACCTTTAATTAACGTTAGACTAAAGGATGATGATAAACTCCCTGAAATGCAAAACATCAAAGTAAACAAAGCAGGAGTATTTAAGTTACTGACCAATATTAATGAAAACAAAGCTACTGGTCCGATGGCGTTCCTGGCAAGCTCTTAAAATTATGTGCCAATGAATTGAGTGAGGTATACCAATTACTTTACCAAGCTTCACTGGACCAGGGAGTAATACCTGATGAGTGGCGTGATGCGAGCATTGTTCCCTTATTTAAAAAGGGTGACAAAACAAAAGCAGAGAACTATAGACCTGTATCTCTTACATCCATATCAGCTAAATTACTTGAACACATAATATATAGAAGCATAATGGACCATTTTGACAAATATGATTTCTTAAATAACGCCCAGCATGGTTTTAGACAGCGAAGGAGTTGTGAGACTCAACTTATAACAACTCTCAATGATTTTAGTAACTGTCTTAACAACAGACAGCAAATAGATGCAATTTTATTAGATTTTTCTAAAGCCTTTGATAAGGTTGACCA
>CM031595.1:151411154-151416154 GCA_018398815.1 Conus ventricosus
GCACTTTTAAAAACAGTTCTATACGGCTGCAGTGAGCAGTTGTTCATTCGGCATTTATCCCTTTTTTGGCACCTGGATCGCTGGAATTCAACCACGTGTAGAATTTACCACACTGACAAAACCTTTCAGCATTTATCCCCATTTTTTGCACCTGGATAGCTGAAAATGTAAACACCTCCTTGTGATTGGTCGGAATTGTCGGTGACCTTGACCTCTTGCTGGACCTGGTAGTGAATTGGAGCCGGTGTAACGTTCCCCACTAACTCCAAGCCTGAAATCACTCTCCTGGAAGCGAGAAAGCGCATGTGTCCACACCCAGCCCCTCCCACCCCTCCCACCCCCGGACTCCCCTGGGTGTAACTCCAGAATGACCTCGCTCTTTATTCCAAACTGGCCACTTTTCCAACGAAATTCGGAACGTCCCAAACAGCAGAACATATCAAATAAAGGCCATTGCACCTGAGTTTGAAGGGAAGGAGTTGGGGGTGGGGGTGCACTTCTGGACGTGAATCAGAAGCACCCTCAGCCCTGTTCTACAACCAGTCCATGGTGAGTGGTGTGACACATTGACAAGAAACACCCCTGGGGTCAATATAGGCACGTGTGAAAAAAAAGAAGAAAACCCCACCCACCCAATGTGAGAGAAAGGTGGGAGTAAACGCGTGCCTATATTCACCCCATGGGCTGTTTCCGAACCATGACCCAAATTACTCACCGGGGCTTGGGAACCAGGTTGGGGATATTTTTGACTCTGGCCCGGAATCATATCCTTCCCTTCTCCCCCCCCACCCCCCCCCCCCCCGCACCTTCAAATTCAGATGCAACGTGCTTTATTTGCCATGTTCCATTGTTCGGGACATTTTGATAAATTTAGGAGGGGGAGTAATTCTGGGACAAAAGGAGTGGGGGTTGGGGGGAGGGGGGAGGCCAGCCAGTTTGACTTGACTCTCCAGGATATGTGTTGGGCCACGTGTTCTTTTTCACGCGAGGGGGAGTGATTTTAGGCCTGGAGTGATTCCACTATGACCAGTTTGAGTGGCGTGAGGAATGATGCAATCAAATGGACATGTAAGAGGAACAGCACAACATACAAACAACAACAAGCAAAAAAAAGACAACACTAACAAGCTTGCAAACAAACAAAATCCAGCAGAACCTGATGGAAATCTGCACAGTTGTTCTTTTTCAGTTACCTTGCCGACAAACAGACAGACAGACCGACAGACAGACGGACGGACTGACGGACGGACAGACAGAAAGGACAGGACAGGACAGAAATTTGAAACCATACGTTGCTTCGTTCTCAAGGTAATGATTTTTTTCGCTACCTGGTACTAATCATCACAGGGAAAAATATTGATTTGGTCTCTGCTTGAACTTTTCTTTAGGAGAGTACGGTAATTGACGCAAATTACACAGCAACTACCGACCAAAGGCGGCCAGACTGCGGATTCAGGTTACTTTAATAATAGCTATTATGCGGGTTTCAGTTCTTCTTTGTTTCTTACTCTGTCCATCTCTATCTCTCTGTGTATGTGCGACGTGACAGTGGTCATGTGTGTGTGTGTGTGTGTGTGTGTGTGTGTGTGTGTGTGTGGTGTGTGTGTGTGTGTGTGTGTGTGTGCGTGTGTGTGTGTGTGTGTGTGTGTGTGTGTGTGTGTGTGTGTGTGTGTGTTTATCTCTCTCTCTCTCTCTCTTCTCTCTCTCTCTCTCTCCTCTCTCTCTCTCTCTATCTGTGGGTCAAATGTATATACAAAAAAGTAGCCATAGATGTACGTGTATGAACTAGTGTCTTTGATGGAGCTGCAGGGGAAACATATGTGAACAGGAAGAAGCTCAGAAACGAATGTTCTCTTTGGGCGTTTCCTAATTCTCATTCTTCTGTACTTTTCTGCGTATCTGTGTGTGTGAGAGAGAGACAGAGGGGAAGGAGAGAGAGAGAGAGAGAGAGAGAGAGAGAGAGAGAGAGAGAGAGAGAGAGAGAGAGGGGGGGAGAGAGAGAGAGAGGGAGAGAGAGAGAGAGAGAGACTGAGAGAGAGAGAAGAGAGAGAGAGAGAGAGAGTAACAGAGACAGAGGCAGAGAGAAAGAGACAGACAGACACAGAAAGAGAGAGAGACAGAGAGAGACAGAGACAGAGGAAGAGACAGATACAGACAGACAGACAGACAGAGAGGCAGAGACAGAGACAGAGTCACAGACAGACAGACAGACAGAGACAGAGAGACAGATAGAGACAGGGACAGAAAGAAGGATATAAAGACAGATAAGTCCACACACACACACACACACACACAACACACCACACACACACACACACACACAGAAAATAGAAATAAAAGACACTGGCGCACCTTGAAGAGGTCGTAGAGGTTGGTCCCGTTCTTGACGAGCGGCAGGATGTCGGACTGCTCTGCCAGGTCGTAGATGCTGTTGATGGGGATCTCAGCCAGGTTGAAGGTCAGGAAGGCGGCCAGGCTGGCCGTGTAGGAGGCGGTGATGAGGATGGTGAACACCCACCACAGGCCCAGGATCACCCGGCCTGCTAGACCCCGCGGGTACCGCTCCGCCCCTGGATGGTGGGGAGAGAGAGAGAAGAGAGAGAGGAGAGAGAGAGAGAGGAGAGAGAGAGAGAGAGAGAGACAGAGAGAGAGAGAGAGAGAGAGAGAGAGAGAGAGAGAGAGAGAGAGAGAGAGAGAGAAGAGAGAGAGAGAGAGACTCGTGGTTCCATTGAAATCCATCCATCAAATGATGGACAACAACAACAACGACGACGACGACGACGACGACAACAACAACAAAAATAGCAACAAAACCATTCACACTTTTTCGAATGCTCCTGCTTGTCTGCTGCTGCGATTGTTGTTGCTGTAACAGCTCATGATGTAGTTGACAGCCATGTTGATACTGCTGCTGGTTCATCGTCATTGTAATTGTTTTTGTTATTGTCATCATCATCGTCCTCGTCATCATCATAGTCATGAACAATAACCGTGGCAGTGGTGTAGCACTGGAAATTATTACATTCAGCATCATTGTTATGATCAATCGGCTATGTAATAAAGAAGATATTTTGCAGTAAAAACAAAGACATCATCATCATCATCAGCATCAGCATCAGCATCAGCATCATCATCATCATCATCATCATCATCAGCACAGCAGCAGCAGCAGCAGCAGCAGCAGCAGCACAGCACAACAAAAATAGCAGCAGCAGCGCAACAACTACAACCATAATAACTGGTTGTTTTAGTAGTAAAGGAGGAGGAGGAAGAGGAAGAGGAGGAGGAGAAGGCGTAACAACAGCAGCAATAGCATAGTATCAGTAGCAGCAATGGCGGCATCATCTCATCATCATCATCATCATCATCATCATCACATCATCATCATCATCATGCAGCATCATCATCATCATCATCATCATCATTAGCAGCAGCAGCAGTATCATTATTATTGTTGTTATTATCATTATCATTATTAGCATTATCATTATCATCATTCTTCTTCTTCTTCTTCTCCTTCTTCTTCTTCTTCTTCTTAGTAGAAGCAGTAGTAGTAACAGTAGTAGCAGTAGTAGTAGTAGTGATAGTAGTAGTAGTGAGTAGTAGTAGTAGTAGTGTAGTAGTAGTATAGTAGTAGTATAGTAGTAGAGCGGTAGCAGCAGCAGGAGTAGAAGTATATTAACACCAGTTTTGTGAGGAGAGCGGGAAGGGAGCAGTAGTAGTGTAGAACAGACAAATAGCAAGAGGAGCATGATTATAATTGTCAATAGCAGAACCTCGCCATCTTTAACATCATTAAAAGGAAAACAAGCCCCAAAAACATTCTAATCATCATCATCGGGGATAACAACAGTGTAGAATTAACAAAGCATACACACACCACACACACACACACACACACACACACACACACACACACACACAACACCACACACACACGACACGCACGCACGCACGCACGCACGCACGCAAGCACGCACGCACGCACGCACGCACGCAAGCACGCACGCACGCACGCAACGCACGCACGCACGCACACACACAACACACACACAACACACACACACACACACACACATACACACACACACAGCGCGCGCGCGGTGCACGCATGCACGCACGCACGCACGCACGCACTCACACAAACATCATCATCATGATTTCTGAAACGGAAGGAACATTCACACAATAGAAGCGCCGGCGGCAGTGGTCGTAGATGCAGCACAAACCACATTCAGATGGATGTAATGAATGGAAGGTTGGTTACACGCTTTCCAACGAAAGGCCACATGGCATTTTACTCCCATTGCTGCTGCAAACTGAATGATGCCCGCACGTTATTTACGAGATTTTCGCGTGCAGTTTCTTCCTCAGAAACCTCAGCACTACAGATCGATAGTAAGGAGAAGGAAAGCTTTCAGACTGAAACAGAAGGGCACTAGCGAGAGAGCAGCAGGCTCCCGTCAAGATCAAACAGTACTCTGAAAAAAAAAGGTTGCATGTTCACGTCGTCATTATATTATGTTGTAAGCGTAACGGCTTAACTGGTGCACATGTGGCGTCAACTTTCATGCTTCGTCATAAAGAGTCGAATATCATAGGTATTTGTTTCACTATGATGTTAACTGTAAATATAGCGCATTCAAACCGGACTCACTTCTAACTCTTCGGTGTGACACAGATACAAAGACGATCCTGAATCCGTCGCACCATGGATCTTCCACTATTTTTTCCCATGTAATTTTCTTGCTACTTTAGCGGCGTTATCCCCACGCTTCTCATTCCGGCCCAAACTGGTCTGAGACTGTGTGTTACAGGGCTATAATACCCTATCAAAATAAATTCCGGCGTCAAACAGTCCCGAGAAATACGAACACCTGCGGGGTTTGTCAGGAAATTGAGCAGTAGTGACAGTCCGTTTAGTGGAGTGTGGTTCCAGTCTTCTGCAGTGAACCCATGGCAAATCCAGGTCTGGAGAGAAACCAGCCCGGGCCCATAAC
>CM031595.1:151421154-151423654 GCA_018398815.1 Conus ventricosus
ACGTGTGTGTGTGTGTGTGTGTGTGTGTGTGTGTGTGTGTGTGTGTGTGTGTGTGTGTGTGTGTGTGTGTGTGTGCGTGGTTGCGCGCGTGTGTGTGCGCGCGCGCGGTTTGTGTGTATCTGCATTTTTCGCCTTGTTTTTGTACTGCTAGTTGGGTACGAAGAAATGCTCTGTGTGTGTGTGTGTGTGTGTGTGTGTGTGTGTGTGTGTGTGTGTGTGTGTGTGTGTGTGTGTGTGTGTGTGTCCGTCCGTCCATGGTCAAAATGTGTTCCACTCGCTCCAGACAAAACTACTGGGCCGATCTTTCTGAAAATTTGTAGGAATGTTCATTATGGGTCACGGATGATGCCCGATATTTTAGATTACCGTTATATGCGTTACTAACGGCTGTAACGGCCTGTTACTGTTTTTCTTCTTCATGGAATATCTAAGAAAGTACTTGGCCGATCTTTGTGAAAATTAGCAGGTATGTTCATTATGGGTCACGGATGATGCCTGATGTTTTAGTTTACTCCGTTATAACCGTTACTTACGGCCGTAACGGCCTGTAACGGTTTTTCTTCTTTATGGAATATTTCATAAAGTACGTGACCGATTTTTCTGAAATTTGTAGGTATGTTCATTATGGGTCATGAATAATGCCCGACGTTTTAGGTAACCGTTACAGCCGTTACTAACGGCTGTAACGGCCTGTAACGTTTTTCTTCTTCATGGAATATTTCAGAAAGTAGGCTACTTGGCCGATCTTTGTGAAAATTAGCAGGTATGTTCATTATGGGTCACGGATGATGCCCGATGTTTTAGTTTACCCCGTTATAACCGTTGCTAACGGCTGTAACGGCCTGTAACGGTTTTTCTTCTTTATAGAATATCTCAGAAAGTACTTGGCCAATCTTTCTGAGAATTTGTAGGTATGTTCATTATGGGTGACGAATAATGCCCGATGTTTTAGGTTACCGTTATAGCCGTTACTAACGGCTGTAGCGGCCTGTAACGGTTTTTCTTCTTCATGGAATATCTAAGAAAGTACTTGGCCAATCTTTGTGAAAATTAGCAGGTATGTTAATTATGATTCACGAATAATGCTCGATGTTTTAGTTTACCGCTATAACCGTTACTAACGGCTGTAACCGCCTGTAACGGTTTTTCTTCTTTATGGAACATCCCAGAAAGTCCTTGGCCGATCTTTGTGAAAATTAGTAGTTATGTTCACTATGGGTTACTGATGATGCCCGATGTTTTAGTTTACCGTTATAACTGTTACTAACGGCTAAAACGGCTCACAACGGTTTTCTTCTTTTTATGGAATATCTCAGAAAGCACTTTTTCGATCTTTCTGAAAATGTGTAGTATGTTCATTATGGGCCACGGATGATGCCCACGTTTTAGTTTACCGTTATAGCCGTTACTAACGGCCCATAATGGTTTTATTCTTTATGGAAAATCTCAGAAAGTTCTTGGCCCATCTTTCTATCTTTATGGAAAATCTCAAAAAGTTCTTGGCCCATCTTTCTAAAAATTTGTAAGTATGTTCATTATAGGTCACAGATGATGGCTGATGTTTACAGAATAGCCATTACTAACGGTTACACCAGCCCAAGACGGCTTTTCCTTTTTATGGAATATATCACACGTATTCAGGATAAACTGGGAGTACGTTTATATGCTTTGCATCTTGTTAATACTGCTGTAGTCTGTTTGAGTTGTTTGTTTATGGTGTACGTGTGAATTCGTTAGCGTTCAAACTGCTGACACCACGCGTTTGTTCTATTCAGATTTGAGATGCACTCAAGCCAAACTATCTAATCCTATTTCAAACTACTTTTACAACATTTTTCTCTTTATCATATTTAGCTTTGCACTACCTTGCTCGCCTTTTTCATTAGCACATACATTTTACCACAAAACAATATGAAATAGAAACTGTGGAAAATACGATCTCCAAAACACCAATGGCTATATTTGGTCGTGAGTACCAGTTTTCGAGTTTTGTTAGTAAGGTCTGTCATACACGGGAGTTCCACAAACACATTCAATGTCAAAAATAAGCTTCGTATCTTCCTCGTGTGACTTACTGTTGCACAATACAGATTTCAAAGCTATTTTGCGCGCGAGCTCTCACCTCCTGACCTGCTCTAGATCGGGTAAAACTGATAATGTAACCGACATCATGGACCAATGAAGAGTGCAGCTTGCTCTCATATGATGACAATACCTCGCTTGAAAATCAAACTGAAGATGAAAACTGGAGAGACTCGTTTTAAACATCTTCACGTCAAATGCTCTGTTTCTAACCAGCATACCCTGTTCCATGAAGGATCCGTAGATGATCCAGGCGCTGTCCCACATGCTGTCAATCCAACGGTCAGGATCCGTCTCCCCAGGTGTGGCTTTGGCTGGGCTGAACCTGAAAAAAGACTTTTTTCTTATTAATAAGTCATTTCGGGTCCCACTCACACTGGGTTTCCTAATAAGCTACTATTGTCGTTGCACGAGGGCT
>CM031595.1:151428654-151431154 GCA_018398815.1 Conus ventricosus
ATCCGACGTCAGATGTAATGAGAGTAGCTCTAGTTAACGTCAGATCTAATGAGACTAGCTTTACCTGAAGTCAGATGTAATGAGATCAATGAGACCCCCTACATGTAAAGTCGGATGTACTGTGAGCGATTCATACCTGAAGTGAGATGTGATGAGATCAGTTCTACTCGATGTCGGTGTTTGTCTGCAACTGTACCCGAATTCAGATGTGATGACATAAACCCTACACGAAGGCTGATAAGTCAAATACAGTGTGACGCACTACACCTGAAGTCAGACGCGGTTAAATTGATTATACATACGAGACCACAGATCATCTATACCTGAACAAGCAATGCGATCAACTCTACATGAAATTGTATATAACTGGATCAACTATGACTCGAAGTCAGATGTAGTGATATCAATAATAGACACACTATACTGAAGTCAGATGTGATGATATGATTCGCAGATTAGATATTCCTGTATTCAGATGTAACTAGATCAATTATGGATAACTTATTCCAGAAGTCACATATCTTGAGATGATATGCAGATGAGGTCTATACCAAATCAGACTCACTGACATCATTTACAGAATAGCCGTACCAAGAGTCAGATGTAATGAGATCAGTGATAGATATGCGATTGCCAAATGAAATGTAAAGACATCAACCATAGATTAGCCATTGCTAAAATCAGACGTAATGAGATCTCTTGTATACTAACGAAACCCGAAGTACGCTGCATGAGACAAACTTATACGGAGAAGAAGAAGAAGAAGAAGAAGAAGAAGAAGAAGAAGACAGAAATGAAGGCGAAATGGATGCATGTACTATACTGATGATTCCATATAAAAGATGTTTGCTTTGACATATAATACCTACTAATCAAGCAGGCTTTATAAAGGGAAGATCTACCACTGATCATATTGTAAAGTTAACAACTCAAATCAAATATCAGTTTGCCAGACGGAAGAGTGTTCTGGCTACATTCTTTGATATTAGAAAAGCCTTTGATAGTGTATGGCATGCTAGATTGTTATACAAATTGAAGGCGATTGGGATTTCAGGTAATTTGTACAGTTATATTAAAGAATTTCTAACACAAAGAAGTTTACAGGTCAGAGTACAAAACACATATTCCAGTTTTAAACCATTGGATATGGGTATTCCTCAAGGTTCTGTAATATCTCCAGTGCTATTTAATATTTTGCTGTATGATCTTCCAAATCATGTAACTAAAAATGCTACAGTTGTACAATATGCCGATGATCTGTGTATGTGGATAAATACTAGTATGAGAAAAAACACACCCAAAAGAGCAATAAATTACCACAGAAAACTTTATCAGGCAGAGCTTGATAACCTTAGCAAATACTTGTTTATAAATGGTCTAAAGCTTTCCCATGAAAAAACTCATATGGTTTTATTCAACAATGGGGCTGATCCCTCTGATTTACCATCTTTAAGCTGGATGGGATAACACTTGCATACGTACACTTAATTAAATTCTTAGGTGTCCATTTCACATCGAAACTCACATGGAATATCCATATTGATTACCTTTTAAACAGGGCAAGAAAAACTTTAAATTTTCTGAAAATTTTGAGCAAGCAAAGCTGGTGCCAAGATGGAAAAACATTAAAACTCTTGGCTTTGGCATTAATTCGTTCTAAATTATCATACGCCCAAGAGGCTTTCTTTATCGCACCTAAATATTTGTTACAAAAACTACAAAGTGTGGATAGCAAAGCCTTCAAATTATGCCTAGGAGTTCCGGTACATGCCTCCACTTTGAGGACATACAGAGAAATGGACGTTTTACCTTTAAATGAATATAGGAATCTATCACTTGCAAAATATTTCATGAAATGTTCAACCATGGAAGGTGTAAATGAAACGGAAATATCTATAAACCCAGAGAGTGATTATCCAAAAAGAGCAAAAAATATTTGCCTCTCTGTGCACTATCAGTTCATACACTGCTGATTTGTTTAAGAAAAGTAATAGAGATGTTAAGTCTTTGTCAAAAACGTCCCTTATAGATCCCATTCCAACGTGGGAAAGAAAGAGGGCGAAGTTTGATCTTGATTACACTGATACACAGAAAGCAAATCAGCCTTACATCTTGTCATATTTAACGAAGATGCAAATGCAAGACAGATATTCCAACTATCTTAAGGTGTACACAGATGGATCGTTGACGAGTAACAAAGAGGCCGGATCAGCATTTGTTATTCCATCGCTGAAAGTACAAAAAGCATATTTCATTGGAAAATATCGCTCCATATTCGTAGCTGAAATGATAGCGATACATATGGCGTTGACATTTCTAATTGATTTACCGCAGTCAATTTTTCAAGTATTGTTTTGTGTAGATTCGCTGTCAGTGTTACAATCGATCAAGTTTTATTTATTCAAATTCAGATAACTTTATTTTGAAGGAAATTCAACATTTAATCCACGTCTTGATATGTAAAGGAACAGATATAACTTTCTTCTGGGTTCCTTCACAC
>CM031595.1:151441154-151444033 GCA_018398815.1 Conus ventricosus
AATGTGTCAACTTCCGAAAACGTATTGTTATAATTCATTGCTTCACATTCTTTCGAGTATTGAGTAAACCAAACACTGAGTATTCTAGATTTACGAAAATTCCTTATTATGTTTACATGCGGATAGTATGTCTTTCTCGACTTTGTATGACGCCCTAGTCATATTGCTTGCGTGTTTTCGCTGTTCATGAGGAATCCTGAAACTTTTGCCAGCGTGGAAAAAATACTAATAGATTGTTCAACTGAATTTTGTCGCCATTGTTTATGAACTGCAATCATCGAATTGGGATGTTTGTGTTCTACATCATTTACATTTATGCCTTTTATCGTCTTGTCTTCCTTTATCATTGATATTAAAACGTCTGCGCATATAATGAATAAGTTATGGAGACATAAGGTCTCCCTAACTAGATTCTCTTTACAGTAACCATTGATATATTTAGAAAACGATTCTAACCAGTAATACGTACTCTCACCACACTCCCAAAGCCCTTAATACTTTAAAAAAAACACACCTCCCAATCAAGGGTGTCGAAAGATTTTTGAAAGTCAGTTCAGAGCAACAATAAAGGGAGATTTTTGGGGGGGTGGGGTGGGGGGGGGGGTGAATAATTTAATCAAATCAAAAAGTTGTCTGACAGTATGATCAGTTAGAATCCTGTCTAAGGTAAAGCACTCACACTGCGGAGAATACACAATCATCAGATGATTTCCAGACAAAATCTCCATGCCGCCTGCCACCACCTCTGGGAGCCACCGATGGACTCTGGAGGCGACAAAGGCCCACCAGACCACGTGATTGGGTCACATGACGAGTCCAACGGCACGTGCACGAGCGGGAAAGGCAGGTAACTCTCTGTCCGTTTCAAGAGAAGACGGTGAAAACGGCAGCTTCCAACAGCGATGAATGCCAGGGAACTAGAGTTGATCAGCTCGCATACTGAAATGACACGTTTTCACACAAACTGTCCGATTTCAAGACCAAGACCAATCAATTTGTCTGCCTGTCTGCCTACGTGTTTGTCTGTCTGTCTGTCTGACTCTCTCTGTCTGTCTGTTTCCGTCTGTCTGTCTGTCTGTCTGTCTGTCTGTCTGTCTCTCCCTCACTCCCTCCCCCCCGCCCCTGGTCTGCTGGTTCAATTATAAAGAATCTTTCGATTTGTTTTTATAATTTTTCTTGTTTGGTTTTCTTGATGTCATAAATCTTCGCTGAAGCGATAATGAATTGACGTTAAAAGGATATCGTGCTTTATCTGATACGGTCTTTATAATTCATTTTTGTTGTTACATTGATTTTGTTGTATCCATAAACTTTCACAAACTATTTTGTGGCACCAATTTGGTTTGATGAAAAAAAAATTGATATTAAACACAACTAGTCGAAAAATGGGCAAAATGGCTTGAAAATGAATGTACAAAAATTATGGACATCAATGAATGTACAAATTTATAGATGTCTGGTCAAAAAGGTTGAAAATGAGAAAATAGTCTGAAAAGCGTATGACGAAGTTTCTGGCTTATTTTAAAAACGTTTCATAAAAATGCAATGGCGATTTGCATTGCAGTTTTGGTGTATAGCACTGCAACGAATTTACAGCGTCAACAGTTGCAAAACAATATACTTACGGACGTTCAGAAACGTCCATCTCTATTTTCCTATCAGAAAAAAAGAAAAGCTGCCAAAAAATGTAATTAAACGGTACAAAGCCGTGTCTCACGATGTGAAGATCAGGGACAGCATATCCAAATTATAAGCCTGTTAGAAATATCTATGTTCCGTCTTCGCTGGAAAAGAGAACATCGACATAAGCTGACGAGATTTTCTCCTATAAAATATCTTTGTTTTTTCTCGGGCAGTTGTGTCATTTAGAACAGGGAGGCAGGGAGGAGAGAGGTTCATTTTAAAAATATCGACTGAACGTGCACTGACATGCACTGCCAGGTGGAAAATGGAAAAAAAAAAACGGGAGTGGGAGTAGAAAGGAGGGAGGGGGGGGGGGGATAATGCAGATGGTGGAGTGGGGGTGGGTGTGGATGGGGAAGGCGGATGTGGCAGTAATGATTACACTTGAAAAGCTTGCAGAGTGGTAGAGGAAGGAGGTATAGACAAGGGACGAGGAGTACTGCATTTGACTGAAAGGAAAAAAAACAACAACATCACCCGCTATTGGCATATATGAGCAAACCTCAACGGATTCGGTTCAGTGTTATTAATGCCCAGTCGGCAACAGGCGATCTTCTTTTGGCTGTTATCTTCTAACTTAAGAATAACCGACAGTGCATTACACAGCATGTACTGACTCTCCGCAAAAAAACAAGTTTCCAGAGTTTCGTATTACTTTGTCGATTTGAAATATGCTTTACGAGACATACCACAGGGAATAATTGGCCTTTATATCACTTTGAATAACATTCACGTTTTCAACAAATGCGCGCGCGCGCGCGCGTATGTGTGGTGTGTGTGTGTGTGTGTGGTGTGTGTGGTGTGTGTGTGTGTGTGTGTGTGTGTGTGGTGTGTGTGTGTGTGTGTGAGTGAGTGTGTATGTATTGTTGTGTGTGTGTTGTAATATACATTACATTTTACTGGAATAAATGCTCTATGTATAACAGGAAGTTGGTAGATTTCTAGGCCAGTTAAAACTTTTATCACCAATGTCGTCGTCGTCGTCGTAGTCATCGTCCTTCTATCCTCTCCTCCTCCCCTCCTCATCTCTACGATGATGTGATGATTGTGCTGATGAGCTGATGATGATGATGAGTGGTGATGATGATGATGATGATAATTCTCAATTGTTACTTGTTTAGATGCTATAAATAAAGGTATGTTTCGTGCGTGCGATATTTCATCATGCTTTTAAAAATTTTTTTTTAAAAATTTTT
>CM031595.1:151445033-151450033 GCA_018398815.1 Conus ventricosus
CGCTTTTTTCCCCCCCCTTTTTTTTTTCCAAAACCCCTCCCCTTTTTTCCTTCCCCTCGGGGACAAAACCCCAACTACAAAAAAAAAAAAACAACCCCTTTTTTAAGAAAAAGTCCTTTTTTAAAAAAAAAAAAAAAAAAAAAAAAAAAAAAAAAAAAAAAAAAAAAAAAAAAAAAAAAAAAAAAAAAAAAAAAAAAAAAAAAAAAAAAAAAAAAAAAAAAAAAAAAAAAAAAAAAAAAAAAAAAAAAAAAAAAAAAAAAAAAAAAAAAAAAAAAAAAAAAAAAAAAAAAAAAAAAAAAAAAAAAAAAAAAAAAAAAAAAAAAAAAAAAAAAAAAAAAAAAAAAAAAAAAAAAAAAAAAAAAAAAAAAAAAAAAAAAAAAAAAAAAAAAAAAAAAAAAAAAAAAAAAAAAAAAAAAAAAAAAAAAAAAAAAAAATTCTCAATTAAACAAAACAACAACAATTCCACATTTCATCTCCCTCTCCCCCCCCTCCCCCTTTTCCTACCCTCCCCCCCCCCTCCCCCCCCCCCTCCCCTTTTCCAACCGGCGCTCTCCTTACCCCCCCCCCCTACCCTCCCCCCCTCTCCCTCTCTCCTCTCTCTCTCTTCCCTCTGTCTGTTTTTGTGGGGCGCGCGCGCCCGTTTGGTGTGTGTGTGTGTGTGTTGTGTGTGTGTGTGTGTGTGTGTGTTGTGGGGTTTTGGGTGCGCCCGGTGTGTGTGTGTGTTGGGGTTGTGTTCTTTGACTCCTAAAATTCCCCTGCCCTCCTTCGGGCGGGAAGTATCCTATTTTAATTTTCTACCCCTCCCCCCCCACCCCCCTGGGTTTAAAGGGAAGACTACTACTAAAAATTATCCCTTAATCTGTTTTTTTGACAATTTTCCCCTAGATCCCCAAATTTTGTCCCAAAGGGGGATTTTCACCAAAAAAGCAAAGGTCCGTTACTTGCCCCCGGGGAAACAAATGGTTTTCCCCGCGCCCCCCCAAACCAACAAAGGGGTTTCCAAAGGGCCGGGCAAGAAGGGGTTAACATCCCGTATTAAAAAGGCCCCCTCTGCGCCCTCCCTCTCCTCCCTTCCCCCCTTTTTTTTTTGCTTTAAAAAAACCTTTGCCATCTCATTCTCACGATAAACAGCAGAAAATTTTACCTGCACTTTTTTTCCATCCATTATTTTTTCAATTGGTTAAATGTTGGAGATGGACTGCAAATCTCTAAGAGAGAGGGAGAGGAGAAAGAGAGGGGGGAGAGAGAGAGATGAGAGAAGAGAAAAGAAAAATTATAGAGAAATTCCCCCCCGATACTAGAATTCCTTAAAAATGGGTTTTTTAAAAATAAATATCATGAAAACACATGCAAAAAAAGGGACCCAAAAAAAACACAGAAAAAAAAAAAAACTTTATTGGAAACATTAAGGATGTCAAACATAAGGAAAAATACATAACAGTCAAAAAATTACGAAATCGGACATCATAAAATTCATAATAAGAATGTTCCTTTTAATGAAAATAAATTTACGCTTATGTACAAAAAAACAGCACACAAAAAAAAAAAAAAAGGAAAAAAAAAACCCCCAAAAAAATTAAAAGGGCGATGGCGCTTAAAAATTCAAAAAATAAGAAAAAAGGGGAAAGAAAAGGGACAGGGACAGAAAAGAAAGAGATCCACCCGTCTTTTGTGAGGAACCAATCAATACCCAGGGGTTGCAGGGGAAGAGCTGGGCTGATGCACAAGACAGGGGACCCCGGGCAGGCGGGGGGGGGGGGCCCAAAACGGGGCCCTTCACACAACCCACCCCATAGCGTGCGTGGGTCACTTCTGCAAGAGACTAGGGCAATAAAGGGAAAAGGGAAAAAAAATTTTGGATGCGTAAATTCTTTGACAGGGGAATAAACCCGGGATAATTGGGTTTAAATAAATGAATAGTTTCAATAAATTCAATCGATCGATCGATCAAATCGATCAATCAAAAATAAATCAACCAATAAATAAAAAAATTTTATCTTCCAGTCACAAATCAAAATTTTCCCTTTTAAAACCTACTTTCTGTTTTTTTTTTTTGATTTTTATGTTTTTTTAAAAAACCGCCGCTATTTCAAAAAACCCCCGGGGGTGTCGATTCTGCCCAATGGGCAGGGTTTGGGGGGGAAAGGGCCGGGGAGGGGGGGGGAAAGGGGGGATGAAAAAAACGTACTAAAATTTGTTAATGATGAAATTTCCCACTATCTGTTTTTTCTTTTCTACTGTTTCCCTAAAGTCGAGAGTAGCTCCCTTTTAAAAAATACTATTAAAAGAAAACCCACTCAACCCAATTTTTTCAAAACTGGCAAGTATTTTTTGGGAAATTCTTTAATTTCCTTAAACTGTTCACTTGTACAGATTTTTCCCGTAAAATGTTTTAATGTAAAAGGTTTCGTCCAAACTGTTTTTTAATCTGTTAGTGATTGCAGACAGTGTAAAATTATATTTCGTCATAATGAATTGGACATGCTGCTGTCGGGGTTTGGGTGTTTAAACAAATTTTGGGGGAAATTTTGACTTCCCACCTTGCACACCCCAATGAAAAAAACAATGAAATGAACATTTCCTTCATCTTTAAATTTATAAAAAATTTTGAAATTGTTCAAAAGGCATACATTTTTTTTTAAAATGCATGGAAAAAAAAAAAAAAATTTCCGGGTTTAAAAAAATTTGGACCTGGTTTTGGTTTTAAAATAAAAAACTTTTAAAAAAGGTAGTTTAAACAAACAAAAATAGAGAGGGGAGAGAAAAGGAAAAGAGAAGGGGAGGGGAGAGAGAAAAGGGGAGGGGAGAAAAAGAGAAAAGGGGAAAAGGGGAGGGGGGAAAGAAGAACTGGGACAATATCAGTTCGCATCCCCCCTTGGGTACAGCCAGCAAGATGGGGAGGTTTCCGTTTTCGATGACTGGCACCCTTTCATCTGGGAAACAAACTGTGGTGGGTTTTGTTTTTTCTTTGAAATCCTGTTCGGTGACCCGCGTGGTTTTCCGTGTGTGGGGATGAGAAGTATTTGTTGTAAAGGTAGGGGAATTGTCGGCAACTGGAGAGAAAAAAAAAAAACCTTAGTAAAAGCAGTAAAAAGGTGTGTTTTTTTTGTTGAAACGGGGAAAAAAAGGGGTTTGGTGGGGGGTGGGGGGGGAAAGGGGGGAGGGGGGAAAGGGGGAAGCGGGGGTTTGGGAAAGGGGGGGGCGGGGGGGGTTAGTAATCCCTACCCTGTGGGGTGTAGGTGTGTGTGTGTGTGTGGTTTTGTTTGTGAAATGTTTTGTTTTGTGTGTGTGGGTGTGTGTGGGGTGTGTGTGGTGTGGTGTTTTTGGGGTGTGTGTGTGTGTGTTGGTGTGTGTGTGTGTGTTTGGGTGGGGGGGGGTTGGTTTGGCTTTCGTGCTTTGCGGCGTGCCCGTGGTTGGGTGTGTGTTTTGTGGGGTGTGTGTGTGTGTGTGTGTTTTTGGTGGGGGTTGTGTTGTTGTTGTGTGTTTGCACGCACTGGGGTGAAGTACACACGAGTAAAAAATTTAAGTGTGTACATAAAAAAAAGAGTGAAATGGGTGGGGGGAAGCAAAATTAGCAAGGATGGGAAGGGGGGTGTTTTCTGGGGTGATGGTCAGTCCCTTTTTATCTCTGAAAAAATTCAAAACCAACACCACACACAACCACACAACACACCCCACACACCAGGGGGGGAGGAGAGAGAGAAGAGAGAGGGGAGGGAGAAAGGGGAGAGAGGAAAAGGAGGGGAAGAGAGGGAGAGGGAGGGGAGGGGAAGAGAGAAAATTTTAAGGGTAGGGAAACTAGGCCTTTCAAAAACCCCGAAACAATGTTTACTTTATTGCCAGTTAAAACCCAGTTTATTTGGTGGGGTTTTCCCAATTTTTTTGCCTTGAATGAAAAATATTAAAGGGGGGAGAGAGAGAGAAGAGAGAGGGGGGAGAAGGAAGAGAGGGAGAGAGAAGGAGAGAGGGGCGAGCTAAGGGAAGTTTGAGGGGGAAAGGCCCGTGTGAAAAAGGAAAAGGGAATTTAAAGGTAATTGTGACATACGTTACCTCAAAAAGCGCATTCAAGAATATATAAATTTTAATTTTTACGGGAAATTTGTAAACTGGTGTACCAAAAAAAACAAAAAGGGAAATTTGAGAAAGAACCCGGGCAATAAGACAATTTATCTTACTATTTGTAGATAAATTATTGTTCAATTTTATGATAAATCAAATTTTTTTTTGTAAGAAAAAACCCTTTTTCAGGAACGTTTTTCCCTGCCCTTGGGCAAATTTGGGTTTAAATCGTTTTTAACTTTTTTTTGATGTATGCTGCTTTGGTCTTTACTTTTTAAAAATTGAATCTTTAGCCCACATTTTTTTTTTAACTTACTTTTAAAAGGTTAACAATACAAGCATAACAACAAAGTAAAAAATTGTGTCTGTCTGCAAAGTGTGGACACTCTGTTTTTTAGAAAATCGGGCTGTGGGGTTTTTGGGTTTTCCATTAAATGTTTTTTTTTAAAAAACCCTCTTTTCAAACAAAAGGGCGAAAAAACCCAAAAACAAACAGAGAAACGCTTTCCCTAAAGTTTCTGGCATCCTAACAAGGAAAAAAACTGAAATCTCTCTCTTTATCACAAAATTACACAAAATTTGTTGAGTTTGTCTGACAAAGAGCATTGAAACGACTTTTTTTATTAAAAAATTATGCGCAGAAAAAACTAAATTTTCAAAAAATTTTTTATTTCACTTTTTAAATTTTTTTGGAAAAAAAAATTTTCATGTTTCCCAAAGGGGTTTCCCGAAAATGATTTTTATGATTAAATTTTGAGCAAGAGTTTGGTTTTCCATCCTTAACCCAAAAAATTTCCCCTGAATAATTTTCTTCACTTTCTTACTATTAATTTTCATTTTAAAGTCTTTGATATGTTTAGGGGGTTTTAACTAACCCCGCTTTATTCCAGTTTTCTTTTAAGATGTTTTAATAGGGGAAAACCCCTTTAACCGCATAAGAA
>CM031595.1:151455033-151457533 GCA_018398815.1 Conus ventricosus
AAGTTATCACATGTTCACCTCACTCCACTCCAGCACTTTCTTTTTTACAAATCATAAGACAGGACTCACAAAGAAAAGGAATGCTCGCTTATTATGACGCTAACAGCCTATTCCGCACTGATGTGATGGCATTTGGTCAACGAGTTCCATTGATTCTGGGAAAATAGCTTTCTGACCATCCCCACCGCCAGCCAGCGCTGGCCCCTCTGAGCCTATCGCATGACTGAGTTTTTCTGCTGAATAGTAGTTCCGCTTCGGTACCTATCTCCAGGAAGTCAGACAGGTAGCTGGGATCATTTCATGCTTTATTCAGTGCTGACGGGGAGAGAAGCGGGGTCACCGGAAGTTGGATTTTTTTTTTTTTTTTTTTTTTTCTGAAAGCAATTATGGCGGAGTTGTGATATGAGCCATGAACTGGTTTCCGTTCATTGGTTTCGGTCGGCTGTGCTTCATTCTTCAGCTGCTGTTTGGTCATCCACATCTTCCGTCCCTTTTTCTTCCATTTATGTTTGTGATGCCGGTTTGATGCATTTGTTAAGGGCCTTGATACTGCTAGCTGCTTTGGTCTGCTGGTACAATTAAAAAAGAATCTTTCGATTTGTATTTATAATTTTTCTTGTTTGGTTTTCTTGATGTCATAAAACTTCGCTGAAGCGATAATGAATTGGCGTTAACAGGATATCGTGTTTCATCTGTATGGTCTTTATAATTCATTTTTGTTGTTACATTTTATATTTTGGGCACCAGTTTGGTTTGATGAAAAAAAATGATATTAAACACAACTAGTAATTAAAGAGTCTAAAAATGGGCAAAATGGCTTGAAAATGAATGTACAAAATTATGGACATCAATGAATGTACAAAATTATAGATGTCGGGTCAAAAAAGGTTTTAAAATGAGAAATGTAGTCTGAAAAGCGTATGTACGAAGTTTCTGGGCTTATTTTTAAAAACGTTTCATAAAAATGCAATGGCGATTGCATTGCAGTTTTGGTGTATAGCACTGCAAACGAATTTACAGCGTCAACAGTTGCAAAACAATATATTGCGGACGTTCAGAAACGTCCATCTCTATTTTTCCCCTCAGAAAAAAAGAAAAACTGCCAAAAAAATGTAATTAAACGGTACAAAACCGAGTCTCGCGATGTTAAGATCAGGGACAGCATATCCAAATTATAAGCCTGTCAGAATATCTATGTTCCGTCTTCGCTGGAAGAGAGAACATCGACATAAGCTGACGAGATTTTCTCCTATAAAATATCTTTGTTTTTTTTCTCGGTCAGTTGTGTCATTTAGAACAGGGAGGCAGGGAGGAGACTGAACGTGCACTGACATGCACTGCCAGGTGGAAAATGGAAAACACGGGAGTGGGAGTAGAAAGGAGGGGGGGATAATGCAGATGGTGAGAGTGGGGGTGGGGTGGGATGGGGGAAGGCGGATGTGGCGTAAATTTTTACACTTGAAAACCTTGCAGAGTGGTAGAGGAAGGAGTTATTAGACAAGGGACGAGGAGAACTGCATTTGATTGAAAACAAAAACAAAAACAAAACAAACAAACAAACAACAACAACAACAAAAAAAACATCAAACGCTATTGCATATATGAGCAAACCTCAACGGATTCGGTTCAGTGTTATTAATGCCCAGTCGACGACAGACGGTCCTCTTTGGGATGTTGTCTTCTAACTTAAGAACAAACAACAGTGCCATTACACACCATGTACTGATTCTCCGCAAAAACAAGTTTCCAGACTTGGCATTACCTTGTCGATTTGGAATATGCTGTACGAGACATACCACAGGGAATAACGGACCTTCATATCACTTTGAATAACATTTACGTTTTCAACAAATGCACGCGCGCGCGCGCGCGCGCGCGCGCGCGCGCGTGTGTGTGTGTGTGTGTGTGTGTGTGTGTGTGTGTGTGTGTGTGTGTGTGTGTGTGTGTGTGTGTGTTGTCCATATACATTATCTTTTACTGGAATAAAATGTGCTCTGTGTATAACAGAAGTTTGTAGATACCAGGCCAGTTAAAGCTTATTATCGCCAATGTCGTCATGGTCGTCGTAGTCATCGTCCTCCTCCTCCTCCTCCTCTTCCTCCTCCTCCTCATTCTCTACGATGATGATGATGATGATGATGATGATGATGATGATGATGATGATGATGATGATGATAATTTTCAAATTGTTACTTGTCTAGATGCTATAAATAAAAGGTATGCTTCCTGCGTGCGATATTTCATCATGCTTTTAAAATACTTTATTTTTTTGTTTGATTTACAATACCGTTTTTTCAAAAATTATAGAATGTTGACTCAAGATATACTGATATCTTTCAATCTCATTCAGAGAGTACACACGTGTGAACATAACATAACATAACATAACATAACATAACATAACATAACATAACATAACATAACATAACATAACATAACATAACATAACATAACATCACAGGACAGGACAGGACAGGACAGGACATGACATGACAGGACA
>CM031595.1:151460033-151467533 GCA_018398815.1 Conus ventricosus
AGTTTTTCATTGTTCATACAATTTTCTAATAGAGAACTGATTTCATGTTTATCCAATTTTAATTTACTATCAGGATTTTTTCTAAGAGCACCCTCTTTTGCTAATTTATCAGCTATTTCATTTCCACATATACCACAATGGGATGGATCCAGCAAAACTCTACAAAAGTTCCTTTCGCCATAACGGAATGTATCATAAATTTTATATCAAAATTAAGTCTTTCCTTACATTTGCATCCCAATTTCGTAAGCTACAAAGAACAGATTTAGAGTCAACACAGATTAAAATGCTGTAAATTGCCACATTAAGATCAGATATCCAAGATAAGGCCATAAGGATTGCGTATAGTTCAGCAGTGAAAACTGAAAAGTTCCTTCCTAAACAAAATGATTTCTTTACTTTTAAATCGGGAATTACAAATCCAGCTCCTGTAATAAGATTCTAAATAGACTGTACTGTAAGTTCGTTCCCGTCAACATGCGTGGATTTCTGTGTGAAAGTTCTTTTATAATGTCGATATAAAACCATAGATGAATTGCTGTGTACCTAATAGAGTGATTGGAGAAGAGTATCACAAACGTTCGACATTTAATGAACCCTGAAGACCATTTCTACACTTTATAAGTTTTCAAGGTAAAATAGCCATCCGTGTAAACAAACATTTTTTATCATTTGGAATTATGTCCAGAATAGATAAAAATATTTAAAAAGATTCATTCTCTTCTTCTCAAGCTCCCGATGTTAAAAAATCCCCTCAATTTGAAATCAACACAACCGACAACATGAACTGGAAGACGCCAACAACAAGGAGACAAATTTGTTCAAAAAGATCTGAAATCAACGAAAGAATCTGATGTCCAGCCCAATGCGGTGTTAAAATGGTATGTAATCTGTGATAACTGAAATTAGAAAACACAAAAACACAGGTATGCCACAAACGACACAAAGCCTGCGATAGTATGCCATCACAATATCGCATCGTCTGTTCGAGAGAAAAAAACAAACAAACACGATAATCCATAAGTTTGGCGGAGCCTGTGTTATATACAATTAGATTAGAACAGAACTTCTGAAAAAATCACTTGCTACATACTGCTATAGTTTGTCGACTGTAGCCTGTGGTTTGTGGCTGGACAAGATACTGACGGTGTAAGATTTTAATATTCTACAGCAGACTATTTGATTTGAGATACAAACATACACCCATATCTTACACAATTTTCCTCAGCCTTCGTTGGTACAGAACAGAAAAATATACGCAAGCTTCCGTCAAAGTCATGGTCGTCTATTTTGAATTATGTATCAGTGACTCTTGAAAAAAAAAAGACAATGAATAACAAGAAAATATGTTGTCTCAGTGACAGCGAACGAAATTTGATGTATTTGCCGTTTTTTTTAACATTTTGTTGGATCTAGTGATGCTTCTTTTTTCTTGCCTTTTAAATCAAGAAAACATTGGAATACGGCTTTAAGAATTGCGATATCTTTATGATGGATATATCAACAGTTTCGTGACATACTTCTTCCCTCTTTTTTTTCCCCTGCGAGCTTAAAGTGCCACTGTGATACACCCTCCCTTCCTCCTCTCCCCTTCCCTCCTCCACACACACACACACACACACACACACACATCAAACACACGCACGCACGCCACAACACACACACACACACACACACACACACACACACACACACACACACGCACGCAGAGTATTTACCGCTGAAACGATTCTTCGACTGATGATAGCACTAAAAATGAAAAACAAAAACAAAAAAAAAACACCAATTAAACTACCCTGCGCTCCTGCTGCATGCAAACATCGCTGCTGGTGCTACTGCTGCTGCTCCTCCTCTACTACTTTTTCTGCTACAATTACAGTATTTTTCTTCTGCTACTACTACTACTACTACTACTGCTGCTGCTGCTACTTCTACCACTACCACACCACCACCACCACTACTACTACTACTACTACAACTACACTACTACACTACTACTACTACTACTACTACTATACTTCTGCCAGTTTTGAACGCCAGATATGAATGGCAACGTTAGTAGCATCAATGGAAATGAAGTGATCATAAAGAGAAAGAAGTTGAATCACAGTCGGAGTTTGTGTATCTTTATCTCTCTTTCATTCTTTCTTCCGTTTATTTATTTATTTTTTGTTTATTTTTTATGTCTGTCTGTCTGTAAGTATGCAAGTATATATGTATGTATGTATGTATTTATGTATGTATGTATGTATGTAATGTATGCATGTACGTACGTATGCATGTATGTATTTGTGTATTTATTTATTTATTTACGTGTTTGTTATTTATTTACAAATTGAACTACACATTAAAGCGCACAATATAAACAATAAACACATTTTGGACAAATGCTTTTCCATCAGACATAATAAAAATAATAGAAATGAAAAGAAACTTGCTTAATGATGCCCCCCTCCCCCCCCCCCCCCCCGCCTCACCCAAGGTCACTGTCTAAAAAGGAATGGCCTAGCAGCAACGATCTGGGAATATGATTTTGTGCAAATTCATACCTATTGCTAATAAAAGACAAATCAGTCGAAAATTTATTTGTCTGTTTTGCAATGTATTATAAACAAGCTTGCTTTGCACTTTCGTTTTGTGAATTAATTTGTATGTTGATTTCGGATTCAACAAGACTATACGCCGTTTCAATAGTCTTCCTATTCACGACAAACTTATTTGCTGTGAAGTCAATCCCTGAGAGGCGAAAACAACAGACCCAGGGTTTTTTCCAAGGTGGCAAACGTCGCAATACGAAATGCTACCACTCCACAAGCAACCACTGGCTTTATAGACCTTCCGGGACCTATCACCCTGGCAGCGGATCTATTGACGCCGTGATGTAAGGACCTATTAGCTCAGGCTGACTAGTTTGCTTAAATACTGAAACCATGACTGCCACAGGCGTAATTTCACATGAAGTGTGTGGAAGGGCTCCACCCCCGGGGGAGAGGGAGGGACTTAATTTGCGTACAAAACACGACTCAGCCGTTATTTACTGAAGGGTTCCAAAAGCGTTGCTCTGAGAGCTTCCGGGAGGCGGTCAATACAGAGAGAGAGAGAGAGAGAGAGAGAGAGAGAGAGATACAGAGTGTGAGAGAGAGAGAGAGAGAGAGAGAGAGAGAGAGAGAGAGAGAGAGAGAGAGAGAGAGAGAGTAAATGAAAGTTTATTTTCCAACCGTGAAAATGTCACAACTATGGGAAACATCGTTTTTTGAAGCAAAGAAAAATAACGACCATTGAAAAATAGAGAGAGAGAGAGAGAGAGAGAGAGAGAGAGAGAAGAGAGAGAGAGAGAGAGATCATTCAGTATATGCCAAAGCCCCTCACTGAAGGGGGTAACGCGTACTAAAGTATGACATGATTGCCTCGGCAATACTCTGATTCTTATAGCAAATTTCATACTTACTTGCAAAAGACGAATTAACAATGAAACAAATCATAACTGTAAACATGCTGATATGTTGCTGTACGCAGTCTTTTCAGAGCTTCATAGATAAACGTTGCAAGTTTTAAAAGTGTGGCTTCATTTCTAAACGACAATAACAGATTGAATCGAAAGAAACATGGATTATCATAACATTTTAGGTTTAATCAGTTTCTCTCTAAAACCTGAAGAACGGGACAACAAAACAAGAGACAAATTTCAGCCTTTTTATTGTCTACTACACACAATCATAACACTTTTCGTTCGTGTTCAAGTCTATCATATTTAAAGCGATGGCAGGCAATATCAGAAATACTAAATCTAAACTTAGTCAAAGCACTTTTAGCATGCCTGTTCATACAATTCCAATATACGGTTCAACCACGCACGTAGTTTTTTAAATTGTCGATCTCCAGCAAATCTATCACTGGTGTATATAAGATGGTGCTAATCCTGCCACCTACAATCTTTTGCTCTTTGCCTAAAGGATTTTATGAAACTTGAAATACATTTAACACCTTGATTATCCCAAACAGAAGGAAAACACATATGAATTTAAGCACTGACATTATTTGTAACACATGTCTTCTTGCCACTTCTGTCCAAATTATAAAATGCTTTATAAGCTTTCAAAGGTAGCCTATTTCGTCCATTCGCGTTAATTTCAGCCAATGTTTAACGATCTTATATTCGTTTACATGATTGGAAGTCTTCCAGCTCACCGTATACAAAATAATTTGGAGTTCTGATTTGCACGTTCAGAAAACATTTTATGGCAAATAAATGTACTTGAGAGAGAGAGAGAGAGAGAGAGAGAGAGAGAGAGAGAGAGAGAGAGAGAGAGAGAGAGAGAACTAAAACATGGGAAGAGAGATATGGAGAGGTAATAATCTTTATTCCTACATGCTATTTAATTTTCATCAGGCTCTTCTTGTCTTGGAAAAGATCTAGAAGTAACTAGCACGCCAAAGAGAATATAAAGTTGAGTTGCTTAACCGGAAAACAAATTGAACAGATAAGTCACAAGACATTCACAACAAGTTTCGACCTATCAGCTTCTTAAGGTGATATAAACAAATTTGACAAAACAAACAAACAAACAAACGAAAAGCAAGGAACAAAAAACCAACAACAAACAGAAAACAAGGAAGTAGAGGAATCACTGAGCTGTTTGCAATGAAAAAAGTATGGTGATTCTTTCTTGGGTCGGCAAAGATAGAACTTTACAGAAATGGGAAGAAGGAAAAATTCTTAAACCGATAGACAAATAAACAAAACTAAAAAGAAGAACAGAATCAGAAATAAAATGTATGATGAACCGAGACTATAAAGATAAATGGATGAAATTAATCATTACAAATACAGAAAAAGTAAACAAAAAGAGTAACAGTTCTGAAACAATAACAATATAGAAAACATTTTAAGATGAATGGATAAACAAATGAAAAAGAAGGTGAAAATGAATCATTAAAAAACAGTAAGAAAACAAAAAAGGCAAAAAATTATCGCATGAAGAAATGAGCCGATGAGGTATGTATCTAAATGAATAATGAAAAAAAAAGAGAAGTAAACACTTAAATTTGAACAAATCTTAAATAAATGTTAGCGAACCGCCCACAGAAACGTAGACAAACGAGTCACAAAGACAAAACACAACGCGTTTCGACCTCTTAGGTCTTCCTCAGGTGAGACACAAACGAATAAAATGACGAAAATTCACTTAGCTTTAAAAGTGATCAAAATCTTTTGCAAGGAGGAAGGGTAAAAGTAGTTCAATAAATGACTAATGAGGGGAGGGAGAAAGGAAGAATTACAACTGGTTGTGTATGCCGTGTAAGATAGGTATGGGGCGGGGAGGGGGGGGAGATGGCGGGGCGGTGGGGAGGAGATGAAAATATGTCAATAAGGAATGAAACAGGAAACAATCAGATGTGAAAGTAGAACGATAACGATAACGATAATTTATTCAAGAAAAGGCCACAATCCAATTTGAAGGGGGTGAGTAATAAAGAGCATAATTACATAATCAAACAAGGTATTTCATAACAAGAACATAAACATTCTCAACATATGCATTTACTTGGGTCAAATCCCTCCTCCTTTTAAATGATTTGTACAGATATAAAGCAAGATTCCGTGCAACATTATCATTTTTTGACGACAGTAGACAGACCAACTTGAAAAGTGCTGGACGTCGATGATACTTTCACAGAATAAGTTTTTCTCGTAGATCTGCCAGAACAGGGCATAAAAATACAAAATGAAGTTCATCTTCCCTGCCAGATTTACACAAGGGACACAACAAGTCCGATTTCTGTATGGACATTAAATCGCTGACGATGCACAGCAATATCCGAAACACCAAACCTGAATTTGGTTAGTTCAGACCTGATAAATCTATTCGAGTTGTGAAAGTAGATGTAATGCAGTGTCGCGGTGAGGAGTGCTCGTGGGTTGGTACCCCAGAGTCGGGTAAACAGTATTCCTCAGTGTTGATGCCAAACGGACAGAGGGTACCTAGCTTGGCACAATGGTGTCATTCCTGCAGGGTACGTTCGAAGCTCTCATCGACGGGGACTGCCACAAGGCCATGCCTTTAACACGGCTGTTGTTGCATTCAGAACGGTTGAAATACACAGCGACAGGTGTCGATGGGTGGTGACGGATATCGGAAAGGCGTTGGAGAGGTGTACAATGCGGTAGAGGGCAGCTACATGCAGGCTAGTGGATCTGCCAGGACTGTCAGGTTTGTGTAGGCCTATGTTAGGATGTAATTAGACCAAGAATTGTTTTGTGTCTGACATTATCAGAAGTTTGACTGCCTTTGGTAAGTACGTTAGTTCCAGAATGGAAAAAAAACCCATTCAGGAATCATCAGAAAGAGTGGCATGAGACCGGACATTGTACTCTACTGAGGTTCATCAAAACAGCTGACATGATTGAGCTCACTGTGCCCCATAAAAATCAGAATGGAGCTTGTTTACATCTTCAAGGCTGGTAAGTATGTCAGCCTGGCCAGCACCTTGAGGGAATGGATCTTCCAAACCGAAGTCATCGCTATAGAGGTTGGAGCACAAAAAAAGGACAGGGGGAGGGGGGAGGGGAAGAGGAAGGAAGAGGAGGTTGTAGTCTCCTCCACCTATGATCTCATGAAAAAGCACGCGATTTGTGGTATGATGAGGACCAGAACCCTGAAGGCGAGGGTACAGACAGCTGAAAACAGTTCCAGTTGGATCCGGTCGAGCGGGAACAAAAGCGAACTGTATAACTTTCTTCTGCTCAGACCTTCTAGTGTCAATCTCTCCCAAGACTTTTTTCCTGCTGTTCAGTTTGTTCGTTGACTGTTGTAGAATTGAGTCTCCGGTGTTAGACGAGGGGTTTTACAGTAAGTGTCGTGTGGCATTTGTTGCCACACAGTGTTTCCTGTAAGGCATATGTACAGCGTTTTGTACCACATCATTCATTTCTCTGTTCAAAAACATTCCCTTCCAACCAACACATTAAAACCATAACTCTTATGCATTCACTGCAAACAGTTAAGTGATTCTTCCCGCTTTAATTTTGATCATGTCTAATGAAGTTCAGCAGGTCGAAACGTGTTGCGTCTGCTCTGTAATCTATCTGCTTCATGCATTTGGTTGTCCTGCTGGCTGTCTCAACTCTGACAAGCTATGAGAGAGAGAAGAGAGAGAGAGAGAGAGAGAGAGAGAGAGAGAGAGAGAGAGAGAGAGAGAGAGAGAGAGAGAGAGAAGAGAGAGAGAGAGAGAGAGCGTCACTAGGACACAGGTAACGATCGACATCTGAGCTAACCGGATGGAAGAGTGTACGCTAACGGTATGAATTATTGAATTTAAAGCCTCGATTTTCTTTAATGCAGTTGTCCCTAACGGCCCGTAAAATGCTTTGCATTTTCTCTCGCTCTGTCTGTCTGTCTGTCCGCTTGTCTGTCTGTCTCTCTCTATCTTGTGTCTCTTTGTTTGTCTCGTCTGTCTGTCTGTCTGTCTGTCTGTCTGTCTGTCTGTCTGTCTCTCTCT
>CM031595.1:151472533-151487533 GCA_018398815.1 Conus ventricosus
CTATGTCTGTGCTTGTCTCTGTCCATCTGTCTGTCTGTCTGTCTACCTCTGTGTTTGTGTATGTTTGTCTGTCTGTCTATCTATCATAATAATAAGTAGTAGTAGTAGTAGTAGTAGTAGTAGTAGTAGTAGTAGTAGTAGTAGTAGAAGTAGTAATACAAGTAGTGATAATAGTAGTTGTAGTATTTCTTTGTTCGTTTCCCGATGTTATTTCATGTTACCATATTACAGGCCTGGTCACAATTCATTTCTCATATCAGAGAAACAGACCAGCATCTATGATTCTGACTCTAATGCCGCACACCTCTGACATGGGACCCGTCCACAAGCATGTACAATGTGCATTTCTTTTGTTTGTGGTGGACAAAGGAACTTGGGTTGATTCCCTCTCTCTCTCTCTCTCTCTCTCTCTCTCTCTCTCTCTCTCTCACACCTCACCTCCCCACACACACACACACACACACACACACACAACACACACACCTCACTCTCTCTCTCTCCTCTCTCTCTCTCTCTCTCTCTCTCTCTCTCTCTCTTCTCTCTCTCAGAAACCACTCCGCTAATCACGCTGCTCTTGGAACACAGGTACATGTCAACACAATGGTGCATGGCAGGTTGGACCCTTTCGTGTCCAAACTCCCTGTGGACGCTCAACCATCGTGCCAGTAGTATGGAGTATATTAGAGTCAAAAGGACATCATTTATATTACACCCTGGAAACACATTTATCTTCCAGAAAACTCCTAATCAGTGCATCACGTGAAAGCAGTTTATCACTGTAAGTAAGCGGTGATCTTTGGGACTTGCGCGTCAAGCCAATACCTTTAAATTAGGAACGATAAGTATCCGGGTTTTGACGCTTTTAAGATAACAAGATAATGAGTCACAAAACAACAACAACACAACAAAAACATCAACAACATCCACCTCGCATTTTTAGCACTCAGTGAGCATGTGAAAACGTCTTATTCAGATAGTTACACACATCCCACGACGGTGGAGATGTACATCCACACAATGAAACTAATGAGACCAGTGCTTATGCACATGAATGACGGCTATTTTAGAGTCATAGCTAGTCATTGTTACCACTTTTCATAAATCATAATTGATTCTTTTCCATGGTAATTCCGTTTGACGGCCACAAGAAGCCGAAAATCAACAAACAGAGCAATTATGAAGCAACAGCATCAGGGATGATCATCTGTTTTACGAGCAGACAGTATTTTCTCCGCCGAGAAACTTACGTTTCTACTAGAATTCGTTGGTTTGTTCGTCTGACTGACGGCACTTTCACACAAAAGCTACAGGACAGGGTGAACGATGCTTAGTGTACGGCTCAAAGATAAACTCATAGAATGCTGGTGTAGATCTAGATCTAAAAGTGATGCAGAAATTCTTTTTCACTGTTTTAACAAAACTGCTAGATGGGGCATTTTCGATATTTTCGTAAATCCAAATGGGCATTTTCGATATTTTTTGCAAATTTCTGGAGAAATAAAAATGCATGAACGTTGATGAATGCAATCAGGCTTAGTGGATGCACTGATAGCCACGAATGTGTAAGATTTAGTTTTGTGACAGTCAGATACAGTGAACAAAAGGCTATTCGACCGTGGTGGAAGTCGGCGCTCTCCCTCCTACCCTGTTAGGTGTCGTTGTTTCTTTGAAGAAACTGACAATATTCACAGCCTTTTTTTTCTTCTTCTGTCGTCTTTTCCACGGCACTTCAGTGGTGTCACACACACTCCACTCATTCCACACGTACCCTGCCTGTCCCGTCGCTGCCCCGCAGGGAGCAAATCAATGTTAAGTCGTCATGAGGCAACCCACCAGAGGAGACACTGCACTGCTGCACGGTCACTCGGTGGTTTTAGATGACGCCCGTTCTGATCCAACACACGCAGGACGCTCCCACTGCGCCCCCTACTGACGACAATAACTGCCCAGTCGTACAGCACTGTGTGTGGGCACCCTCCTGTGAGGGTGTTACCACCTCCGTCCCACGAAAGTCGCCTTAAACTGCGACGCGTAAGAAAAGAAAAGTAAAGGAAAAAAAACACTGATGTTACCATGGGAGCAGCTCATATATTCACGAATTTCACCACGGGCTTTTTGAGGATCATGAAATTCACATGATTTAAACTTCTTGTCCTTGGACATTCCACTCGTAGCTCTGCATAACGTTTGTTGTTGTTGTTGTTGTTGTTGTTGCTGTTGTTTGTTGTTACTGCTGCTGCTGCTGCTCTTGTTTTGGTGTGTTCGGACAGGCCTGAACAATACTCACGTTGTGCAAAGATTTTGGAACCAGTGCTTCCGACTAAAAGGAGAAAGAGAAGAATACACGCTCACCACAAGTGATCAATACCTATCGACCTGCCTAAAGGCCATTTCAGAGGTTTTCCTCCCAGTGTGCGTTGTGTCAAGCTTGAAAGAATGATCAATGGTGGTGACTGTGTAGGCACGAGGGAGTGTGCCGAGTCGTTTGTCTTGATTGTCCTGTTTGTTGGCTGTCGATGTGCCTGTTACCTGTATGCAAATATCATTTGATTAAGCAGGAGCGGTTACACTCACTGGAAAGACGAATATTGCGTAGGCCGGCAATGTGTGTGTGTATGTGTGTGTGTGTGTGTGTGTGTGTGTGTGTGTGTGTGTGTGCGCGCGCGCGCGTTCCTGGGTGCATGCGTGCGTGCGTGCGTGAGTGTGCGCGTGTTTGTTCGTGCTGTGGCTTTTGTTTTGTTGTGTCGTCCGCGTGCGTATATATATATCCAAAAGAAAAAAGACACAAGAACAACAAGCTGTTGTGGTTATAAATGAAATTTCGGCTATATATGCCTTCGTCAGCACATGACATCCTCCCTGAGTGCCAGCAGGTAAGGTAGTGAGGAAGAGACGTAAATATTTCAAAATGACGTAATATAAAACAAATTACGTACTAGAATGATACGTAACTCGACAGACGTTCACAGGTAGTACTTCGATGGATGGCAGCTGTGTGTGTGTGTGTGTGTGTGTGGTTGTGTGTGTGTGTGGTGGTGGTGTGTTGTGTGGTGTCGTGCGTGTGTGTGTGTGTGGCGTGCGTGTGTGTGTGTGTGTGTTGTGCATGTATGTATGCGTGTGTGTGGTGTGTGTGTGTGTGTGGTGTGTGTGTGTGTGTGTGTGTGTGGGGTGTGGTGTGGCGCGCGCGCGCGCGCGTGCGAGTGCATGCGCTCGTATGTGGTGTGTGTGTGTGTGTGGTGTGTGTGTGTGTGTGTGGTGTGTGTGTGGTGTGTGTGAGCGCGTAGTCTTCAATTTAATGTCTATTCACGTTATGTGGTCTAGACACACAAAATAGTAGAAGGCAGCAGCACTAAAAACATACCAAGTAGCATCCAATAAAGATACAACATCTGCATCTCTTTACAGGTATGTAAAACTCGACCCCGAGTCAATGTCATTGTCACATAGTATTGAGGACTTACTTAAAATTTCATCCAGGAAGATTCAGCTAAAGCAAGAAAAGTCTTTTTTTAAAAGAAACGGTTCACATCTTAGTAGTTTCTGCATATTTGGTATCTTTTCGCCACAGCTGTATTTTATGTCATTTGTAAATTTTATTTTAAAACCATTAAGTTTAAGTCTGTAGATCAAGGAGGTCATTGACCTTACATGAAGTGTGTGTGTGGTGTGTGTGTGTGTGCGTGCGTGCGTGCGTGCGTGCGTGCGTCTGCGTGCGTGTGTGTGTGTGTGTGTGTGTGTGTGGTGTGTGTGTGTGTGTGTGTGTGTGTGTTTGGGAGAGAGAGGGAGAGAGAGACAGAGACAGAGAGACAGTGAGATTGTTTTGTTAAATCATACTCATAACTTTATAATATGTGTCTGTTTTCAGGATAGCCTCCCCACCCCGCACCCTAACCCCACTCCCTACACCCAAGGAAAAAAATAATAATAAAAGAAAAGAGGGTGGGGAGGGGGGGGGGGGGTATAAACACGTCGTTCAGGTCATCCAGGACGGAGAAGCAATCAGACTCCGCCACAAAATGATGGTGAAACATGTTGTTACTGGAGAAGTAATCAGGCTTCATGACAAAATGATGGCCAAATCATGTTACAGAAGTATTCGGCCTCCACAACATAATGACGATGAAAACATTTTGTTTTAGATAAGTATTCAGGCTCTGCTGCAAAATGACGGAGAAAACATGTTGTTACAGGAGAAGTATACACGATCCACAGCAAATGATGGCGAAAACATGTTGTTACAGGAAAAATATTCCGAATCCACAACAAAATGACAGCGAAAGTGTGTCTTTACATGAGAAGTATCCAGGCTCCACAACAAACGATGGTGAAAACATGTTGCTACAGGAGGAGTGTTCAGAATCCACAGCAAATGATGGCAAAAACATGTTGCTACAGAAGTATCCGGTTCCACAACAACGTGATGGTGAAGACATGTAGTTACAGGAAAATATTCAGGCTCCACAACAAGATGATGGCGACGACATCTTGTTACAGGAGAAGTATTTGGGCTCCACAACAAAATGATGGCAACGATATTTTGTTACAGGAGAAGTATTTGGGCTCCACGACAAAACGCTGGTGAAACATGCTGTTGCAGAAGAAGTATTTGGGATCCACAACAAAATGATGGCGAAAACATATTGTTATGGAAGAATTATACGGGCTCCACTACAATGATGGTGAGAACATGTTGTTACAGGAGAAGTATTCAGGTTCTCTAAGAACTGTTGGGGACAATATGTTGTTACAGGAGAAGTATTCGGGCTCCAGGATAAATGATGGCGAAAACATGTTGTTACAGGAGGTTCCGTAACAAATAATGGTGAAAACCTGTTTTTGCAAACACGTATTCAGGCTCTGCAACAATCGATGGTGAAACATGTTGGTACAGGAGAAATAGTCCCGGATCTTCAAGGTACTCTGGCTCCACAAAAGAAAAAAAGAAGAAAAAAATAAAAAAAAATAAAAAAGTTTGCTGGCGACGTGTTACTGTAAACTGTTCAAACCCAGTGGATGTAGTGTCTGCAATTTACTTATCCAGAATGCCTCCACTGCAGTCGTTTTTGTTTTGTGTCAGAATGCACTTTCTCTATTGGTAGACATTTTATGTTGGAGAGTGAGTGTTGTGGCCTGTTGAAGTGTGATGTGATGTGTGTGCCCGTGTTCTTATTTATGTTTGATCTGTGTTGGGAGAAACCTTGTTTTGAGACTGTTCTTTGTCTCTCCAACATATTGTGCGTCAGTGCACATGTTACAGAACAGCAGGTAGACGATATTGCTTGTTTCGCATGTCATTCTGTTGCGGAGCCTGAACAACTCTCCCGTTCTGGATGATCTGAACGAATTGGATTCTACAAGGTGGACCTGACACAACACACACTTGTCTTTCTCACATTTGTAGGATCCAGGACAGTCGTCAACAAGAGCTGGTAGGCAAGAGGGCATGAGCATAGTCCTCAAGGAGTGGCAGTTCCTTTCTGCCACTAAAGGAGGTGAGGGACTGCTTTTTTCATCCTCTCGCTGTTGGTGGTGAGGCTCTGATGAAGCTCTCGTGTCCAGGATCTCAATGGTGGGTTGGCAGGTTGTGTGTCACGATCAGAGGTGGGCGAGGTTCTGGTACTTGTTTTGATTTGTACTGGAGCGCCTCTTGTCGGGAATCCGTCGGACTTTTTCTGCTGCTGTTTGGACAACGTCTTGCTTGTAGCCACGTGCCTGGAAGCGTTTAGACATTTCCCGGACCCTTTCTTCAAACACAGCATTGTCTGAGCACAGTCTCTTAAGCCTCAGGAACTGGCTAAATGGAATGCTCCTGTGTACATGTCCAGGATGACATGACTGGGGACTCAGATAAGAATGTGCATCAGTGGGCTTTGTATAAAGATCTGTTTGAAGGAATCCATCTTTTAAGGAAATGGCTAAATCCAGGAACGGGATACTGCATGGCGATGTATTGAAGGTGAACTTGATGGTTTCATGGAACGAGTTTAAGTGATCCATAATCTGTTCCAATTCATCTTCTGATTTCACCCACAAGACAAAAATGTCATCTATGAAACTTTCCATAGATGATCAGGGACAAAAACAGGACTGAGGCTAGTAATTGCTGTCCAGCCACGCCATGAACAGATTCGCAACTGCAGGGCAAGTGGGTGCCCATCGCTGTGCCAAAGATTGGTGATATACGTTTTCATCAAAGCGAAATACATTATTTTTTAGCACATGGTCTGCCATTCGACAACTTCAGTGCTGGTGGGATATCGTACTGCAGTGGTTGTCCAAGAAGTAGTGTAGTGCTGTTTGAGATCGTCATGAGAATATTGGTGTACAGGCCAACAACATCGATTGTCACCAACCTCGTGTCCTGATGGAAAGGCCCATATGCTAGATTCCACTGTTGTATAATGCGGAGCATGTGCGTGGAATCCTGAATATAGGTTGGAAGGTTGGTGACAAAAGTTGTAGCCAGCTGTCTACCACTTGGAGATTTTTCCGTTGGTCCGTTTATTCCTGAGACGATCGTCTTCCTGGGGTTTAAATGGATGCTTGTGTATCTTGGCAGGTATAGAATCTGTGACATGTAACCTGAAAGGCTCTGTCTCTGCCCATTTTAACGTGTGTTACTAATGTATATATATTTTCTTTTGCTTCTTAGATGGCCCTTGGTTGGTTTTTTTGAAACTCAACAAACATACTACGGTATTGCACCCAACCTTTTCTGGGATTGCATTCTTCTTAAAACTGAAAAGGCAGAGGAGTCAAATTACCACTTTCCGCGGTCACTGAGGAGAAACCACCAAGTTTCGAATATCGGTATATGACCAGAGTTATATGTTAGTGAGTTTCCCTCCCTATTGGAGATGTCTCCCCCTTGGAGAATATAAGCTTGCTGAAGGCTCATTTTGAGAATCATTTATTTATTTTCCCCATTCACCCACTCAAGCACATACTGTTTGTTAGGCAGATCATCTACCACTGCAGATATGAATGCTTATCTCCCCCTATTTCTTCAATCTAAGACATAAGAGCAAGCTTTGTTTATAATTCAATATTTCTTGCGGTCATGTGCACACCAAGCTGCTCTGTAAGTTGCTGGAACGGTGCGGTACTTATCCTTGGAATTTATAGTTTGTTATATATATATATATATATATATATATATATATATATATATATATATATATATATAATATATATATATATTTATATATATATATATATATTATATATAATATATGTGTGTGTTGTGTGTGTGTGCGTGTGTGTGTGTGTGTGTGTGTGGGTGTGTGTGTGTTGTGTGTGTGCGTGTGCGCGCGCGCGCGCCTGTGTGTCTGATACCAATGATATTTATCGTACATGAACAGGAATGGTTTTAACTTGATAATTATCCGTTTTCATGAATCATAATCGTCTTCTTTCAATCGCTTTTGACCGTCAAATAAAGCGGAAACGCAAGAGAATACGTTATTGAGAAGCAAATAAAATTTCTTCCGGCAGCAATATGATGTTTTTCGCCAAGTCAGATGTTTTTGTTTGCTTGTCTGTAACAATATTATGTGAAAACTACAGAGACGATTTTTGTCAATGAAATTTTGGTTCGTCGGATGAAAAAGCAGATGAAGGATACGCTCGGCAAGATTGCACAAGAGCCACTGAGCTTATTCTGACATATTGTGGTGGAAAGATAAATGCGGCCCAAAGACGGAACCTTTAAATTTTGGTGCTGTCTGTGGCACAGACATGGATTAGAGCGTGGATCCAAATCACGTTCAGCAAGATTATGTGCCAAACACTCGACCGATTTTAAAGAAACTTTTAGTGAAAGATTCAGTTGAAACCAAGGACGAAAGCGATGCATTTTGGTCGGATCCGTGGCGTTGATTATGATCAAAGGGCGGTGTAGGATCCGTTTTATTGTGACAGAAATCTGTGCTCTCCCAAGCGCCTTTCTAGTTTGTCTCCCTTTTGTTGCAATATTTGTTCGTCCAGACCTAAAGGCGAACGCAGGATCCCTTCACCAATCTCACACAACAACAACTGAGCTGATTTTGACAGATTGTGGTGAAAAGATGGAATGTGGCACAAAGACAGTCCACTTAAAATATAATATTTTTTTGTACTTCGATCAAAAGGCAGCCGCAGGATCTTTTGGCAACCTTACGCAAGAACACTGATCACAACCTTATGCAAGAACTACTGATCAGCAACATTATGCAAGAACTACTGATCAGCAACCGTACGCAAGAACTACTGATCAGCAACCTTATGCAAGAACTACTGATCAGCAACCGTACGCAAGAACTACTGATCAGCAACCTTATGCAAACTACTGATCAGCAACCTTACGCAAGAACTACTGATCAGCAACCTTACGCAAGAACTGCGGATCAGCAACCTTACGCAAGAACTACTGATCAGCAACCTTACGCAAGAACTACTGATCAGCGACCTTACGCAAGAACTACTGAGCGGATTTTGATAAATTATGGTGGTAAGATGGAATGAAATGTTGTTGGGGTACGGAGCCATCAAATTTTGTGCGGATTCGGGTGCGGATCAAAACGTGGATTAAAAGTTTGTTCATCAAGATTGCGTGCAAACTGTTAAACCGATCTTACCGATCTTACTTTTGAGGGAAAAAAGTAAGCACGGCCCAAGAATGAAACTTTGATTTTTTTTTTTTAATGTGGATCCGTGTTGTGAACTGGGAATCAAAGGGCAGATGTAAAATCCGTTCATCGTGGCACAGGTCTGGGCTCTCCATGGTGCCTTTTTTCGTCGTCCCCGTTTTGTTGATGCAGGAGACTGTGCTCATATAGAAACTGTCTCTCATGGGCTTTCGACACCAGCCAATGTCCATACCAACAGCCCTGTTCATCCTTGGATATTACACCTATTGTTTAGCATCATGTTTCATGTTTTCAAAACGGTCTAAATGCTGCTTGTCTTTTAAAGAATCAGGAAACAATCCTTCAGGCGTGCCAAGAAGAGTGGGGAGTAAGAATGTCCACGTGATCAATGAACAGACACTAACCGAAGCGACGGGTCAGAGGTTTTCTCCCTTTCCTGTATGCTGTTCAGGCGCGGAAGAATGGTCGATGGCGGAGAGTGCGGAGGCAGGCGGAAATGTCTGCGTTGTCATCCTGATTGGCCTGTCATTGGGTCGTCAATATTGTTTCCTGTATGGACACACTGCCAAGACAGGACGGGAGGTGAGGGTGGTGGGGCGTTGTTTAATGTCCCTCTTGAAGAGACTGTGTGTGAACGAACAAACGTTTGTGCGTGTGTGGTGTGTGGCGTGTCTGTGGTCAAGTGTGTTGCGTGGTGGACGTGTGTGCGTGCGTGCGTGTGGTGCGTGCGTGCTTGCGCGCGCGTGCGATGTGTGTGTAGTGTGTGTGTGGTGTGGTGTGTGTGTGTGTGGTGTGTGTGTGTGTGTGTGTGTGTGTGTGGTGGTGTGTGTGTGTGTGTTGTGTGTGGCGTGCGTGCGTGCGTGCTGTGTGTGTGTGTGTGTGTGTGTGTGTGTCGTGTGTGTGTGTGTGTGTAGTGTGTGTGTGTGTGTGTGTGTGTGTGTGTGTGTGTGTGTGTGTGTGTGTGTGTGTGTGATACTAGGTGAAAACTCAAGAATCATGTCTTTTCCTGAGACATAATTCTGAAAATTCATGAATCTATATTTTCGTGGTATATAGCCGTCGTCTTAAACCAAAATGCACGAACAATTATAAAACGTTAAAAACAAATGATGCTAACCGTTTTCGTTTCGTTTGGAAACGGTCGTTTTCCCTGAAGTAAATGGGTGTTTTCATGAGGAGACCGATATTACGAGCTTTTGAAATATGTTGGCAACCGCGTACAACTTACGATCTGTTGGTATCGTTTTTGTATGGATATCTGAAGGTGAAAACTGGCAGGGTGTAGTATTTGCTGGTTTAATGCAGCTTCACTAACTTAATTCACGCCACACAAAAGAGAAAACTCGTAGAGGCTTACTAACCCTGCATCTGGCAAAATGTAGTGGTATATAGCATTTTTTGGGGGGGGGGGGGGGGGTCCTATGATTAGTAATACATTTATCCATATATGAATATCTGCATGGGAAGAACTCACATTAAATGTTCTGATTTTGACAGAATGTAATGATGTTTGTTACAAAAACTGATGTTGGTTGCACTAATTGCTTAAGATATCACATTATTTTTTTTTGTCCGTGTGTGAGGCAATAATCGCATGTAATGCTAGTTTATAAAGAAATTGTCAGTTATGCAACATTGGAAAAAAAAGTGCTGAAAACTTGAATTGCAGTTTTCAGTCTTTAATCAGTTAACATAGAAATATTTCTGGAAACTAATTGCAGGTTTCAGTCTTTAATCAGTTAACATAGAAATATTTCTGGAAAATAATTGCAGGTATCAGTCTTTAATCAGTTAACATAGAAATATTTCTGGAAACTAATTGCAGGTTTCAGTCTTTAATCAGTTAACATAGAAATATTTCTAGAAACTAATTGCAGGTTTCAGTCTTTAATCAGTTAACATAGAAATACTTCTGGAAACTAATTGCAGGTTTCAGTCTCAATCAGTTAACATAGAAATATTTCTGGAAACTAATTGCAGGTTTCAGTCTTTAATCAGTTAACATAGAAATATTTCTGGAAACTAATTGCAGGTTTCAGTCTTTAATCAGTTAACATAGAAATACTTCTGGAAACTAATTGCAGTTTTCAGTCTGTAATCAGTTAACATAGAAGTTTTTCTGGAAACTAATTGCACGTTTCAGTCTATATTACCCGGTGGCATCTTCTTGCAGAGCATGAAAAGATCCTATCATTTCTTATTCTGACAATGTTGCTTATGACAGACCTTTTGACTGGCAAGAAAATTCCGCCCCCCACCCCACCCCCATCCCCTCCTTCGACTCTTTCTCTTGCACACAACACACACACACACACACACACACACCACACACAACACCAAACACACACACAAACACAAAACATACCCCAAAACCCACACACACACACCCACAAAACACACACACACACACACCCCACACACACATCCCGCATGCACCCACACACACACACACACACACACACACACAACAAACACCCCAACACACACACCCACACACACACACCCACACAAAACCACCCCCACACACACACACACACCCGCCCCTCGCTCGAACCCATGCAAAAAAACACACAAAAAGACCCCTAAAGGGAATTCATAAACCCAGCTTTGACTAAAGATGGAAAACATGTCAGCCGTGTAAAAATTTATTTTTTTGGGTTTGTCGTCTTGACCGTGTGTTCTTTGGTCAACTTTAATTTGACTTTTTCCTCAGCAACGAAAGCATAAAGATAATTTAAACTTTGCAAAATTTATGCATACTGTGAAATCTTTCCAGTCTTTGCATTGGGTTTGGTAAACGAGTCGCAAAGGGGCCTAACCCGGCAAAAATTTTGCAGCAATAAAATCAAAAATTACAGAATTTTTTTTTTAAAAAATGATAAAACCCCCTTACACCCGAAAAGTTTTAAAAACTGAAAAAAAAACTGTATGAATAAAATGATTTTACAAGACGTAAAAATTTTCCAAATTCATGTTGCCCGGAAAATCAAAAAACCTTTGAATCTATCTGAGACGAAAAATTTAAATTTTCCTAAATAAAAAAAAATGGGGGGCCCGGGTTTCGGGGACATTTAAAAACCCATTTAATTTTGGCACATTACTACCGGGTTTCCCTTACTTTGTTCAATAAAATGAATCATTACTAAAAACTTTCGTTGTTGGCCTGCGCATTTTTTTTTTCCCCCCAATTAAAAATTGTTAAATTTATGTTTTTGGGCCTGACTTTATTCAAGTTTTTTCCAATCCCTTGGGGGACTTAAAAAACCCAAGTAGGAAGAACTAAAAGGGGCGCGGGGAAAGGCTTTTCTCGGCAGACAGGGAGTAGGAAAGGGCCCAACGACAACGGCCTCTCCTCCTCAGCAAGTGTCGGAACACAGCCCCCTTGCATCACCAAAAACCTTGTTCGGGTTTGGGCGGACAATTTTCAAGACCACCTGGATCCCAAACCCGAGGCCCGAAAAAACTGGCACATGTTTTGTTTTTCATCATCGTACCCCAACGCGACTTTAAAAGGGGACTTTCCGGGTAAAACCCCCGGGGATGAGAGGGCGAATCCCGGGGACTGACCACAGGTTTGGTCAGGGCGGGTAAGGGACCCTCCCACATCCCAAACCGCCCCACAAAAACCGCCCAAAAGGACGTCAGGGGCCTCCAACAATTCGCCAAATTTGGAAAAAACCCGACCTCCCCTCCCCATTTCCCAAACCAACTACTTGAAAAAAAAGCTCCAAGAGGGGCCCGGGACCCCTGAAGTTTGGAACAAAAAAAGGCCTCTTTTAAAGGACATGGTCGCGGGAGACGCAAAAGGGGTCCTGGGAGCAAAAACCAACCCCAAAAGACGGTTTGACAGAACGATGAGAAAAATCAAAGAAGCCCTCCATGCAAGGGAAAAAGGCCCTTTACATCGAGTGAAATAAGGGCCCCCATGGGTCCGTCTCCAAAGAGAGATTTAAGACTCTCCAGAAAAAAAGGCAGACCGACCTACGTCGGCGGGACCAGTGGGGGAAAGGACAAAGGACAAAACCCAATTAACGCCGACCCCTCAAACGCCAAGAAAATTTTTTGGGCTTTTTGAAGACAGTTTTCGGCCCCTCACCATCGGGCCCGGGCTCCCCCGTTTACTGTCCTCCAAACCGGCGCAACCCTGATCAAGGACCAAAAAGGGACTAAACAAGCGCGGGCAAGAACACTTCAGAAACCCTTTGCTCAACAGGCCCTCCCCCAGTCACCGGATGCCTTAAACCCCGACCCCCTCAGCAGCCGATACAAGACCCCACTTGCAGTACCCCCCCCCCATTGCAGAGATCCAAAAACCCATCCCCCCCAACGAGCCCCGGGAAAGGGCATAAAAAAAGGGACGGAAAACCTGCTGAATCTACAAAGGGCGGGGCCCCAACCCCAAAAGCCTTTCACGATGTCCTCGGAGTATCTGGGAGGAGGAGAAAAATGCCAGATGACTTCCGTGACGCCCTGTTTTGTCTCCCTCTACAAAAAAAGGGGGAAAGAAAAAGCCGACTGGGGAACTACAGAGGCATCTCGCTACCCCCATTGCGGGAAAAATCGTTGCCAAGCCATCCTCAACAGACTAAACACTTTTCCCCCGACAGAACCCCCCCCGAGGCGCAGTCCGGTTTCAGCCCCCGGCAAAAGGGAAACTGTCGACATGATTTTTGCTGTCAGACAGCTTCTTTAGAAGTGTATGGGAACAAAACATCCCCTTAACCCCTTTTTTCATTGCCTTCCGGGCCCTTTTGACAGGGTTTCAACGGGGGAAGCCCCTTTGGACAGTCCTCAAAACGCATTGGTTTCCCGCCAAAGTTTGTGAAAATAAACCAAGCTCTTCCAGGGATGGGCATCCCGGGGCCCAGGCCCTTTCCCCAAATTTGGAAACGTGCCCGGAAGCCTTCGAGATCAAAAGGGGCCGTAACCCGGGCGGGTGTTTTAGTTTCCGGGTCCTCTTAAAAGTTTTCCCTTCACCTGCATGCTGCCCACGCTTCCCCAAGACCGGGAGAAGGGAGTCTATTTCCCGGGTTATCGTCGGGAAACGGCTCCCTCTTTGACCCCTTCCCGTCCCCCCCCCACGGGCCAAGACAAAGACATCAAAGATCTCCTTCAAGAAGCCTCTTTGCTGAGGGACTGCGCACGGGTTTGGCCCATGCAAAATCCGATCTGCAAACGATGCTTGCCCAACTTTTTTCCCGATGCTTCAAAGCTCTTGGGCCTGAAAATCCCCCTGGGAAAGACTGAGGTCCATCACCAACCCCACCAAACCCCAACCCCTCGGCACCCCCATGGGCCCATTGACGACTCCCAGCTTGCGGACGTTGAACTTTTCCCAGATATCTAGAATTTAACCATCCCTGTGATGGCTCCCTAAACGGGGAAATTTTGGGATGCCCAATCAGCAAACCCAAGGCCGGGGCGCTGGGAAGACTCCGAAACCCGATGCTTAGTCAACCAAAAAATTGGGCCCGGACTACAAAACTGAGAGTCTACAACGAAAATGGCCCCTTTGCCCCCCTTTCCCTCAAAGGGGGCGAATCTTGGCCCATTACCGCAGCCCACTAAGAAGCTGAGAACCCCACATGGGGAGCCTTCGCTCCATACTGGGAAACCATTGGCGGGACCGTGTTCCAACCTCGAGGTCCGGGACCGGGGCTCACCCTACAAGAATCGAGTCCATGCTCATAAAGGGGCCCATTTTCGATGGGGGGCATGTCCCCCTATAAAAAAGCACCTTTTGCCAAGGCGACGGGCTGTAGGAGAGCTTCTGCACGGCAAGAAAAACCCAAAGGGAAACCCCCAAAAAGAAACGGTCCCAGGACTCTTTCAAATCAAACCTCCAGGGGGTGCAAACTCAAACCAAAAGAACTAGAGGAGTGCCCCAGTAAACCGACCTCTGTGGCGGGCCAAAATTTTCACAAAGCCGCTACCAACTTCGAAAGTACTCAAAAGGGCCAAAAGCTGACTCCCGCCAGGGAAAACCGTCACAGAGCCAGCGCATGATCACGAAAACCGGCCTTCCCCCGTGCCCGCCCCCTTTTCCCCGCCCTTCGCGCCTCCAGTTTGGGGCGGCAGACCCACCCCGCGTAAAAATCGATGAGCTGCAGAAACGCAAACCCATCTTCGGATCCGAAACAAACCACAAAATTCAATTTTTAAAAAGGCGGGCCCAGTCTTGAAAAAAAAAAATTTAACCCCGGGTTTTTAGGTTTCCTTATGGGAGCAAAACAAAACCCCCCCTTTATTTCCCACTTTGTTCAGTTGATTTCGCGTCTTTGTTCAGTTGATTTGCGGGGCTCTCTCTCTCTCTCACTCTCTCCTTCCTCCCTCTTCTCTCTCTCATCTCCCCATTCTTCCCCTTCTCTCTCAT
>CM031595.1:151492533-151510033 GCA_018398815.1 Conus ventricosus
CTCTCTCTCTCTTTCCAGTTTTGACAACAGCTCTCTCTCTCTCTCTTCTCTCTTCTCTCTCTCTCTCCCTCTCCTCTCTCTCTCTCTCCAGCTGTTGACAACAGCTCTCTCTCTCTCTCTCCTCCTCTTCTTCTCCCCCTTGCTCTCTCTCTCTCTCTCTCTCTCTCCCTCTCTCCTTCCACTCCTCTCTCTCTCCAGCTGTTGACACTGCAGCTTTTCGTTTTGCTCTGTTTCGTCTGTCCCGTTTGCCGTCTATCCGTCTGTTGTCTGTCTGTCTGCTGTTCTGTCTCTCTTCTCTCTCTTCTCTCTCTTCTCTCTCTCTCTCTCTATCTATCTCTCCAGCTTTGGCAACAGCTCTTCTCTCCTTTCTCTTCTATCTCTCTCTCTCTCTCCTCCTCTCTTCCCCTCCCTCCTCTCTCTCTCCTTCTCTCTCTCTCTCTCTCTCTCTCTCTTTCCAGCTGTTGACAACAGCTCCTCTCTCTCTCTCCTCTCTCTCTCTCTCTCTCCTCTCTCTCTCTCTCTCTCCCCACTCTCTCTCTCTCTCTCCATTGTGCAAACAGCAGGTTTCTTTTTGCTCTCTCTTCAGTTGTTGAAACAGCAGGTTTCGTTCTCTCTCTCTCTCTCTCTCTCTCTCTCTCTCTCTCTCTCTCTCCCCTCTCTTCCTCTCCCCCCTCTCTCTCTCTTCCACTGTCGACAAAGCCGCTTTCTTTTTGCCCCTTTTCTAGCTTTTTAACACCTCAGTTTCCCCTTTCGCTCCTTTTTTCCAGTTGTCAGCATGCAGCTTTCGTTTTGCTTGCTCCCCACTGATGACTCGGAAGCTTTTTATTTTCCTCTTTTTTAGCTATTCACACATCGGGTTTCACATCGCTCTCTCTCTCTCTCCCCCTCTCCTCCCCTCTCTCCTCTCTCCTTTTCCCCTCTCTCTCTCTCTCTCTCTCTCTCTAGCCCCTGACACATCTGGGTTTTCCTCACTGCCCTCTTTTAAAAGGGCTCAAACCCTGGCCTTTCCTGTCAAGAGTCTATCTTACTAACTACGGAGCCGCGACGGCAGGTGACAAAATGAAATTTGATTAGGCCATGATTCATCTCTCGACTGCCGGTAAAATGAACTGAGAAAAGACTGATTGGTCAGTATATGTGCAGACTATTGCTTGTCATGTGATTAATTAGAGTGAGAAGATACACCATGTCTGTCTGGTCTCGGATCTTATTTTCTATCGAGGAGACATCATCAGTTATGAGGAAGTGTCCACCAGAACCTGTCTAATACAAAAGGACTCGATCACACTCACATATCCTGTCGCGTCTGTCATGTTTTCAATCACGCGTACAGTAAAATCATGTATTACTTCGATTGTCAAAGAGTTCGATGATTAGGTGATCAGACTTCGCTTTTCCGTTCTCATCATTCATCGTAAAAAAGCGATAACTATCTCTTGAAACCCGTATGGCGTGCATTCATGCATTTCTGTTCATTAGAAATCTGTCAGAGTAAGCTTAACTCGCGACAAAATATTCAGTAAATCAGACTGTCAATAATCGTATATTTTGACGCCTGCTGAAGATTTAGGCGGCTATCTCATTCCCCCCCCTCGCCTCCCCCCCCCCCTCTCTCTCTCTCTCTGTCTCTCTCTCTCTCTCTCTCTCTCTCTCTCTCTCTCTCTCTCTCTCTCTCCCATCCTCTTCCTCTCACATATTTGCAAGCATACGTGAATGATGAACTTTTATCATCAGTTCTTCGGAGTTAATTCGAAATGTGAGTTGGACCGGATGGGCGGAAAATCACTGATATGCAATCTCCACTTCACAATTTAAACAAAATAATGAATGTTGTAATAAACGCAGTTGTTTTTTCCACTCGTCACATGTATTATTAGACTCTAAGCTAGTTATGTGTCCTCCCTTCCCCCCCAAAAAAAAAGAAAAAAAGAAAGAAAGAAAAATAAAGAAGCCCCCCCAAAAAACAACAACAAAACAAAACAAAACAAAACAAAACAAAACAGAAACAACAACAACAACAAACAAACAAACAAACAAACAAACAAACAAACAAAAACACAAAACAAACAAAACAAAAGAAAGACACCATCCTGAACACACTGATTGCCAGACGAAGATAATATATTCACCGTCTGATGTTAAGGCAATTTAGATGTGTTCACTTTTTGCGCTTCATTCAAATCAAAATCAAGTAAAACATATTAATGCTGTAGCAAAAACAGTGGATTTTGACAGAAAAACAAGAAGAAAATTTCAGTCTTCGATTGCATTATGTACTAGTTTTGATTTCATTTGACATATTGATTATATCAGTGTCATTGTGTTGTGTGGTTGTCATGTGCTTAGTTAAAAAAAAAATTGTATTCATTTGTGTTTCACAGAACGTGAGAAACCGAATGTAGTTTCCATTCTGTTTTCAAGTGGTCGCAATTTCGCTTCTTCTTTTTTTCTTTAATTATTATAATTATTATTATTATTATTATTATTATTATTATTATTATTATTATTATTATTATTATTATTATAATCATCATCATCATCAAAATTGTGTCATCATCATCATCATCATCATCATCATCATCATCATCATCATCATTATAATTCTTCTTCTTCGAATGTGAGATCCGAGTTTACTGTTTTCAGTGTTATTTTCATTCTGTTTTGACTGATCGCGATGTCACTTCGTGAACTTCTTCTTCTTCCTCTTCCATGATGATGATGATAATGTTTGATGATGATGATGATGGATGAAGATGATGATGATGATGATGATGATGATAGTATAGGTTTGTGTCTAGCTAGGTAAGTTAGTCCAGTCTCTCCCTGCCAGAGAGAGAGAGAGAGAGAGAGAGAGAGAGAGAGAGAGAGAGAGAGAGAGAGGAGAGAGAGAGAGAGTACTAATATGATTATCACTTTATACTACTACTACTAATACTACTGCGATTATTGTTACTATTACTGCTTCTACTACTATTACTAGTACCACAGTCACCACTACTACTACTTCTACTACTACTACTACTGCTGCTGCTGCTGCTGCTGCTCTTCTTATAGAGCAGAGAAGACCCTGAAAGAATGTAAATATGTTCGTTCACGACCACCCATCTTATTTTGCACGAAAACCCCCATTTTCACATACACATCACGTCGATCACATGTCACTTTTGGCCAAATTAACACTGTTTTACAAACAAAATTAACACCTCAAAACCTCTAAAAATCGACGTAATCGTTAATTTAAAACAGGGGCTTACGTGCAAGATAAGATTTGGTGATCGTGAACAAAGATATTTACATTCTCTCCAGGCACATAAAATCACATATATATGGTTTGACAGTTCTGTTTGCAACCAGTCTGACAGGCCAGCTCGTGCAAATTAATATTGAACGCCGCCATTGTTTTTTTGCACAGTCCGTTGCACAGGAGCTTGCACCTCACGCTTGGCAGGGAGTATGATGTAATTTCTGCCGGGGGCTGGGCTTAAATCACGTGACATTTCTGTGTTTGCTGGCAACTGGACAGCCCTGTCCTGTCATTTCTCTTGGCGGTGTTGAACAGTGAACACGTGTGATAAAAGTGATTGACTTCAAACTTTGTTTCTGCTGATTGATATGTCTCGTGATAGTATTTCTTCAGATTTATCTCCTTCTTCTTCAGAATTAGCTTAGGAAATTTTTGAATCGCAAGTAGCACACCAAAAATGAAACGTGGAATGAGTGGTTGAAAACAGAGATTGGAATTTGTCCTTCCTACGCACGGAGACTGAGAGAGATATCTTGTTTGTTATTTCCATACATTTCTAAATTCAGCACTGTTGGACTGTCTTTTTATGAAGTCTTTAACATGAAAAAGGAGATTAAACCATGTTTGAAAGCAGTGAGGAGATCAGGCGCTATTGGGTTGAGAAGGCAGTGTTAATTGCTCCTGACTGAACAGCAACAATCTCAGTAAAAATGGCGGAACTGATCAATAATACTAGTCAGTTCACTCACTGCTACTGCGTGTGGCCGCCGCCAGACTGGTCTAATCAATATTAGCCTCCTGAGGAAACGCCGACTATGGTCGAGCACTGGAAATAGGTCGCGCCACTGCCTGTAGCGCTGATATAGGCCAACTAGTATTGACATTTTTGTTCTACTCTGTTAAACGGTGGCCGCCGTGTTCTGAGGAGACTGAAATAGGCCGCGCTACAGGCAGTGGCACCGATATAGGTCAACTAGTATTGACATTTTTGTTGTTGTGGCTTCGCTGTTTTGCTGCTGCTTCATCTTCATCCGCTTCGTCGTTTTGCTGCTTTAAGGCTGCCTTTTCAGACGGTCGCTGAGAAAACTTTGAAGAGATCCTGTGATTATTGATTCAGGGCTCTAATAAGTGCTTTTAGCGGTCGTCTCGAATTTACGCCGTTCAAGTGTGAACAAAAAAAGTCCTTTCCATTCCTCTGCAAGCACCTCCCATCTATTGTGTGTGTTTGTTTTGTTGTTTGTTTGTTTGTTTGTATGTGTGTGTTTGTGCATGTGTGTGAAAGAGAGCGTTTTGTACTTCAAAGCACTGCAGTAATCCAGTCCAAAACGTTCTGAGGTTAATTAACATAGTTGATTAAACCACACACGTCCCACCCCTGCCCACGCACGCACACATACATAACTTCTTCTAATTCTTACACTATTAACGCCCACGGGACTGAGTCCTCCCCCCTTTTCTAATATGATCTTCTACCTCAAGCACCACTAATAAATCAGAACAAGAAACTGGCTTTCCAATATGATTAGCTATTTTTAAATCCAATGAATTTATAGACCCCTCAATTAATTCTTTAAATTGGCTGTTTCCGTCAAAACTATATAACTGATAATCGCAAAACCCCGCCTTAATTGATGGCAGTGCTCGTAGAACTGTGGATGGATAGCCATTAAACAAATTAGTAGCTGTTTTTAACTGTTGTAAATGGACATACAACATTGGGTTTATGTGAAAATCAGCTGGCCTACTGCCTAAATACTCATAAAGACCGCTTTTTAAGTGCATATGTGTTTTAATATGATATGTTTCACCACTATCATAAAAGCCTAAAATTCGTGCAAGGCTTCTAGGAAAAACGTACTCCCTTTTTTCTTGAAGTTCTGGAAAATTCATAGTAATTATAAGATTTGCCTCATTAATTTTTAAATTAATACTAAAATTGCTAAATACTTCTCTTAAAGAACAAAAGTTGTAGTAACCATCAGGTATTTTTAAATGTTTTAATAGATTGCCTGTTCGTCCTTAACATCCACCCAGTTATTCTTATCTTTTTCAGATATGTTAATCCATTTTACTTTAAAACCAATTTCTTTAAGAGCAATCATACAACTCCCACGCCTTTGTCAATTGGATACGTTAAGAACACACGCTCGTTTTGTTTGGTTATATAGATGTACATCTTTTTTATAACTATTTAAAAAATTAATTTAAAAAATGGAACCTTTTAAATATAACGAAAGCTCCACTTACGATGTAGGAGCGTTTTATAACCCCAAATCTTTAGACTTCAGCAATTTAACCATTGCAGAAGATGAATCATATGGCTTTCAAGTTAGGCTTGCAAATCCACTAACTAGATATTTAAATCCGCCAATAAAGAATGATAGAGTGCCATCAGCATGGTCATCCCACCCTATGGCTTTTTTTCAGAATCAGTTAAATTTTGCATTTACTGCGCAACTACTGGCTGCGGTGTTTCATATGCAAACCATTTAAACCATCCTAATCTTTTAGTAAGGGCAGTATATAACTTTCATGTTTATTACCAGTACAGACGAATACTAACTGAACTACAAGTGCCCCCCTAACGACAACGCGTTTAATCCATTTAAAAGCCCAATGAACAATAATGCATATGAAAGAATTTGCAACGAATTTAACATTAATCCTTCAACTGACTTTAGACAAAAGTTAGACCGCAATCGTGGGTTAGGAACATTGTATTTGTGGGGTGCAAAAAGAGAATATACTTATGACTACTGGCCTGGCCACACCTCTTTACAAACCAATCCAAACGCACAAGTTCGATTGGGACCATAGAACAAAACTCCTAATGCTTGGGCAACATTTATCTACAAAGGTATCAAGACGTCCTAACACTGCAGGTGCAAAGGTTGACTTTGTTGTGGCCATGATTACATGCCCCTAGACCTTAGACTACAGTTGGCATAATACAGAATTAAATAATGAAATCCAAACTGAGTACGACCAAAACTTAGGGCACAATAAATGCTTAAACACAGCCCGCTCCATCCATTTAAAAAAAAGTACCTAGCCCTGATGAACCAGAAAGCGATCCAGTTAAGCGCCCCACAGCAGAAAGCAGCCAGAAAGCATCCACCTGTTAATGTGCCTCACACTGACAGTCACACTAGCGAAAAGACAGCCCTTGTTGTATTTTTAACTTTTACTGGATTAGCCATACTTTATTTCACTAAAAATTAATCCAGCAGCTAGCACTCTAACGTCCACAGATGGTCGGCCATATAACCAGCCACCTTACCTATAGTAGACAAAACCCAACTAACAACACTGTCAATTATGCCAGGCAGAGCATCAAGCGCTTTGGCTGCTAACTTCTTTAATAAGTTTGCCAGATGATGTAATTGTTTTCTAATCCAACTTTTACCAGGTTGAGGCACTGGAGGCGCTACTGGCCCTGTTGGCGCACTGCCGGTTAAAGCATAAACGAGTGTAGAGATAGCAAACCCAACAGCTGTTAATATGCTAACTATTGTAATCCCCTGTTCTCTGAACAGAGTCCTTATTCTTTCTGCCAGCGTTGTATTTTCATGAAGCATTCTGTTTATAATTTCTTTGATTCTGCTTATTTGCGCTGCTAGCTGTTTTCTACCATCAGACAACACTTCTAACCTGACTTTCCTTTCTTGCATTTAAAACTTGTATTTTCTCTTGTATTCTAGCCTTTTCTTCTAGCCCTAAATTGTTATCATCCGCATCAGCCAGTTTATTTTTTTCTTCTTCTATCTCTCTATCCTTCTCACCAAGTTTTGCCAAATTGTTTTCTAGTTCGCCCCTTATTGACTTTAGACGATCATTAAGAGCCAGGAGGTCACGCATAGGCAATGAAGAATCGTTAATTGTTTTTAACTGTGTCTCCTCATTAAAACTCGTCTCAATTTCTGTTGCTGCATCATTTATTCTTGATCCTAAATCTTGAAAAGAGGTCATTCCTATTTCAGATCGTGTTGGCAGCTCTTGCCCCAAGTTTTGTAAAAGACTAACAGACTCAGGCCTTAAATTTAAAATGTTTAATCGCCTTTGGTCAGCAACAGGGATCCTCTGTCTAATTGTGTTTAGTTTTAAAAACTTAGTTGGGTCTGGTTTGTAAAAACTTTTACAAATTTCCCTCTGCTAGTTCTTAAATACAATGGTTGCTTTTTCAATTTTAAAAATAAAAAAGGATTGGCCTTCGGGCGGCTTAGTCCAAAGCTTATGTGAATGGTTAAATTTTCTTTTGCCAATAGTTCTGCACGAGTGCGCAAGAAGGGGTTTTTTCTGCTTTTCAAATGGGGGGATTGAAAAACCCTGCTTCTGCTTTTTCAATTCTTCCCGCAATAAAGGACCAAATTCTTTTTTCTCTTTTTCTTCTTCAAAGGTTCAACCGTCACTCTTCCCTTTTTTTTTTTATTCTTTTTTTTTTTAAAAAAAGAACTCATACGGTTGGACCTCGATCCATACAGAAAAGAGAAGGAACCCCATGGAAAAGGTAAAAGGGCAGACTTTTTAAATTAGTTTTAAATCTATCAACATTCCCCGGGACAAGTTTTAATTTTAATTTTCCCGGATCTTGGCGCTGACGATGTTTAATGCCAGGCCCGAAACTATCTTCAAAATGATATTACATCGGCAGACCCTAATGCTATGTTTTGCTAATTTGGGTAGGGGCATGGGTTGTATTAGAAATAAATGGAGGGTGAAAAGCTTTGACTAAACGAGGCAAAATTTTTCCCCTTATTCTTTCTTTGGCTACCTAAAAAAAGGAAAGGAAAGTTTATCAGGGATTCAAACCCCAAACGGCCTCAAGCCAGGTTTAAAAGGGGGAGGATGCAAAGGATGTGTTAAAGATGAGGATAGCAAAACGGGAAAAACGATTCTGCACCCTTAGATTTTGATTTGTTAAGACACTATGCCTTTTTCCCAAGGGGCACAAAAAGAAAAATTTATTAGGGACTACTTTAACCTAGCGTTCGTTGTTCTGTCTGAGCCCTTTGCTACATCCAGTCGCGAATTTCCCTTTTGGTTTGATGTTGTTAAACCCCGAACGGCCAGAACTTTTAAACCCCAGTATAAAAAAAAAACGTTATTTTTTATAAAGGTTATACACGCCATTACAGAAAAAAGAAAAAAGGGGGAAACACTCTTTGGAACATACATCTAAATCAGTCTTAAGTCTTTAAAAAAAATTTGTTCTTATTAATAAAGGAAAAACCCTTTTCAGAGAAAATCAAAAACGTTTTTTAACCAAAAATTAAAAGGGGTTGACTGTGTAATAAAGGGAAAGTCTGTCAGTTGTATTCGGGGCGCGGTTTTACCCCCCCCCCCCCCAAAACTTGATAAAATAAGAAAGTGTTCGTGGAGGTAGGCAAGAGATCCTCAGTTACGTGTATGTAAAAATTGCCTTTTTGTTAGGCTCAAAGATACTTAATAAGAAAATTGGGCTGGGTTTGGGCTTTAACCCAAAATTTGACAAAAATTTTTTGGGAAGCGGGAAAGGATGGGGCAAGTGGTATAAAAAAAATATTCACAAGAAAGCAGAGGGAAAAAACGGCCCAAAAAAATGTATGTTTTTTTGGTTTTTCCCCATTAAAACTTGAAGAAAACGGGTTTAAAAGACCGGGGGGCTTGAAAAAATGCGGAAAAATATTCAAATAAAAACAGATGGTTTTGCTTGAAGTTTCTACCCAAAGATCCGCCTGTTCTTTATCTGGGGGATTAGGGTGTGGAAAAACTGTATTTGTCTTGATTTTTACAAAAAATATCGGGTTTTCATTAGAACTTTTGTATATTCGCACAACAAAGCCAACAAGTCTTCAAAAAAAGGAAGTTTTTTTGGGGACGCGAAATATTTTTTTTGTTGATCCTAGCGCAAACTGGCGATGTTTAGAACATTACTATGACTTTTTGGGGGGGAAACTGAAACCTGTTTTATTGATGACTGTTCAGCCGAACGAACATTTTAAAAAAAAAAAAGCTCTGTCAAACGCCTTTAGGGGCCGCCACGCCTTGTTTCTGTTGGCTTTAAACCAAAATACAATGCGTTTAAAAGACTTTCGATCGCAGTTAAAAAATGGGGTCGTATTTTTTTTCACTAAGGACAAAGATTTTTGAAAAAAGTTTAAGTAAAAATTTATATAATAAGGGACAAAGATGGCAAAAAAAAATAAAAAGGCGGTTTTAAAAAAACAAAGCCGCTAAGCTATGCTTACGGACTGACCGCCAGCCCAAAAACGTTTGTTTATTGTAGTTTGGTTTATTATTGGTTGCTTTCAATTGTTTTTATAATTTGTTTTTAAAAAATGAATGTCTCGGGGGCCAAATCAAAGCGCGAAGCTCCAAAATGCACTGCATAGAGTAAAAGACCTAGGAGACACAATGAGTTTGTCTAATGGATCCCGGGGAAATGTTTTTGGATTTGATACACAGAGATGGGGTTTACAAACGAACGAAATTGAAAAAAAAAAGGGCAGCAACCCGCCCTAAAGATAAGAAATTTAAGAAAAAACGATTTTGGAAAAAATGATTACAAACTTCATAAAAAGAGAATGCTTGGGGTTGCTTCCTAAATTTTGATGAATTTAAAGTTTGAACTCGAAGCCCTAATGTATACTACGAAAAGAAAAACAATTTTAGAAAGGCTTTGAAGCGGCCCCGTTCTTTTAGTTTGGGTTCCGGGACACAACAAAAAAAAACGATTGAAAAATAAAGGCATTTTCGAATATATGTCAGAGAAAGTCCTTGCGAAGGGGGGGGCGACACCGTCGGTTTGAATTTACCCAAGCTAGAATCAACCTAGGCAAAATGAGATGATTTTTCGCTTATTTATTACTCCGAGGGGGGCGTACTATTTTCCAGCATGCCTTTTTTAGAGGCATAAAAATAAAGGCTGAAACTTGGTGCCCCTTTTAAGTCGTTTTTGTTTTTTACTAAAAACGGAGTAAAAAAACCCCCTTTGCTCATCTAAAGGTTACGTGAGGGTTTTGAAAAAGAAAAACAACGTATCGACTTTTTTTTCCCTTAGTATGTTATTTTTTGCGTTTTACTCTGTTGTGAAGTGCTGCCAAAGGTTTAAAAAGGATATTATAAAGATTAATTAAAAAAAAATAATCTTTTTTAAAAAAAATGGAGGTTCAACTTTTAGGTTGAGCAAAAAATGAACTTAAAAAGGAAATAAAAACGCTTGGAAAGTTGAGTTATGAAAAAAATATGCTAAAGTTTAAAAAAAAATACTCTTTCTTAGTTTACTGGCTCATCAGCTGTAGCTAGCGTAAGTGCGGGTTGGTGTTGCCTTTTAGCACTGGGTTGGGCGCCAGTTTTTAGAATTGGGGGGTTTTGGGTTTGGGGTTTAGGCGCCATGTTTGATTGTAAGTGCTTTTTAAAAAAAAATTAAGCCCTTTAATTACAAAAGCACACTGCCATTGTACCCCTAGATGGGGAAAAAACTTTCCCAATTTAAGATTAAGAAAAAAAGCAATTTTTTCAGGATGAAAACATTCGGACGAAGAATTTCAGAAGCTTATGGGATGGTGAGGATTTAGCGACAAAAAATTGAATTAAAAAGGGAGTGGGAAAGACTTTTTCTTGCGAAAGGTAGACACTGAGCTTAAACAGAAATTGAAAAAAAAACTGATCGGTTAAACCCAAAATAGAGCAAAAAAAAAATTTAGCAAAAAATAAATACAAATTTTTTTTTTTTAACTCACTGTTTTGGGGGGGACAACTTGCAACCTTCACAAACAACGTCTTTTGGTGCAGGCCTTTTAGCGTATACCCCGCTAGAAAGAAGCTCTCTTAAAAAATACACCCGGGGGGGTCTGTTTTCATGTTTTCTTTCACTTCAATACGTCACGCTCCTTTTGGATTGTGGCCTAATTCTAACATACCCTCCCTCCCAGGGCATACAAGATTTATTTTGTCCAACGGTGGGAGTTTTTGATTATTGCCCATTCATTTAAATGCTAATTTTTTTTTAATTTGATTGCGTTTAGGGTTTAAAACCTGTTGTTTTTAATTTCTTCTTGTTCTGGCACGAAAAGACTGATGGAAATCTCCAAACCCCATTTGTTTTGCGCTTTTTCTGTCCAATTTCTCTGTGTTTTGATGGGTAAACAGGTTCGCTGTTCAATTAAAGTTTTTACTAGGGTTGCGACGATGTTGCCTGGGACCCCTCCCCCAACTTAAATGATTTTTTTTAAACCAGTTGATTTACAAAACCCTTTAAACTTTTTTCCATCATCAACCGGGATATTTAGGATTTTTTAATGGACCTCGCATGTTATTTTTTTTGAAAAGCTACACCACACATTTTGCTTTATTTTTTAAAGGTCAGCGTCTTTGTATTTTGAAGCCATGTCAACAATTCAAGCATATTTAAAACTTTTTTTTTTTATTTATATGTGGAAGTACAGCAAGCCCATTGGGGGGTGTCTTAGGCTGAATTAAAAAATCTAGGTCTTATTATTCTTTTGGGGGGCGGGCGATAATTTCCCAAAATTGCTTTTTTTTGAAACCAGCCTCGAAAGATTCAACACTCTAGGGGTTTATCAGTTTTTCAATGCAGTCTTTCCTTTCCAATACCCTTTGGAGAAAAATAATATTTTGGCTTACCATAAAAAGGACTGTTTTTTAATTAGTTTTTAAATTTTTTGTGCAGAATAAAATTTGCCCCCATACACCCACAATAAAACCAATTTCTGCTTTTTTCTGTTTTTCTATGGTTCAAAAAAGTCAGTAGTTCGGCGGTGGCGATTTTAGAAACTTTTCCGCACAAATTAAAATCTTTCATGCCTCATAAGTTTAAATCTGTGCTCGCAGCCCCCTTCCCCTTTAACTTTTTTTAAAAAAAAGAAGTGGAAATTTCGCCTTTTCCATAAGCGTCTCTTGCTTTGGCTAAATCTTCCATTCCCCTTGTTTGTCTTGCTCTTCTTCGTGGCCCAATTTACAAAAACTTTAAAATTTGTTTCCCGGGAGAAGGCTAAGGCTTTAAATAGCTCCCCCTCCTCATAACTACCCTCCCATCTTTTTTTAAATTAATATTTTCTATTTTTAATTTTCTTTGAACAACTTTTCTGGATAATTTCTGTGCAACAAAAAAGTTTTTGAGGCCCCCTGCAGGGATTAAAACTTAACCTTAACAACTTTCCCCATGTTAACCTTCTAGATCCCCCGGCTTCTTTTTAAAACGGGTTTTTTTCTAATACGCTTGCCTATCGGGCCCGCAATTCGCGAATGGTAAATCTTTGTAATTTTTTTTTCTCATCTTTTATTAACTAAAAAAAATAAAAAAAAAAATTTTATAAAAAAAGAAGTCTTGTGCTTTTTAATCAAAAAATCTTTTGTTTTTAAAAGTAAAAAAAAGTAGCAACTAGTTTTGGTGAATCCTTTCTTTCCCTGTGGGGCGGTTTTTTTTCCTTTCAAGCATTTTGCAAGGGTTGAAAAACATAAAACCAAAAGTAGGCCTGCTAATTAACCAGCGTTAAATCTTTTTTTTAAAAAGTATTGAAATTTTTTTTATTGCTTTTTAAAAGGAATTTTGACGAAATTAAAATGTGAGGGGCGGCGACTTTTCCCTGAAATGTCAAAAAAAAAAGTTTCCTTGGCCGCGTTGGAAAAATAAACAGTATTTAGGGTTGAATAATATTTAGCAATTCAGCAAAAAATTACATCAGACGTTTTAGAAGTCTACTTAGGTACAAGCAAGTGGGTCAAAAAAAGGTTAGATCGGTGGGGCGAAAAAGATTGTCTTAGCTAAGTTAGTAAGTAAGATGGCCCCCCGGTTGATTCAGAAGAAGATTTAAAAACGACTTATCACAAGATCCGGTTTTAAACATCCCTGAAAATCTCGCATGTGACTGTACTACGATTTGGGACTATGTTATGTCCATTTATAGGGGTTAAAATTTTTAATATATTATTTTGATTTTTAAATTTAATCGCAATAAAAAAATAGCGAGAAGAGGCAGGACAAAACCCCAGGGCGAAAGCCCACAAAATGAATGTCCCACAGGTGAAAGTGCCACAAAATGAGTAAAGTTACTAAAAAAAAAAAAAATCCTGGACTTTTGAGGTGGGCGTAAAACTGCGAATGGAAGCTGCAAAAGCAAACCAACACAAAACAAAAAATTATTAGATAGAATACAAAACCACCAGCAAAAAAAACCCCAATTTAAAAAAAAAACCAATCACAAACAAACGATGTGTAATTTGTTTGGGTCTGTTGTTGTTGGGGGGGTTTTTAGCATACAAAATTCTAACCCATCTTACAGCAAAGTCCAAACCCCCACAAACCCCATAAAAGAAGAAAAAACCACTTCTGCAAAAAAAAAGGAACCTCCTTTGTAGACCCCTTTTTTGTAATAGTTTTTAAGAACTAATAAAGTACAAGTTAAAAAGATAAAGTCAAATTTAAGTTGTTTTAGAAAGTCTTTTTTAAATTTAAATGCAAGTAAATTACAAGTTAAATTAATAAAAAATAAGTTTTTGCAAATTAAGTGTAAAATTTAAAATTTAAATTCTTGTCAAGACAGTTTGGTTCTAAATAAATTCTTGTAGGTTATTAAGTTTAGTTCTTGTTAGGTTTTTAAATAAGTTTTGTTAGGTTATTAAATAATTTTTGTTTTTCAGTCAAGTTAATCTTTTTTAAGTTCTCCCAATGCCCTACGATATGAAAATCAGGATTGACGTAAGTTTCTTTTTATTTTTAGAGACTTTGATTTTTTGTTAACAAGGGTTTTGGTTTACTTGATGAAGAGTAGAGCGCAGATTAACTTTGTGTGTAAAATACTTTGTTTTCAAAGAGGCTTGCTTGTAGTTATCGTGGTATATTTTTTTTTACAAAATCTTTCTTTTGCCCTTAGCTTTTCATTACGAAGTTGGCTAGCAACCTTACTCTTGACCGCCCAAAAAACTATTTTTTTATAATGTCCCCCTTAAGTTCATCCTTTATCTTTCCAAACATTTCTTGTTTTCGTTGAATTAAAAGGCTGCTTTTGGAAGTCGCATGTGTCTACCCTCTTTTCCCTTTGCCCTTCTGTTTCTAAATCCTTATGGTTTCGTTGGGGGGTTAGAATAAAACTTCAGTGTCTGTATAAAAAACTCTTGCTCTGGGTACCCCGGTTTTTAAAGGTAGTCGTAAGAAATTCTGCATCAATAACTTTTACAATCAATACGGGAAACGATAAAAACGGGTTTTTCCAACTTTTAAAATCCCTTTTTCTTCCAAATGCCCAAAAATAGGTGTCGTTTAAAAATTTTAAAATCTTTATAGTTGTTTGAGGCAAATTAATTTCTGGTTTTCTTTTTTACTAATTTTACTCTTTACGTTTGGGGGGGATTTTCCCTGTTTTGCCAAAAAGTGTTGTCATCGTTTAAAGAATCTTTTTCCCGAAGCTCGTGGGTTGGGTTTTTGCATATTTTTGATGTATGGTTTAAAGGTCTTGGGCAAAAAATGATTTTAGAACAGCAGTCAGTTTCAATCCATGTCTTAAGTAAAACTGTCAGTCTGTAGGACACATATTTAGTTTTTTTGCGAAATTGGGTAATTTAGAGGTTCGATAGGACTCATCTTTTAATCTTTCGCGGCTAGGGGGGAATCGTTATGGAGATCGTGTGTTTATAGGATTTCTAATCAACTTCCAAGATTAGCCCTTTTGGATTATTATGGGAAACTGGACAACATACTTAACACTTTGAATCATGAGGTCTTTTTTTTATTGTAAAGTTTCTCGTGGGAGGGTTGACTCATAGCCCTCCATAGATTGTTGGGTCTAAGTACATTAGATAGTTGGATGGTTTTGTTGGTCTAGGTTTTTTTTTCTTTTTGTTGGTTTGCAGTAAGGGTGTTGGGCCATGCTAAAACCTTCCCTCAAACCCCTTTCAATCATCTGGAGTGGGGAAGTCAGTTTAATCAATTGGATGTTTGTAGCTTTAAAAAGGCGTCCCAAAAAGGCGGGCGCAGGGGGATGTAATGTGATGAGTCAACTGTTTTGTTTTCTCATGTTTTCTGTAATTCTGAAAGGACGTCTGCAAAAAAAACACAGTCAGCCCAAAAGATACTGATCTGTAATGCCCATTTTTCACAGTGTAAATTCTGTCCGGGTTTCTGACGTATTCATTTTCAGATTTAGTTTTTTTTTTGCCCCTAAGATAGAAAAGAAAGCGCCTTTTGGAGGGGAAACGAGTCTTCATCAAACCTATCCCCCCAGTTCATGTATTTTAAGGGAAAAATCCCTTTTCGCACAAAGTGGATCAAAAATATTTTTTGTTATTGGGGTTCTTGTAGGATCCTGCTATTTTATCTAAACTCCCCTTTAGGTTGGCAGATCATAAAAGGATAAACAGTCAAGATAAAGTCTGTACTTTTTTGAAGATTTGGGGCCTGCGGTAACCTCTTATTTCGAAGTCCTGCTTGATGATGAAAATAGAACGTAAAACCCCGAATTTTGAAAGAAGATAGGCAGTTTCCATGTCTTTGGGTAACCTTAAGTTGAAGATTTCAATTGTTGTGCGGCCCCTCAAACTTTCCAGTAATGTGTCGGGTCTTTCGTGTGCCTAATAATTTTCCCGTTTCATACCAACAGCGTGTAAAATCATAACGTTTTTTGGTCTTTAGGATTTTAACAATTTTGAAAGATTTGTTGGTTGGAGTAGTGATTCAAATAGTTTCTTTTGCTCTAAAAAAATTTTAGCTGCGTTGGGCCCCCCGTAAATCTCTGGGGTCGTGTGTTGGGCCCTTGACCAAAAAACAAAAAACGATAAAAACAGATTTATGGTGGGTTAATAAAGGTTTTTTTTTTCTTGCGTTGTGGGCCATGCGTGGGGATTGATTCAAAGTTTAGCATAACCCGTACGGGCTCATCGCAATTTGTGTAAATTTTTAAAACAAAATTTAGACCCTGGTTTTGGGGGTTTAGGATTTGGTTTCACGTTTCAAAATTTTCAATGGTTTATGACTGGCGCTGTTCATAGTAGGAAATTCGACCAAACACCTTCTACAAAACCTTTTTTAGCTGATTCTTTTATGTAAAACCCCCAAAATCGCTTATTGTTCTATTAATACATAAGACTTTTGTACTATCTTTAAACAGTATCAAGTTAATGTTTGTCAAATGATTCGCCTAAAATGGGGTTGGAGAAATCCTTAGAGGACTAGATCGGGTTCTAAGACCATGTGTATACGTTTATGGTGATTGGGTTTTTTTTGCTCTTCAAAATGAAAATGCTTTTTACTTATGGAAAGGTTTTTTCATCAAAATTCGCTCTTTTTTGTTCTTAAATTAGAAAATCTGTTTGCGATTTTTAAAGGATGTAAATGTGCCTAAAACACACCAATAAAAAAACATTTGTCAAAAAAGTTGTTTAAGATGGGGGGCCCTTTTAACTCTAACTCTTTTTTAGGAAAAATAAGAAATTTCCTACAAGGAAGAACTTTGTTTGCCTCAATTGATTTCAAGGCTGTCCCTTCAGACCACCAAACCCCTTAACTTTGGCTCCCACTTGATGGTTTTAAACTGTTTAGCATGTAGAGCCCGTTAGAATTAAATCGTGATAGCTAATTTTTTTTTTCTGCCTTGTTTAAACCCGACGGCATGTTATTTAAAAAGGCGTTTATATAATCAATCAGCGGCCAACACAATTTTATGCGGCTCCATCTGAAGAGATCTGGGATTTTTGAGATAGCATTGCCCCGCTTTCATAAAAATTTTTTGGGGGTTAAGTGTCCCGTCCCCCTCCTAAACTATTGCTTATTTGTTTGTCACTACGATATTTCTTCCCTTTTTAGTTTTCTGTCCCGGGGTTTACTTGTGGGGCGTCTTTTTTTAAAGCCAAAAATTTTTCGTAAATCAAAAAATAATGTATAAAAGTAAGTAAAACAACTTTTTATTCTTCACCCATGCGTTGCAACACTTCAAGCTGCAACCCTTTCAAAAACACCCCCTTATTTTTAGTTTTTTGAATCATCTCAATGTCATCACTTTGTTGCTTCGTCAAAAAGTTCACTAGATCTTTTTTTTATTGTTAATCTTTCAAATAATCCCCAAAATTTAATTGTTGAAAAACCCCTTTTTTTCCCCAATTGGGTTTTTTCGGGGGGGGGGGGGGGGGGGGGGGGGGGGGGTTTTTTTTTTTTTTTTTTTTTTTTTTTTTTTTTTTTTTTTTTTTTTTTTTTTTTTTTTTTTTTTTTTTTTTTTTTTTTTTTTTTTTTTTTTAAAAAAGTTTTTTTTTAAAAAAAAAAATTAA
>CM031595.1:151517533-151542533 GCA_018398815.1 Conus ventricosus
AGAGCAGTGTCTACTCTGACTGGCGGCCTGATTTTGAACGTTCCCTCTATACTGCCAATGGTAAGGTGACGACAGAATTAACCCAGGAATGGCTGCGTATGGTGAAGCCTGAATGAGCGGCAGGAGAGTAATTCTAATAAGGACGCACGCAGAATACAAAAGCGAAAAAAAGAAAAAGAAATTCGATAGTCTGTGATCGATCAGTCTGGCAGCTGGTAATACGATGACAAGGTGAAAGGGTTGATTGAATGGGACATTTGCAGACGATTGCCTGTCATTTGATAAACAGAGTGATGAGGCAGACAATGTGTGGCTGGGGGTTGAGATCCTGTCTCCTCACATTTAGAATATTGTTTTTGCAATATTGTGGTATTGAGTTTATAGTAAAATCTTCGTCTTCTTTAAAATTCGTTTTTTTCACCCTTAATTTGTAGGATACGTTTACTCTTTTGTTTATTCTGTGAAACATCTCCATAAGGACTGACAAAAATCCTTTAAAATGGAGCTTTAGAGAAGTCTTGGATGGGTAGTGAATCTACCCCAGAATTCTTAGTTTGTATGGGAAATCTACCCAGATATGCTTTAAAATCGATCTTTATCGGAGTCTTAGTTTGAAAGTAACTCTTCCCCAGAAATCCTTAAACGGATCGGTAAAGACGTCTTAGATCGAAACCCAATCCCAAATATCTTTCAAAATGGGTCTTTTCGGAAATTTTGCATTGAAGCCAACTCTACCCAAGCAATCTTTTAAAATGTGTCTTTCTTTACTTTTTATTTTTTAAATTACACTTTCTATTGGGAGATAACTGTGCCCCCACAAACCCTTTAAAATGTGTTTTCGGGAGTTTCAACTGGGAGAAAAATCTGTCTCCACAAATCCTTTAAAATGGATCTTATGGGAATTTTTACTTTAAGAGGTATGTCACCCACCCTCTCCACCCTACCCAGAGATTTTTCCCAAAGTGAATTTTTTGGGAGTCTTACTTGGTAGACAAGAAATTTGAAAAAGAAAAAAAGACGGTCTTTGACTTCAATGTAATTCCGGATAAATCTAATGTTTATATCAGTAAATTTAAAAAGAAACCAAATGCCACAAGTGTCGGTGTCCAGGGTCATCTGGGGTGACAATTTGAAATCGAACAGTAAAGTTCCACCAGGGACGATGGTGAAGTTGGAAATGGTACGAGTTTGTGTACAAGCATAATTTCATCCAAAATAAGGAAGACGCCACCTGCATAGCCTGTTATGAACGACGATAATTGCCCAGTCGGGAAAGCCGCGGTGAATGAGCGTCCTTCTCTGGATGACATCTCCATGCTTTGCAAACAGCGTCACAAAATAGTTGCACTCCCTGAGGGAAGGTATAGCAAGAGGAGTAGCGGGTGGGGGGGGGAAAGGGGTTGGGGTTGGGTGGAAGGGAACTGTGAGAGACAAGTTTTCAAAAAAGCAATGAGTGGGATGTGTGACCCGCGGCGAAATGTATTCTGGTATTTCTGCTCATTTGCTAAAATGGGGTGAATCGTGTTCCCGCTTTGTCGATAAAAGTACCGGGGCAGCTCTGTCTGTCTGTCTCCCTCCCTCCCTCCCTCCTCCTCTCTCTCTCCTTCCCCTCTCTCTTTTTGTGGGTGTGTGTTGGGTGTGGGGGGTGTGTGTTTGGGGTTTGTGTGTGTGTGTGTGTGTTGTGGTGGTGTGTGTGTGTGTGTGTTTGCTTGGTTTCTTGATTTTTGGTCTATTCACAAAAAGTGCTTTCACTTGGATTATAAAAGTGTATTTTCTGTGACATGGAAAGAGTTATACAATGGGTATACATTGGGTATACAATGGGTATACATTGGGTTACATTGGGTATACAATGGGTATACAATGGGTATACATTTTGGGGATACAATGGTATACATTGGTATACAATGGGTTAAAATTAACAATGGGTTACAATTTGGTTATTTTCTCCTATCCTTACTTCTTTCCCCTCAGTAAAAAATTCCAATATATGCATTTCTTTACTTCCAATTTAAGAACAAAAAAAATACAGAATGGGACCGAATGGGTTTTGGTAAAAGAAATTTTGCTGTAATTAAAAAGGGGGTGAATGGCTATCAACAAGGGCTTTGAATCATCTTCAGAATAGCCATTGATCACCATTGAATCAGGATCAAAAACTGCTTGATGAGGGACAATTAAACAAAAACGATGTATGAACATTCTCTCTCCACAGTGGCACAGAATGCCCTCAGTATGTTTACATTTAATCATTAAGTGTCAATTATAGCATAAATTTTATGATTTCTCGTTTTTTCTTTGTTTATAATATTTCCAGACAAGAAAATGTGAATGTCATAGATTGTGACAGTCGTGGTTTTTTTATTTTTTTTTTTTTTTTTTAATTTACAAAATCTTCCTAAAAAATCATATTCCTTTTTTTACCGACAAAGGGGGTCTTTACATTTACACCCCCATTTGCATTCTTGCACCTCTTTTTGTCATTTGGTCCACCCATTTTTTTTTTTTTTCGGTCAGGGGATCTTTACATTTACACCCCCATTTGCATTCCTTGCGCGTCTTTGCACGTCCTATTGCGGGATTAACTAAATGAAATGGAACCCAGCGAAAGATTACATGGGAGCTTTTTTGGATGAGAAAGTAGGGAGATGCTGAATTTCCATTTTAAGTCAGCTCTTTCCTTGAGCTTTGTTATTTAATAAAAATTTAAACGAGCATGGAATCGAAGCAAGAACGAATTTGATACATGAGACGGTTTGCATTACATAGTGCCATGAGAATAGTCACAAAAGGGAAATGAGCCTCTCTAGCGTGGGATATTCTTCGTTCTGGGAATTACAAATCCAGTGCCAGCAATTCAGACTGAACCATCAGCGTATATTTTTTAAATGGTTTTGAAAAAAGCTTAAATGTTGTACGAAATGAAAATGTCAGCAGCTGAGGTTATTTTTCTTTTTTTTAAAGCTCCCATGCTCTTCTCTCTCTCTCTCTCTCTCTCTCTCTCTCTCTCCTCTCTCTCTCTCTCTCTCTCTCTTCTGTGTCTATCTCTGTCTCGTTTTTTCTCTCTGTCTCTCTTTTCTTCTCTCTCTCTCTTTTTTTTTTTTTGTATGTGTGCATTTTGTGTGTGTTTGTATATGCATGAGTGAGCAACGTGCGCGCGCGCGTGCAAGAGCAAAAACAAGAACAAGAAAAACATATTTTATTGCCTACGAAAACCAAGGTTCTGTGGAGCACAGACGATCAAGTTAAGACATGAAATTAAACTATTTCCAACGTCGTCACATCTTTCCCAACATAATATTGGTAGCAGAAAGAAAAGCATAGTGGTTTCAGGGGTCTGATTAAATTTTCTCTTCGAAGAGAAAAAACATAACAGGATATACTGGGCAGTACAGGTTGGAACAGTCCAATAATATGGCTCCGAGGGTTTTGTCATTTGAATCTGTGGTGGAAATCTGTTTTTGTGATCCTTGTCATCAGGTCATAACGTTGTTGGTCAAATAATCTGCAGTCATCGGAAATGCAGTTCGTCCTCAAAACGTGGCTGTCGTGCATAATCTGTCTTCTCTGCCCGTTTGGTATAAAGGCCCCTCTCAATTTGGAGTTCATGGGCGCTTATTCGTAAACTAGTTAGGCTCGTCTGCAATCTGTGTCAATGCGTTGCTCCAAATAATCCGCCTGTTTGTATTCGGTGCGTTGTGTGTGTGGTGTGTGTGTGTGTGTGTGTGTGTGGTGTGTGTGGGTGGTGCGTGCGTGTGGTGGTGTGCGTGTGTGCGTGTAGTGGTGTGTGTGGGTGTGTGTGTGTGTGTGTGTGTGTGTGGGGGAAAAGGAGAGAGAGAGAGGAGGGAGAGAGAGAGAGAGGAGAAAATGTGCACACATGTGTCTGACTTGTCTTGTTGATACTCATATCCACTTCCGCTCTCCTTTTTCCCCCTCCAGCTCCCCGTTTCCTTCCTCTCCACTTTCCTCTGTCCCTTTTCTCCTACAACCCCTTTCTACAACCTCCCCTTTTTCTTTTCCCCCCTCCTTTTCCCCCTCACCTCCTACCCTCCTATCCCTTTTTCCCCCTTCGTTTTTTCCCCACCCCCCGTCCCTTTTTTTAATTTCCCTCCCCCTTTAAAAACCCAATTCACCCCCTTTTACTTTCACCTTCTACCTCCTAAACCCCGGATATCCCCCTTTTCTTTCATTAAAATTTCTCACTCCCGTAAAATTTATGCCCCCTTTTAGGTTTGTGTTTGGGGGGGGGGGGAAAAAGGGGAGAGAGGGGGGGGGGGGGGGGGGGGGGGGGGGGGAGGGGGGGGAAAGAGGAGAAGGAGGTAGAGAAGGGAGGGGGAGGATGGAAGGGGAGGGAAAGTGGGGAAGGAGGAAGGGGTTGATGTGAGAGGGGCTAGTGGAGGGGGGAGGTGGGGGTGGAGGGGGGGGGGGGGGGGGGGTCAAGTAGCGGGATGCTGGGCAATTTAAGTGCGAAAGAGAAAACTGCAGTCAAGAAGAAAAGGGAAGCGTCTTGGGTCGAGGAAGCAGTCGCCATTGCATTTCACCACTTTGGGCTTCGGCCCTACCCCCCCACCCCCACCCTCCCTTTCTCCTTACCCTCCCCGCCCCTTCTCTCGGCCCCTTTCCCAATGAGAGAGTGTTCCAGTGGCGCAACGCTGCTAGCTTGAAATTACCTGTCACCCTTTGACTGACAGGTTGGTTGTTTGCACAGCAAAAGCTTATTTCTGATTGGATGGATGCAAAAGACATTGCCCCTGATCCCCCTACCCATCCCTTTTCCCCCTCCCTCCTATTCCCGTGTCATCCATCCCCTTTTGAGTCGAATCGATGTTTTGTTAGTATGTGTTCGACGGATTTGTTCTTTCTGGATGAATATGACTCTGCTTCCCTTCTCTTCCCCCTACGCTCTCCCTGCTCTCCTCATGTTTGTTGAAATAGTGACTAAACTGTGTCTCATCAGCAGAAATATTCTTCCTTTTGTCATAAATACATAGAAAGTCTGAACTTGCGAATCATCTCCAGTGCATCTTGCATTACATTCACATATAATCTAATGTGATTTTAGATTACGCACAATGGACAGGACACGAGCACTTTGAAATATACCTCACGGCACTCAATGGTGCTATATTTATGCTAATGAAAACAGCAACAATGCCTGCTGTAGCAGTGTCAGCAGTAGCTGCAGTAGAAAGCTTTATAGTAATAATAATAGCAAGAGAAGCATTTCAAATAGTCGTACAGTATTGGCTCCCACTGGTCGTAGAAAGACAAAGGCAAACTAAGAGTATTACACAGTTAGCCTTTGCAAAACAGCACGTTCATATTTTAGTTCTCTTTATGGAATCATGGAGTTGAACTCAACATCATTCTTATTGAAATATGAATTATGCTGAACCTGTTGCTGTCTGTCTTAGACATAATATTACTCACTGCCTCCTCTCCATTTCTACTTGTTGTCTCTCTCTATCTGTCTGTCTGTCTGTCTGTCTCTCTCTCTCTCTCTCTCTCTCTTCTCTCTCTCTCTCCTCTCTCTCTCTCTCTCTCTGTCCATTTCCCCTTCTTTCCCTTCGTCCATGTAGTACCTGTCTTTCTTTCCTTCATTCATATCCACAGTCCACTCATGGTAATCTCTAATCCATGCTCCATGGATCTTTGTAATGCTAGAACCTAGTCGTTTGGGTATTTTTTCATCCCATAGCACGTTAAACCTCTTAATACATGAGCCCAGTTTGGACAAATGCTAATTTGTTTTCACATTTCTGTTGTGTACATGTGTCGGTATCAAAGTCCAGCTGCTGGACGTCTGGTTTGTATTAAAACAATGGAACATAAATTCTGAGTTTCGTTTTAGTTCTATGAAAGAAACACACGAAAGAGGAAGATTATGGACGCACAAAAAGAGTTTTCTAGAAATCTACAGAATCGGCCCTAGTTCCACATCACCCCTAGTCTTTGTTTTCCTGGAGAGTTCAGATTTACCTTCTCTCAGAGAGAAAGGAAGCACTCAAACCATTCATGTGGAAGACAGGAAATTCAAAGCAATTAGATGGAGGCACAACATCTACCTCGTAGACAGCAATTTAGCATCCTCAAAAGCTGTGTTGACTTTGATTCATGTTTAAGATTCACTGAGACTGTTGTCAGACGTGCATAGTGACAGTACGTATTCTTTCTAGTTTCGCGACTGAGCATGCGATGTTGCTAGTATAGTGGATTTCTAGTGCGCTGCATCAGAGACGGTGTAAGCTGATTCCACTGAAGCGAAACAGTTGCAGTGGATAGTTTCCACTGGTGGGCAACTTTGTAGAGACCTGGCATCAGTCGTACCCACCCTCTTTACTGCTGGTGCAGGCACTGCTTCAGAACGAACCTAGGTGTGATCATTCGTGGAAAAGTAAGAATCTGTGGCATGTAAAAGTAGCGCTGTCGATAGGCGTTAAACAGAAGAATGTATAGCCATATCTGATGCATTGCCAGAATCACCACCTAAAATATCCCTTTAAGTCAATGGGGAAAAGTCTACATCAAAACGAAAAACACTTCAGAAAAAGCTTAGATCCGCAGGGACAGGTAGTTAGAATACAACACACAAACAAACATCAGCCTACCACAAAGCCTCTTTTATAGATACGCGCTCCCAGAGGAATTCCAGAGCTGCCTGTCTTTGATTTCAGACCACTGTTGAGGTCCACCCGTTTCAAGGAAGACATTTCCCTCACGAGAATATGCTTCAAAGACTCCGACCCAAAATCAAAGATGGAAAGAACACAATTTGTAAACCCCACCGCTTTTTCAGAATTCTTGGGCCGTCAAATGTTCCCCAGCTCTCTGACGACTACTTTTACACGGTTCAATACATTGCCACTGAAGCAACAACAGCAGCTGGTTTCTCCTCGGTCTAGTAGAATAAAAAACAATAAATGTACGAGAAGAAGAAGAAGAAGAAAAGAAGAAGAAGAGGAAGAAGAAGAAGAAGAAGAAAAGAAGAAGAAGAAGAAGAAGAAGAAGGAAGAAGAAGAAGAGAAGGAGGAGGAGGAGAAGGAGGAGGAGGAAGAGAAGGAGGAGGAGGAGAAGGAGAAGAAAAAAGGTCATCATCATCATCATCATTCATCATCATCATCATCATCGTTGTCGTCGTTGTTGTCGTCGCCGTCGTTATCATCATCGTCGTCGTCGTCGTCGTCGTCGTCATCATCATCAGCGGGAGCAGCAGCAGCAGCAGCAGCAGCAGCAGCAGCAGCAGCAGCAGCAGCAGCAACAAGAAAAACAGCAACTACCACTACTACTATCACAACAACAACAACAACAACAACAACAGCAACAGCAATCACCACCACCACCACCACCACTACTTTCTACTACAACTGCTATTACTACTACTGATGATGATGACGACGACGACGATGATGATGATGGTGATGATGATGCTGGTAGTGCTGTTTTTTTTTTTTTACTGTTGCTGCTACTGCTGCTGCTGCCACTAGAATAATTTTTCGATGGAGTGACCCTTCAGAACAGTACAAAAATGTATCAGATTCCAGACTTCTCACAATGCCAATGGGCACCATGATATTGTTGATGTATTAAAGGAAGCAAACTGCCCAAGGAGGAAAACAATGAAGATGTATAAGCTTCTTGTGGTTTGAAAGCCTGCTAAAATTTTAGGGGAAAAAAACCGTTACAAAATCTAATGACCTGTTGTATATAATCAGTATCTGCTAATGTTTTGGTCCACGGTGAAATAGGACATGCATTCAACCTCAAGGAGTGAATTGGTAGACAGTATTCCATAGAAAGAAGGATTGACTTTGTCGGGATTTTATGAAGTTCAGTGGAAATTGTCTTCTTGCCCGCAATATAAATCATAATGTACATGCGTACACTTGTGTGTCTGCGCGCGCGCGCGTGTGTGTGCGTGTGTGTGCGTGCGCTAGTGTGTGTGCGTGCCCGTGTGTGTGTGCATATGTGTGTGTGTGTGTGTGTGTGTGTGGTGTGTGTGTGTGTGTGTGTGTGTGTGTGTGTGTGTGTGTGAGAGAGAGAGAGAGAGAGAGAGAGAGAGAGAGAGAGAGAGAGAGAGAGAGAGAATAGTTTGATGTTCATCAGCTTAAGTGATATTAGGTAAACCAGCCTTAGCAATTTTCATATGTTATATCTGAGCCTAAGGCTACAATACACGAAAAAGGACAAAGTGGAGAATAAGGCATGGTGACACTGAATTCTGAAAAATGGGAAAGTTCTGAATTCTGGAAGTAGGGGAAAAAAAAAAACACAAAATAAAGTACCGCAATATTATCATACAACCAGATATGTAAAAAAAAGTACAGGGCGATAGTGGGTGAACGGGGGCTGGAGGAAGGAAGAGAGGCAGACAAGAGAACGAAGGAAGAAATGTGGAGCGAAGGGGGATTTTAATGCCGACAAATATTCGAGACAGTCGTTTGGTTTGTTGTTTACGTCACACTAAGACATTTTGCCAGAAAATGAGTCAAATGATCGCTTGATACTTTTTTTCTTTTCCTGTACGGTTCTGGGAGGTGGTGTGCAAAGTATTGAAACTTTGATGCAGCCCCCCACACCCTTACCCACTTTGCCGGCTCCCTCTCCTCTCTTCCCTCCCCTGACCCATCCCTGGCGATTTGAGTTCGCCAGCCATGTTGACACAAAACGACAATCAATTATTTTAGTGGCAGACATTTTGTCTGTCGAGTGTATTTAGATCGTTGCCGATGTCTGTCTGACCCTCATCTTTACAATTTGGTGATTGAAACCTGGAGGAAAAAATGTTGTCAGAAAGTAGTCCGCACGGGTGACTCTCTCTCTCTCTTTCTCTCTGTGCGTGCGCGCGTGCGTGCGTGCGTGTGTGTACGTGTGTATGTGTGTGTGTGCGTGTGTGTGTGTGTGTGTGTCAGTGTGTGTGTGTGTGTGTGTGTGTGTGTGTGTGTGTGTATCACCGTAGCAGGTAAGCTTACATATGTGTATTCAGTATGCATGCGGTAGTGTTCAATGGTCGTGCATGGCATGTTTGCCCATTTCTCTCTCTCTCTCTCTCTCTCTCTCTCTCTCTCTCTCCTCTCTCTCTCTCTATGTATGTGTGAATGTGTGTGTGTTTTTATGAGCGTATACCTTCGCTTTCGACTGCTTATCCCCATCCGTGAGTCTGTAAAATATATGCATATACACATATCCTTTCTTCTTGCTCGACCTGTTATTCATTCCATTTCTTTCTCACTTCCAGTGCCACCGTCTAAAACCGAAAAAAAATAGCTCTCTCTCTCTCTCCCCCCCGTCCCCACACCCCTCTTAACCCCACTCTGACCAGCCGCCGGAGAAAAAAAAAGAATTCAATAAAACCAGACTGAACTACGACTCAGTCTCACAACGTATGCTTGACAAGATTTCAAGGGTGCTCAGAGCCCCGGAAGCAGTGTGAGTTTACAGAAAATCGCGGGAAACGAGGTGTAGGATTAATGGAGGAAAGGACGGAATGTACAAATCAGTGCAGATCGTGAAATCGCTCTGCTGTCTAACATCGTCTGGGAATAATTTTTTTTCCTGTTCAGGATGGAGGAAGTGGCAGGGGGGGGGGAAGGAGGCAGGGGAGAATGTGTGTGTGTGTGTGTGTGTGTGTGTGTGTGTGTGCGCGTGCGCGCGCAGGGAAGGCAATTTAGGGGTAGAGATATGGGGATGGGGAAAAACGGGAGAAGAGGGTGGTGGGAGAGTCGGAGGGATAGGGGGAGGGGCTAGGACTCTGGGTCACGTGGAGGAGAGGAAAGTGCTCGCTTTTGAGGCGCATAGATTCCGCTTTATGAGCCGAACTTTGATTTGACAAACGAAAACTCACAGTTACAAAAAATCACCATGTTCTCCTTCAGATTGAGTAGCCCAATGACACACTTTAATGTCACGCCATAGGCTAAATAGCGTACTGGATGTGACACGTCTGCCATAGTGTATTTTCTTTTTGCTGTGTGCATGAATATTGTATGAATAAATGCAAATGGTGGATGTATGCGCAATGAGTTGATACAACAAGAAATGCGCTATATAAGTGTTATACATTATTATTATTATTATATTATTATCATTATCATTATTATTATACTTCGTTTTGATCCCATCAACCGTCTGCTTTCACGTCACCCTGTATACTTAATATGCTCCAAGTCCACCACCGAATACACCACCCCCCCAGCCTGTCAGCCCCTCCCTCCCTGGACAAAATCGCGTAGATGTGACTTTATTGTTTACAATTATATGAGCTGTGCACCGGTTATTTGTGCTTTTGGTATTTGTCCCTCTTCTCTTTTTCCACACTGTCGACAAGCCAGATGTTGATAACTTTCCATGTGGCGCCTTACTGTTAGGGGTGCATACACTGAACAGTGGAAACGTTAAAGAACAGAAAGAATTCCTCTTAGGTGAAGCGTGTTGTCATGTATCGATTCGATGATACTATTAAGTTCCGTCTGCTCTAGTTTGATATTTTCCGTATTTTTGCAGTGATGTTCTTTGTCATAGCACTGTTTTATTTCTAACACGTGCAGCACGTGCTGCTGAAGATTCCTGTCAGCTCTTTCATTTGGAAGGATGTAACAGTCTAAGGGAAAACAAATATGAGAAAGACTGTATAACACAAGATTCGATTCTTCAGCCAGGTTGCGTTTCCATGATGGCATTAGAGAAAGGGTGGTTCTTAAGTTCAATTTACAAGACACAAACACAGAGAACTGGGCACATCACATGCGCACTTATGTGCTTATAAACTCACTCACACAACACACACACACACAACACACACACACAGAGTGCATGTGTGTGTGAAAGTGTTTTTTACGAGCACAAAAGTGTGTGTGTGTGTGTGTGTGGTGTGTGTGAGTTTATAAGCGCATAAGTGCGCATGTGTGTGTGCCCAATTCTGTGTGTCTGGCCAGATTTGGAAATTCACGCGTCATATCTTTCTGCGCAAGCTGTTTTTCAATAGTCCGTTGTCATTTCAAACCTCTCCTTTTGAAATAAACAATTATTTTCCTTTCCTCATTCCGATTCATCTCTTCTCCACTCCACTCCCCCTCCACCAACCTAAAAGGAGAATGTTTGAAGAAAAGCAGACTGATCCACAAACGCCTCACAAAAGGTATATTTGACAAGATTTCGGCCATGCCCAAAGACCCCAAAACCGTTCAGTTTTAAGAAAATCGTGAGAAACGTCGCGTAGGATTACTGAGAGGAAAGCATGGAATTATAAAAAGCTGTGCAGATCGTGAAACTACTCTGGTGTCTAATATTTTGTCTGCCTTTCCCGTGGGGCTTTTTTTTTTTTACTTTCTGGGTAGGGTGGGGGAGAGAGGTTGCGAGGGTGGGGAGGGAAGTTTGAGGATTGGATTTTAGGGTGGAGGAACCGGGATGGACAGCAACTGGAGAGGAGGGAGATGGAGGAACCGGGATGGACAGCAACTGGAGAGGAGGGAGATGGAAGAGGGTATGCAGGAAGATGGGGGGTAGGGGGGAAAGGCCAGGGGTCAGGTCACACACACCACACACACACACACACACACACACACACACTCACATATGCAGGCACGCGCACGCGCGCTTCACACGTGTATGATTGGGACGTGATGAAGGACTTCTGCTGAAGACACAGAGCAAAAAGAGCGACAACACCAGGAGAGCAGACAACACGAAATTGGAGCGCTTGGCAAATGAGTTACCTTTCTTTTTCAGCCAAACCCAATCCTTCTTCTCTACTACCTCCTCAGCGGTTTCCTCCCCTGCTGTAATGTGTGCCAATGACCCGGAAGCGGAAGGCAAGAAAGTGTCTGGCTATTTTGTGATTTTCCTTCTCTCGGTTTTCGGTCGTATATGATTCTTCCTTATGGGCTGAGGCGTGATGGTATATGACGGCGTCGGTAATGATATCTAGAAGGACACACCGGAGAGCGCACGCCTTTGCGACAGTCTGCTTTTGATCAGGGATATTATACCTTTAGAGTTAACCCATTCGTGAACGAGCAATTATTTAACTGGCTGGGGGCAAGTGACAGGATCTGTGGACTGAAAGAGTTACTTGTAACAGGCACTTCTTAATAACATATGGAAAATAAAAAAGAGTCAACATTTATATCGATGGTAGGCTTGCTACTTCATGAAATATATATATATATATATATATATATATATATATATATATATATATATAATATTATATATATATAATATATATATATATATATATATAGTGAAAACAAGTTAAAAGAGGAATTGTTTTCACTAATGTTGCTCCCCAAGGGGTTGAGCACTTAAAAAATTGTTTTAGGCATTTTAAATATACTGATCTCTCTCTCTCTCTCTCTCTCTCTCTCTCTCTCTCTCTATATATATATATAATATATATATATTATATATAGAGAGAGAGAGAGAGAGAGAGAGAGAGAGAGATCACTTCGTACCTAGTTATACAAGTCATGACAATATCGTCTCACTGTTCATATTCCGTGAGCAGTTTGTTGAATGGGTCCTGATGCTACTTTTGATCGGAATTCGCACGCGGCAAAATGTAATGTGCTTGTCGTCCTTTGTTCATACACTGTTAGTGGCGACTGCAGGCGAAAATTTGAAACAACCTTTTTAAAAGAAAATTGAAACAACCTTTTAAAAGAAAATTGAAACAACCTTTTGAAAGAAAATTGAAACAACCTTTTGAAAGAAAATTGAAACAACCTTTTAAAGGTATCACAAAAACAAAACAAAAAACAAAAAACACTTCGCCTATGAACAAAGACAAACGGATTACAACACAAAACACGACGTGTTTCCACCTCTTCGGTATTCCTTAGACAAGATAAACAACACTGAGGGCAGCGAAAATGAAGATCGAGTAACCACTTATCTTCTCATATTCGGCGCAAATTGGGTGTTGTTTATCTTGCCTGAAGAAGACCTAAGAGGTCGAAACACGTCGTGTTTTTGTCTGGTAGTTCGTTTGTCCATGTTAATTTGCAGAGTTGTTTCAAGCACCTTTAAAAGTTGGCAAGTTTTTGTTTGTTGAAAAAGACATTCTGGATCCGCTATTTGATCCAGTATCCGCCCACAGAATCCGACCCAAACCCCACAGAATTCTACCCAAACCCACAGAATCCTACCCAAACCTCACAAAATCCTACAAACCCCACAAAATCCTACCCAAACCCCACAGGATTCTACCAAAACCCCACAGAATTCTACCAAAACCCCACAGAATTCTACCACAACCCCTCAGAATCCTACCAAAACCCCACAGGATTCTACCAAAACCCCACAGAATTCTACCAAACCCCCTCAGAATCCTACCAAAACCCCACAGAATCCTACCCAAGCCCCACAGAATCCTACCAAAACCCCACATAATCCTACTAAAGCTTCACTTGCTAAGTCATTGGGCGAAATTTCCTTTTTTTCCATCGACTTTGTTCAAAGCAAGTTTGGTAGGGTGTGTTTTTTTTTCAATTTTACTGGAAGACAATTATACAAAAACCAAGGGATGTGAGTTAAAACATAGCTTTGCTGGAGGTGACGATGATGTTGATAATGATAATGATAAATTAAAAAAAAAATTCGCAGTGACTTTTCCATTGTAGACGCAATCAAATCAACAAAAAGTAACAAACCATTCTCATTAAGTTGGCGGGCATCTCTCTTCAAACTTTCAAGATCTTTCTGCCCACGTGTAGTATAGAAGGAAAAGAAAGGAAAGAACAGGCAGTAAAGTAGGAACAAAAGAAAGAGAGAGAGAGAGAGAGGAGAGAGAGAGAGAGAGAGAGAGAGAGAAGGAATGAAGGAAAAAAGGGAGAGCCATGTTAGGTATTATCGCCGTATTGATCCGCCTCCACTCTCTCCCATATGAAAAGAAAACCCACAACAAAACAAAACGAAACGAAAGCGAAGCAACGCAAAACGAACACACACACACACACACACACACACACACAGAGCAAAAGAAATAAAGTAAAACAAACGAAACAAAGCAAAGTAAACCAGAACAAAACAAAGCAAATGAAAACAAGAATAGCATACATGTGCACATGCGCGCGCGCACACACATACACACATTGATACCAATTTATGGACGTAACTGGATTGATATTTCTGATTAAATTACATGATTTTGATCCTGCTGTTTCAAAACGTTTAATTTATTAAGAAAATAGAGTATTATTACGTCTGTTTGTTGAAGCAGTTGATTACGTCTACGCTGAACGAGTCAGAGGGAAACATAATGATAATTTCATTATCATTTTCATCCCTGATCTTACTATCACTATCATAATTAACTCACAAAGAAAGTTTTGTATTTTGCCCCACGTCCTTTTGCTTACTTGTCTTACATATAAATCTTGAAAAAAATACTAAACTTGCTTTAAACAAACTTGATGGAAGGATGGAATGTGGGCCAAGAACTCATAAATGAATTTTTTGAAGAGGTCTGTGGGGCGAATCCGGATCAAACAGCGGATCCATGATCCCACATAGAAAAACAAACAAACAAAAAAAAGCAACAACAAAAAAACAAAAACACCAAACGCATTTAAACGGACACGGTGGAAAAAGGGGTATGTGGCCAGAGGTCAAACGCACTAGATGTTGCTGCGCATGGATTTCGATCAAAGAGCAGAAATCCAGGATCCATTTAACAACAAACTCAACAAACTGTCCGCGGAATATTAACATTGAGAAGTTATTGATACTGCTTGACAACTAACTATATATGAAGTCTTATACCTTTTCCATGTAATAATGAAACTTTCTATCAATGTGAACGTTGACTTTTCTTGTTTTCTATATTCTATTAAAATCTACTCCATGGCAAGCAACTCTTTCAGTCCGATTGAAATATTACTTCCCTGGCGTTAAAAGAACTGTATTCATCCACGGGCTAACTCAAAATTCTGATACAGGATAAAATCCAACTGTCGCAGAGACACGCCCTCTTCAGAGTGTCCTTCGAGTTATTATTTACAGACATCGTCATGTTCTATCAAGTCTCAGCATAGTAAAGAAGAACCATGTACGGACCCAGTCCCTTGAGACCCCAAACCAGGAAAGGTGAATCACAAGACAGCAACACACCGGAAATTGTGTCGAAAGTTTCTCCCCTTCCGCTTCCGGGTCAACGGCACACAGCGCAACCAGGAGAAAAGTGCAAAGGGAGGTGGTAGTGAAGAAGACGGATGGAGTCTGGCTAAAAAAAGACAACTCAACCGTCAAGAGCGTGTAATTTCGTGCAGATTGTCTGGTCTCCTCGTGTCGTTACCCTTTCGCCCTTTGTGTTCTCCAGATGTCATTGATCCTAATCACACACCAGTAAAACGTGTGCACGTGCATGCGTGTGCGTGATTTTCTCTCTGTGTGTGTGTGTGTGTGCGCGTGCAGAGAGAGAGAGAGAGAGAACATATATATTATAGAACAAACAGAAAAGTTTGTACATAATATGAGATGGAAAGCATTCTTTTTTCTGAACCCAAATGCAAAAAAGAGGACAAAAACACCTACGATTTCAAATCATGGCGATCACCACCAGCCATAGACGAAATGAACCCTTTGAAGATCAAATGAAAAGAATGATAACCAATTTTGAATTCAAAAAATCTAACAACGGTTTCCAAACAACACTAAAAAAACAAATAAAACAAGTACAAAATGACAACAAAATATTTGTGAAGGCTGATAAAACTAGCAATTACTACAAAATGGAACCAAAAGAATACTCTCAACTCCTTGACAAAAACATCCAGAAAAACTACAAAAAAGCCGACAAAAATATACATGACAGTATCCGCACTAAAGAAAAAGAACTTGCAGATGCGCATAGACCTAAGTGACAGGATAGAAGCGACAGCAACAAAAGAAGCTTTCATAACACTCAAAGACCACAAGCCCAATTTTCATAACAATCCAACATGTAGACTAATAAACCCATCCAAATCTGAATTAGGCAAAATAAGCAAGAAAATTCTGGAAAAAATAATAAAGAACGTAAAATCAAACTCTGAATACAACCTCTGGAAGAACCCATACGAAGTTAGCCAATGGTTCAAAAAACTCAATAAACAAAGCAATACAGTATTCATCACATTTGACATAATAGACTTTTACCCATCTATAGATGAGGAACTACTCACCAAAGCCCTGATATTTGCCAGTAACCACACAGACATAACAGGGTCAGAAATGGAAATCATTCTCCACACCAAGAAAACATTACTACACAGCAAAAATGAAACCTGGATCAGGAAAACCAACAGAAACTCAACATTCGACGTAACCATGGGATCATATGATGGTGCAGAAACATGTGAACTGGTCGGACTATTCATGCTGTCCAACATCAAGAAAAAACTCGGAAAACAAGTCGGACTATACAGAGACGATGGCCTTGCTGCACTAACCAACAATCCAAGAACCATCGAAAACAAGAAGAAAGAACTATGCAAAATCTTCCAAAACCACAACTTAAAGATTACCATTGAAGCAAACAAAAAGGTAGTGAACTACTTAGACATAACACTGGATCTGAACAATCACATATATAAACCATACAAAAAACCCAACGATACACCTCTTTATGTACACACCAAAAGTAACCATCCACCATCTATATTAAAGACCATACCCCATGGCATAAACAAGAGACTATCAAACCTGTCATGCAGTGAAAGAGTGTTCAACAATGCAGCAGTAGAATACCAGGAGGCACTACAAACAAGTGGATACAATTACAAATTACAATACAACCAGACAACAACACAAATAAAAGCAAGAAAAATAGGAAAAGAAAAATCATATGGTACAACCCCCCATACGACGGGAAACTCAAAAAAACATAGGGAAAGAATTCTTCAAAATCCTAACAACTTCATTTCAAAAGAACACAAACTGTCCAAAATATTTAACAAAAACACTGTCAAACTATCGTACTCATGTATGCCAACCTCAAAAACCTAATTGACGCATCCAACAAAATGAAAATCAACACAGCAAAGAAGGGTGAAGAAAGGAAATCTTGCAATTGCACCAGAAAGGAGCAGTGCCCACTAAACAATAAATGTCTTCACAACAACATTGTATACCAGGCTACTGTGACATCAGAAATGAAAAAGAAACATACATAGGGATCACTGAAAACCACTTCAAAACCAGATATGCAAACCACAAACAGTCATTTAATAAAGAAAAATATAAAAAACCAAACAGAACTGAGCAAATATATCTGGAAACTTAAAGACGCAAAAACAAGCTACAATATATCCTGGAAAATCATAAAAAGAGCATCACCATACAGCAATGTTTCAAAAAGGTGCAACCTATGTTTAACTGAAAAATGGTTACACTTAGCAACTTTAAACACCAAAACAGAAATAGTAAACAATTGCAGGCATAAATGGAAATCGTTGTTAGTGAACACACCAAAACAAAAACCTGAAAGCCCTCAAAAAACACGTGCAGCCAACCCGCACGTGCAAACAACCGCAAACGGGAGCCCACACGCTATATAACATCGGCGGTGGGCAGGCCAGAAATCATCCTGATGACAGCGCAACACGCTTGAAACAAATTTGTAGAGAGTTTTAGTATTCCTTTTTAATACTTGTTTTAACAATATATATATATATATTTTTTTTTTTTCACAGGTAAAATTCTCACTAAAACTCACACCGCGCCTCAACAAAACGACGTCAACAGGTAGATTTGAATAAAATGAATACTAAAACAAGTTGAACGTCTTTTCCCACAGGGATAACTTTAATTTTCTAGCTTTCGCCACGAAGGCTTCTTCAGGAATAAAAACACTTCATAAGAGGTCCAATTCATAGGATGTGGATACTCATCAGCAGACATATATATATATATATATATATATATAATATATATTAATATGTATATGTGTGTGTGTGTGTGTGTGTGTGTGTGTGTGTCTGTCTTGAAAACACACACACACACACACACAAAACACACACACATGTGTGTGTGTGTGTGTGTGTGTGTGTGTGTGTGTGTGTGTGTGTGTGTTTTCAAGACAGAGGTGTTTACACACACACACACACACCACAACACACACACACACACACACATATATATATATATATATATATATATATATATATATATATAATGATTAAAAGCAAATCTTAAAACCCGGGACGACAAACTTGTTTCGAGGTCCTTCCTCTCTTCAGATCCCGTGCCATATATATATATATATATATATTATATATATATATATATATATATATATATATATATATATATATATGAGAATACAGAGAAACGAGAGCATACACACAAGATTTCAGTGCATTTGAATTTGTCTACGATCAAAGAGTCACAGCGAAACAGTACCTTTATCATTGCTGTCATCATCATTTTTATCATCACTACCATCATCTTTACCACCAACCACGTTATGTTTCAGCCTGCATACATTGGGTTTAATGTTTGTTGGTCAAATTTGGAAAAAATACTATAAACCCTGTCCTGATAAGACTGTACAGAAATTTGGAGTATATTCTAAGATTCAGCAATGGAATTTGGGAACGATCCTGAAACAAATATCCGATCCAGGATCCAGTATAAAAAAACAATCCGCATTTAAACACACGTAAAGGAAAAAGAACGGCGCATGGCAAAAGGCCAAACCCCATTTGATTTAGTGCCTGAATTCAGATTTAAGAGTAGAACCACGATCCATTTAACAACAAATTCAAACAATTATCCGCTGAATATAAACACTGGGAAGTTATTGTTATGACTTGATAACTAATCTATTGAGTCATAAAATTTATGGTTTTCATGGAATATCGAAACTTCCTATCAATGTAAACGCTGATTTTTTCTTCTTGGTCTATATTGTATTAAACATAATTTAATGGCAAGTAAATTTCGGTCCATGCGAATTGTTACTTCCCTTGGTGGTAAAATAGTTGTGCGTTCATTCCTGGGCAGGCTTGACTCAAAAGGCAGATCCAGGATCAACCTGACTGTAACAGAGGTCTCTGCCCTCCCAAGTCTCCTTCTGATCGTTATCATCGGTGTCGTCATGTTGTATTAAGTATCAGCACAGTAAGGAAGAATCATGTACGAACCCCACCTAGTCCCTTGACACCGAAAACCGAGAAAAGGAAATCACAAGCCACCACACCGGATCCAGCATCAACCTGACTGTGACAGAGATCTCCGCTCTCCCGAGTCTCCTTCTCGTTCCTATCATCAGTGTCGCCATGTTGCATCAAGTATCAGCACAGTAAGGAAGAATCATGTATGTACCAAGTCCCTTGAGACCGAAAACCGAGAAAGGGAGATCACAAGCTACCACATCGGAAATTTTCTGGAAACTTTCTCACCTTCCGCTTCCGGATCAATGGCAGGAGGCAGTGCAGAAGACGGACGGGGTTTGGGTTAAAAAAAAAAAAAAACACCCAAAAAAACTCATTCGACGAGAGCGTGCAATTTCATGTTGTCTGTTCGCGCCGTGGGTCATCGTCCTTTTTGCCTTGTGTCTTCTCCACAGAGAGAGAGAGAGAGAGAGAGAGAGAGAGAGAGAGAGAATTACACCTCCTACCAATGTATATGGAATCGGAAACAAGATATCCATATGATGATAATTCGATCAACGATTTACCAGAGAAGTCCAAGTGAGGAGTGAAACGTGAAAGAGAACAATTTGATCTGTACCAGTGAAAACGAACGAGAAACCACTTACCTTCTCATGTTCGGAACACCGGTCCACATTTTTTAAACATTTTTACCTGTGTGCCGAACATGCGAAGATGAGTGGTTTCTCGTTCTTCGTTTTCACTGTCCTAAATGTTATTGGTTTTTGCCTGAAGAAAGCCCAAGAGGTCGAAATGTATTGTGTCTTGTCCTGCACTCTGTTTGTCTGTGTCCTTGCCGGTAACTAACCTCCCCATCTTTCTAAATTTTGCTTCATTTTCTGCCCTCAGTCACTCCGTTTTGAAACATGAGAGAATTGTTTTTCTGCAAAAGCTGAAATGTGATTGAACGTGCGTGCAAGATGTTTCGTTCATGTATGCATTAACACACAGGACTGACTGGAGTCTGAGCAGATGTTCACTCCGGAGAGAACATTTCCTCCAGAATTCCTATGTGGAGTGGGAATCGAACAAGAGGCTGACGTCTGTCCCCCCAAGCCATCCCGATCCTTCTTCACCTCATGTAGGTGTACACACACACACACACACACACACACATGCACTTTTTTCTTGTTTGCCGATTTCTTTCTTTCGTAGTTATTTTCTTTTTCTCAGCCCCTGTTCTTCTTCATGTTTGTTCGTCTTTCATTCTTCCTTTAAAAAAAATTCCTTTGTATTTCTTTGTTTTCATTTTCCATTCATTATTGTTTACATCCACCTACAACTGGTGACCAAACGGCAGCCGAGATTTTAACTTTTGACTAAGATAGATCCCCCGTAACCGTTAGTTTGTAGTTTCATATTTTTGTACTCAAACTGTGTATTTATTGGATCATACAGTGGCTGCATAGTTATGGAATTGCAAGAGTGTGACATGTGTCCCTTTTGCCCGTTTGGTCAGCAATACATGTGGCAAGCAAGAGATTGTATATACTTCATTCCTACACCTTGGCAATCTGCTTTGTTGAGGAGAGAGAGAGAGAGAGAGAGAGAGAGAGAGAGGAGAGAGAGAGAGAGAGAGAGAGAGAGAGAGTATTATTGTGTCATTATTTTCTTTGCTCAGTCAGGTTTTTTTGAGGGTACTACTTCTCCTATGACGACAAGGGCGTGTATTCCAGGAATCAATATTTCAATCACTAGTGTTATTATCATATACCCTTATTTTTGTTACAGATTTGGAATGTAGATATCGAGACAAAAAAAATTGAACTGACAGGGCTGCCTTACAGATAACCACGTTTGCCTGTTAGTTGTTCTCCATCGTTCGGCAAGGGCGGACCGCTGCCTGTACATAGGATTTGCCCGTGCGCAAACCGCTATGTGCGCACTTCAAGTTTGACAGTATGTCAATCTCAATGGTGACGGCCAACCCATAAACAAGAGGCAGACAGACAGCCCGTCAGATCGACGATTCAGTTTCCGTGTCAGTTTCATCAAAGAGATGTTAATGCGCGCAGACTAGACCCTATACGCTACACCATGTCTGGTTAGTTCCACGTCCACATGCGCACGAATTATAGCTGATGTATAACTGAATTAAAGAGGAGGATCTCGTGTCTACGATTTGGCGGATGTCTGATTCTGCGCATTAGCCCAACGTATTGGTCAGACCTTGGGCACCTGCCTAACATTGTCTGTGATATTGTTATCATTGTATGTGTGTGTGGTTAGTGCACACGTGCGTATGTATATGCGTGTGGTGGGCACGGGCCCGTGTGTGTGTGTGTGTGTGTGTGTGTGTGTGTGTGCGCGCGCGCGCGCTAGTGCATGTGGTGCGTGGATGATCGGTCGTGCTAACCCTTCAATATTGGCAAATTAATCCTAAGTGGGTCAAAGCAAAGGGACTAAGCCTCTTCCCTACTGATAAATGACCAACAGGAAAGGGAAACCACAAGATAGCGAGACACCGGAAATTGTGTCGAAACTTTCTCCCCTTACGCTTCCGGGTCAACGGCACACAGCCCGGAAAGAAGAAAAGTGTTGAGGAGCCAGTGGAGAAGATGGATGGCGTTTAGCTAAAAAAAAAAAGGACAGTACATCCGTCAAGAGCCGGGTAATTTCAAGTTGATGGTCTGCTGTCTTGGTCTTGTCGCCCTTTTGTTCTGCGTGTGTGTGTGTGCGCGTTTGAGTGTGTGTGTGTGTGTGTGTGTGTGTGTGTGTGTGTGTGCGTGCGTGCGTGCGTGCGTGCGTGCGTGCGTGCGTGCGTGCGTGTGTGTGTGTGTGTGTGTGTGTGTGTGTGTGTGTGTGTGTGTGTGTGTGTGTGTGTGTGTGCGCGCGCTCGCGCGTGTGTATGTGTGTGTACACATACTCTCCCCCTCTCTCTTCCTTCTTGTTCTTGTTCTTCCTCCTCTTCTTCTTCTTCTCCTCGTCATTTTCTTCTGTTTCATCATTTCCCATCGTCTTTATCTTCTTCTTCTTGTACTCTCTTGTATCTTTTTCTTCTTCTTCGCATCGTCATTATCTACGTTCTTCACTCCTCTCTGTCTTTATCTTCTTTTTTAAACTCACCTTCTTCTCTCATCCAAGCTCCATGCATACAGACAGGCATCCTCATCAAGTTGACACACGTGCTGTCCTCTCTTCAAACCTTGGAGACTCTCATATCCTTCGACATTGCTCTTTCATGGACTCTGCCAGAACTTCTCACTCCACATATTGCCGTCCCTCCCCTCGTCGTCTTTGGAAGCTGAGGCAACCATCATTAAGTTCACTCCATAGTGGTCTCCTTCAAACTTTGAAGTGCTGTCTTGCAGCGTTGTGTTTCGTACACTCTGTGAAGTCTCCAATTAAGACACACGGTTCCAGGATGAAAGGAATTCATACAGGAACTTCAGTTAGAATGGCCTGGTTCTGAAGGAATAGTTTTAGACACCACCTCCTTGCTGCATGACATGCAGGGATGTGGATAATTCTTGAACGAACGGATTTTATTTGCTTTAAGAATAATGCTGATAAACAGCTCTGGGTTTCATGGGATGGATGAAAATCACTGGTGACCTAAGCTTCTTGGGTGCACCTTTTTATTTTTAAATGACACATAAGTGTTTGTATGTGCACATGTGTGTGTGAATGTGTGTATGTCAACTTCTGTCCGCACACATTCATCATTTTCAGCCTCATCTTCTAACGGAAGAAAGATTGTCCTTTTCCTCACCCCCGTTCAATCCTCAATCCCTACCACAGATAAAAAGAGAATTTTTCAACAAAAGCAGACCGAGCTATGATCTTATCTCAAAACACATGCTTGACAAGATGTCGGTAGTGTTCAAAGACCCGAAAGTAGCGTGTTTTCAGAACATCACGGGACCATACGGTGTAGGAATCACAGGAGGAAAGGGTGGAACGTACACGCCAGTGCAGAGTGTGAAATCGCTGTGCTGTCTAACGTCTAATTTGCTTTTTCCGTGGAGATGGGTTTTTTTTTCGTGAGAGAGGCGGGGATGCGGGGTGGGGAGAGGGAATGAGGGAATGGTGACGGGTAAAGGGGACGAGGAGAGTGTGGGGGAAGGGGATTTAGGGTAGAGGAGTGGGAATGAGGAGCAACTGGAGTGGAAGGAAGTGGGGGGGGGGGGGGGGGGGGGGGGGGGGAGGCGGAGGGGGGAGGGGGGGAGGGGGAGGGGGAAGGGAGGGCTGGGGTTATGGGCACGTAGGAGTGGAGAAAATGTTGTTGCTTACAGACCCAGCTAAACACAAAAGGAATTTGGAGGATGACTGATATGGATTGCATCTGAGTTGGGAAGGTCAGACTTTCCTTTTCGATTTTTCGTCTTCATTTTTGTTTCTTCTGACGGTGTGATATTTCTGTTTTCCTTTTTGTTCTTTTTGTTCATTCTGCTTCAATTTGTGTTGGGACGTGTGTATACCACATATCGCCACTGTGCAGATCAGCAGCTTTACAATTTTAAGTTCTTGAAGTCGTGTGTTCTTTCTCAGTTCATATTGATTCCCGCATTGTGAGACAGATTGCTGATTTAAAAAAGGAAACTTCCTGGGAAAAAAATAAAACCACCACCACCACAACAACAACAAATCACTCTTGGTTCAGAGGGCCTTTTTCATCAGGAGTTTTGATCCCACTTTTTACTTCCATTCTGCTATAACCATCGTCAGTGAAATGAAACGTCGGCTTACTCTCGATGTAGGTTTCATACATCGCACTTATCCAACCAATACCGATCCTGTGTCCATGCTACAGCATAGACTAAATCCGGATATTCCTCATGATATATCATACTTTATTTTGCGCCATATTATTTTAGAGTTACCCCGTACACTATATTGTCTGACCTGACGTGACACTTATTACTTCACTGTGATCCAACCAACCAATGATTCACGTTCATCTCACTCTATAAATTGAGTCAGTATACTCAAAATGACACACAGAAATATCACCTCATAGATGCATTCGTGTATATGCGATTGAGTATCCTTTGTTTTAACCACATGGCCTGCACGGGACACTGTGCTCGCTTGCTTTTCTTGTTTTAATCTTTTCTTCATCCACACCGCTGAGGAGCCAAATGTTGATCACTGTCCATGTAATTTCCCACCGTGAAAAAAGGATATACACAGAAAAGGGTGACCACGTCAATACTTTATTTATGAATCCTTTTTTTTATTAGTAATTTCCGTCTAGTCATGTTTGAATGTTTCTTTAACGTGTGTGTGTGTGTGTGTGTGTGTGTGTGTGTGTTTTGGTGTGTGTGTGTTGTGTTTGTGTCTGCGTGTGTCTGTGTGTCTCTGTGTAGTAGTAATAGTAGTTTTTCAGTTTTACGTCTTTTCACATAAATGATATTAGACGAAGAGAGAGAGAGAGACACACTGACACACTGACACTTTTTTTTTATTGTCCAATAGCTGTACAGCCCTTTCGGACAAGGGGGAAAATCATATATGACTAAATGTTTTATCATAAATGATCTCAAATCTTTATCAAAAGACTATTACACACACACGCATGAAAGAAAATATGCACACACATCCACATGCAGGTGCATACACACGCGCGCGCTCGCGCACGCACACTCACACACACGCGCGCACGCAGAGAGAAAGAGAGGGGAAGAGAGAGAGAGAGAGAGAGAGAGAGGAGAGAGAGAGAGAGAGAGAGAGAGAGAGGAGTGAGAGAGAAAGAGAGAGAGAGACAGAGAGAGACAGAGACAGAGACAGAAACAGAGAGATGCATGCGCGAACGCGCGTATACAGATGATGGATCATCTTGTAATTTGCTGACTTTGTTCAATTAACACTTTCCTAATCTTCATTGCTTCTGCTAAACATCTAGCTAGGGATATCGTTACATTTTCATTGTT
>CM031595.1:151547533-151550033 GCA_018398815.1 Conus ventricosus
AGCAACACCAAACGAAACAAAGCAAAGCAAGCGAAATAAAGTATAATAAGAAAAAAAAGAAACAAAGAAAGAAAAAGACCCCCCAACACACACACACACACACACACACACACACACACACACACACACACACACACACACACACACTTAACACATTTAAACAAACTCAGTTGAAAGACGGTGTGTGGCCAAAAGACAAACACATCAAATTTCACCGCGTGTGAATTTACACCAAAGAGCAGATCTACGATCCTTTAAATAATGAATACAACAAATCGTCCACTGAGAAGTTAGTGTTACGAATAAGAAACTATCTACGAAGTGATATACTTTTCATGGAATAATATAGTTTTCTCTAGGTGTAAATGTGGACTTTTCTTCCTATTTTCTGTATTCTATGAAAAAATAATCCATGGAAAGTAACTCTCACAGTCTGTTTCAGGTACTACTTCCTCTGGAGTCAGAAACAATTGTGTGTTCATTCAAAGGCAGAAATGGAATCCAATTCGATTGTGGAGACATCTGTGCTCTCCAGAGTGTCTTTCTGTTATTACCGACGTCGTCATATTCTATCAAGCCACAGCACAGTAGAGAAGAATCATAACAGATAAAGTCCCTCGAGATCGAAACCCAAGAAAAGGGAAATCACCTAGTAGCGAGACATACACCGGAAATCATCTAAAAACTTTCTCCCTTCCGCTTCCGGGTCAATGGCAAACAGTGTACAGGAGAAAACTGTTAAGGAAGTAGTGGAGAAGGCGGATGGGGTTTGGCTAAAGAAAAGACAACTCATCCGTCAAGAGCGTCTGATTACGTCTTGATTATGTGCTCTGCTGGAGTCGTCGCACGGTGTCTTCTCCAGATGTCATTGATCCTGATCATTCACGAGGAGAGCGCGTGCGTTAGCGAGGGTGATCGCTTGGTTGTGTATGCACATGTCTGTGCTCGTGCGCGCGCAAATGTGTATGTGTATGTGGAGAGAGAGAGAGAGAGAGAGAGAGAGAGAGAGAGAGAGAGAGAGAGAGAGAGAGGAGAGAGAGAGAGAGAGATTATTGCGTTTCTATTTTTGAACAGTCTATTGCACTGCTATGCGTTCCGCTGTACTATATTGAATCCTTTTGCTATGCGTTTCGCTGTACTATATTGAATCCTTATGCTATGCGTTCCGCTGTACTATATTGAATCCTTTTGCTATGCGTTCCGCTGTACTATATTGAATCCTTATGCTATGCGTTCCGCTGTACTATATTGAATCCTTTTGCTATGCGTTCCGCTGTACTATATTGAATCCTTTTGCTATGCGTTCCGCTGTACTATATTGAATCCTTTTGCTATGCGTTCCGCTGTACTATATTGAATCCTTTTGCTATGCGTTCCGCTGTACTATATTGAATCCTTTTGCTATGCGTTCCGCTGTACTATATTGAATCCTTTTGCTATGCGTTCCGCTGTACTATATTGAATCCTTTTGCTATGCGTTCCGCTGTACTATATTGAATCCTTTTGCTATGCGTTCCGCTGTACTATATTGAATCCTTTTGCTATGCGTTCCGCTGTACTATATTGAATCCTTTTGCTATGCGTTCCGCTGTACTATATTGAATCCTTTGCTATGCGTTCCGCTGTACTATATTGAATCTTTTTGCTATGTGTTCCGCTGTACTATATTGAATCCTTTTGCTATGCGTTCTGCTGTACTATATTGAATCCTTTGCTATGCGTTCTGCTGTACTATATTGAATCCTTTTGCTATGCGTTCCGCTGTACTATATTGAATCCTTTTGCTATGCGTTCCACTGTACTATATTAAATCCTTTTGCTATGCGTTCCGCTGTACTATATTGAATCCTTTTGCTATGCGTTCCGCTGTACTATATTGAATCCTTTTGCTATGCGTTCTGCTGTACTATATTGAATCCTTTTGCTATGCGTTCCGCTGTACTATATTGAATCCTTTTGCTATGCGTTCCGCTGTACTATATTGAATCCTTTTGCTATGCGTTCCGCTGTACTATATTGAATCCTTTTGCTATGCGTTCTGCTGTACTATATTGAATCCTTTTGCTATGCGTTCCGCTGTACTATATTGAATCCTTTTGCTATGCGTTCCGCTGTACTATATTGAATCCTTTTGCTATGCGTTCTGCTGTACTATATTGAATCCTTTTGCTATGCGTTCCACTGTACTATATTGAATCATTTTGCTATGCGTTCCGCTGTACTATATTGAATCCTTTTGCTGTGCGTTCGATTGTACTTCACTTTATTCAGTTGCACAGTATTCTCTTCCATTTAACTCTGTTTTGTTGCAATATATTGTGACCCACTGAAATGTGTTGCTGTATCATACTGCTTGTGTTGTACTGCGTGTATCATACTGCTTGTGTTGTTCTGCATGTATCATACTGCTTGTGTTGTACTGCATGTATCATACTGCTTGTGTTGTACTGCATGTATCATACTGCTTGTGTTGTACTGCATGTATCATACTGCTTGTGTT
>CM031595.1:151562533-151567533 GCA_018398815.1 Conus ventricosus
GAGAGAGAGAGAGAGAGAGAGAAGAGAGAGAGAGAGAGAAAGAGAGAGAGAGAGAGAGAGAACTATTGGTACAGACCTATAACTTCATAGTCGGACAGGCAAGCAGGTAAATGTGCACGATGGGCAGAAGGCAAGAAGATATGAAATAAAAGTGAACTAGAAAACTCCCAGCACACTGTGATCTGACATATCAATCTATCTATAAATGTACATGCACATACATAGTAATGATTACGAAGAAAACATTCAAAGGAAGCAACGCCAGTAGTTAACCGAGCAAACTGACGGACAAACAGCACCAAAACTGATGGTGAAAGGAATGTCAACCAGACATGCCATAAACGAACGATAGAAGGGCGTGTTCATTTAATTAGCAAAAAACAACAACAACAAAAAACCCACACAAACCCCCCCCCAAAAAAAACAAAAAACCCAGACAGGCAGCTTGTCAGCCAACCAACCAACCAACCAAACAATCAACAGACCAGACAGCCAACCGACCTATCTGCTCAATCAAGAAGTTGTTAATGTTTTGCTTGTGAGGAGATTATGACGATCAGCAGTAACATTTCGGATTTTTGTGTTTTTCCACTAGGCATTGTTGTTTTCTATGTGTTACGTGTTGAAGCACCAACGATCCCACCTTTGAAAAGTACAAAGGTACGCGTCTTCGGTGATTGTGAAATATAGCAATGTTTGTCAACAAACTTGACGCGTCTTCGGTGATTGTGAAATATAGCAATGTTTGTCAACAAACTTGACGCGTCATCGGTGGTTGCAAAATGCAACAATGCTTGTGTGCAAACTTAACGTGTCTTCGGTGATTGCAAGGCACAAGAATGCTTACAACCAAATCATATGAGTACGCGGGTATAGTTTCTCTCATGCCGTCCTATAACTGTATTCTTCTCTTGTTCTTCTTGTTCGTGTTCTTGTTGTTCTTGTTCTTCTGTCTGTCTCTCTGTCTCTCTTTCTCTCTGCAGCCAGCCCTTTCACTCACAGGAGACTGAGGCAGAAAGCAAAGACACACGTGCCGGCAGCATGGACATATGGGAATCGGCTCATACAACAGAAGTCAATGTATCTGATTTTTATAAAGCAATAACGAAGTGTTTCGAAGATACATCAAAGAAAACGAACAGCCTTGTCAGTTGTTTAAGGCCAGAGGAAAAAAAAGACAGATGTAGTACTGGTTATGATGGAAATCTTAACTTAGAAGCTACCTAAGAACAATGATATTTTCTTTTTATCTAAGCTTGTTCTGACTTCAGAGCTGGTTGTAAAAGAAATCTTGTTTAGGATATGACTTTAAAGCGTACAGTTTATTGTCATTTAAATGTGCGACCACAGTTTTGGGTTTAAAGGAAATCTTGATATAGAAATAATACGAGGCTTTCAAGTTTGTTGTTGGTTGTAAGCATGTTGTGATCACTGTGCGGAAGCCTTTTTAAACCAAGGACTGCAGCGTATTTCTCACTGTGCTAGACAGATTAGCTGCAGACTTAACTGTCTTACCTTGATCTGGCTTCCATGTCATGACGACCCTGCGTGTTGAGGTTAATTGTATTTATTGATATAGTTTGATTATCTTCTCTGAACTCCCCCTTTCCTCATTTCCCCACGTGAATGGGCACAAAGCCTAACACATTAAAATATTTGCATTCTCTCTCTCTCTCTCTCTCTCTCTCTCTCTCTCTCTCTCTCTCTCTCTCTCTGATTTTCCATCTCCCCGCTCTGTCTCTGTGTTTCCCTTTTCCCTTCTTTTCCTTCTCAAACCCCCCCCCCCCCTACCACTTTCTTCTTTTCACTGTCTTCCTCCACTGTTTCTTTGTCTTACTTTTTTCCCCATCTTTCTTTTTCAAACTTCATCTGTTCACATTGTCGTGCATTTTTCATTTTTAAAAAATCTCTCGTTGCTGTGCTTGTCCTCCCACCCTACTTCCAGCGACCAAGTTCCCAATATCTGTCTGTCTGTCCGTCTGTCTGTCTCTGTTTCTGTCTGTCTCAGTCTGTCTCTGTCTGTCTATCCCCCCCCCCCCCCAGTCTACTAGTTTTTTTTTCCCTGTCTTCTTCCCCCTTTGTTTTTTTTTCTTCAACTTTGCAGGCTTCTTTTTCTGAATGTTTTCCTTATTCCTGTTTTAAAATCGTGGTTGTTTTGGTTCCTTTTTTCAACAATTATCAGTGAGTAGAAAGCCAAACAAAAAAGCAATGTGCAAGAGAACACTAAGACGACAACCTACTTTCTTCATCATCATCATCATCATCATCATCATCATCATCATCTCCTTCTTCTTCTTCTTCTTCTTCTTTTCCGTCTCCTCCTCCTCCTCCTCCTCCTCTTCTTCTCTCTCTCTGTTTTGACTGTCTGTCTGTCTGCCTACCTGTCTGTCTGCCCTCCCCCCTGTCTCTCTCATTTGACTGTCTGTCTGTCTATCCATCTGTCTGTTTCTCTCTCTGTTTTGTCTGTTTGCCTGCCTGCCTGCCTGTCTACCTGTCTGCTCCCCTCCTCGCTCTGTGTTTGTTTTCTCTTCTTTAGGAGCAGAAATCACTTCGTCGATATGTACTGTGCTCTGTGCATTTTTGTTCTTGTTGATGGCAAACGATTTCATGGTTTTCTTGCTAGTAGAAACCCATTTTTATAATCTGTCTCCAGTATTTCCCCCCTTTGTCTTTATTTAGAAAGCATTATGGTTTATAACAGCTGAGAACAATCACTTATTGCTTCTTCAATAAATCTTATGCAATAACCAACAGTCGTAACCCTATTCGCAAAGAAAACTGGCTACGACAATGTATATACACAGAACGCTTTATACACTAACATGACCATAGCCAAAGTAACACAAAAGTATAAAAAAATATCAGACAAGCATAATTGTATTCTAGATTAAAAAGAAGAAACAAACAAAAAAAATCAACAACAAGAAACAAATAGAAGATACGCAAGAATTGTGTATGGGCGTTATAGTGCGCATTGCGCAATATTCAACAAAATATTGAGACGCGTGTGTGCTATATTGCCCACGCCACCTCCGCCCCCAGCAAATTCAGGTAAAACCATATGCGTTGCTTTTAACTGATGAGTACTGCATTTTTCATAATTATTATACTGTGCCTTTCATGCCTGTAGCTTTTACGAATATTGTTCCGCTTTCTCGCTCTACCTGGACCAGCCAAAAGCGCCTTTTAGAGCAAAATATGAGTAAAACAGACCATGAAAGCAAAGACGGCGAGCGGTTTGTACATAACGGACGCTAGGTTAGAGTGGAGTAAGTAGACCTTGTGAGGTGAGTTCATTCGAGGACTTTACTTCATCAAATGGGCAACTTATTTATGAGCGCGTGTCCGTCGTGAATATAAACACTAACATAGCTCTTGTGACATTTTATTCATTTTCCCCCGGACATACCATGAGTGCCTCCGGACAAAAAAACACGAGCTTCCAAAGCAACCACCACCATTCTACTTTTGTGTAAGATGTTGTCAACTTGGACTTTTTCGGTTGTTAAAGAATACATATTAAAATCTTTGGTCAGCTTCTTGAAACAATTAACTGATACAACGCTTTAACTAGTATTTTAACATCGGAATATCATTGGTCAAAATGTTTGCCAAAACTGTGTAAGATGAACGGATATCAATGAAATCGGAAGCCCAAATTCAACGGCACTTCGTACGGCAGGTATCATGAAAGAAAATGACGCACTGCATTTCATGCATAGGTACCACGTAAAGAAAACGATGCCAACATTCATAATACACCATTCTGCATGAAAATAAATGACCAAAAGCCAATAAGGCAAACCCTAAACATGCGACACCCCAAACAGGTATCTGGAGCTGAACAATATACAGGTCTTTAAAACAACGAACCACCCTGACCATGGACGCATTCGCTTCCAGCCGGCCAGAGTCCCTTCAGATGTAGACCCGTTTGTCCTCCACTGGGATGACGCCCACATCCACGGGGTCTTCATCATTGTGGGATTCATACACAGGATTGGACATGCCCATCCTCTCCTGTCCCGCACTGTCCTCGCCGTACACCAGATGCATGCGATCTTCGAAAGGCACAACATCCGAATCCGAGATGATGGACACGCCTGGCTCCTCCTGGTGATCATGATAATCCTCTTCCGGCTCCTCCACCATACCGTTCTGGTCGAAGTCGATCTCGTTACTCACAGGCAAGTTCTCGATGTCCGGATCATGACTTGAGGTGTACGACTTCAACGTCGGGGAATCCAGGCGGGGCTTTTTCAGGGAACGGAAGAAATCCAGCCGACTCTCCCTTTTGGCTTTGGCCAAGGTGACGCTCTTTCGAGACTTTCTCTTGGTGCTGTTGACAGAGCCTTCAACATGTGGCAGGTCCTCGTCGTCCGACGAGAGTTTGCCGATGGTTTTGGGCAGGACGGGGCTTGTCCTCACCACGTTGCCGCTCATGGTGCAGATGATCAAGATGACCAGGATGATGAGGACGAGGGCGAAGAACACGCCCAGGACGATGGTAGCGGTGCGGAAGGCGGAGTTGGCGTCGGAGGGCTCTTTCACTATGATGGGAGGAAGGGTGGGTTCGCTGCTGTTCCTGCCGATTATCTTCAGTCGCAGAGTGGTCTGCTCTGAGTGTTTCAGTGGCGAATTCTCTACTGCCTGCAACACAGAGAGCCGTCATTGGTTAGCTCGGCAAGTTTCTGCTTTGGACAGGACTACAACGTGGAAATGAACACACTCGTCAACACTATCACGCACGCATACCACAGCCTCTCCCTCCTCTCCTCCCTCCCTCCCCCTCTGTCTGTCTGTCTGTCTGCCTGTCTGTCTGTCTGTCTGTCTGTCTGTCTGTCTGTCTGTCTGTCTGTCTGTCTGTCTGTCTGTCTGTCTGTCTCTCTCTCTCTCTCTCTCTCTCTCTCTCTCTCTCTCTCTCTCTCTCTGTCTCTCTCTTTCCCGAATGTGTAATGTCATTTCCAGTGGACATACTTGGAAAGACAGACGCGCTGGTT
>CM031595.1:151572533-151577533 GCA_018398815.1 Conus ventricosus
TTTTTGCGCAAACCGCCAATTTATTGAGCGTGTGTGGGTACTCATCAACATTTTGCGCCAGTTTCACTTTTTGATTTGCCGCAGGAGAGAACGGATCATCATGGCGCCATCAAAAGAAGAAAAGAATTCTTGAGCTCATAGATGTTTATCGGAGTTTACCTGCGCTGTGGAAAATTAAAAGCAAGGAATACAGTGACAGACAGAAAAAAGACACTGCGTATGAGACTCTACTAAAGAAATACCGCGAATATTACAAGGAAGGCACGAAAGACGAACTGAAGAAGAAGATAAACGCATTGAGGACAAACTTTCGAAAAGAACTGAAGAAAGTCAACGACTCCCAAAAGGCTCCCAAAAGGCTGTTGCTCCGTCCATCGCAATGCACAGACTGAATTTTGCACAATAATATTGAACGTGTAAGGCAAACGTCAAACTGTCAAATAATTTGACGTCAATACTATTGATGGAAAAGTTTGAGCGTGTATGCCTGCCTTAAGAGGAAGGTTTGGTCACAACATTTCCCCCACATCCACCGCCGATTCTTGAATTATTTAATTCCTGAAGCATCAGGATAATCCAGACCCCCCTGTATAATTATCATACTACCACCTTCCCTTTCCACATCTAATTTTATGTCACTCCTCATAAGGGTGGGCGCCACTTTTTTTTCTCTCTCAAATCCTTTGCTAGTGTTCCAACTGCTTTTTATGGCATCTCCGAAGTAAACATCCCAGTTCTTGAAAGTGGTAATTGCTGGCATCATTCGGAGTGGCAGGAGAAGGCACCGGTCGTCTGGGGACTGAGGGGTCAGGAGGGGTAATAGCTGTGACATGTGAAGTCACGTGATCCTGTTTTGATGCTGTTTTGTGCGGCGGTTTGCGTTTGAACAGGAACTGGTTCTGGTGGAAGGCAAGGTGCCTCGTCTGTTAGTCTTTATCTTAGAAGATGATATGGGAAGGAGAGAGAGAGAGAGAGAGAGAGAGAGAGAGAGAGAGAGAGAGAGAGAGAGAGAGGGAGAGAGAGAGAGAGAGGGAGGGAGATTGTAAGGTAAGCAGACAGACAGATAGACAGACAGAGAGAAAGAGAGACAGAGAGACAGACAGATGGACAGAGAAACAGACAGACAATTAGACAGACGGACACACATACATACACAGACACAGACAGACAGACAGACAGACAGACAGACACACACACACACACACACACACACACACACACACACACACACACACACACACACACACACACACACACAAACATTCACTCGCTCACACACATAAACACTCACTTTGAGAGAGAGAGAGAGACAGAGAGAGAGAGAGAGAGAGAGAGAGAGAGAGAGAGAGAGAGAGACAGAGAGACAGAGAGAGAGACAGAGAGAGAGAGAGAGAGAGAGAGAGAGAGAGAGAGAGAGAGAGAGAGAGTCGCACTGAAGTTTATTGCCGTTAGCTCGGCAAGCCATAAAAACAAGTGGATTGTGTGCATAATTTCAGAAATGACATCATTAAATACTATTAGCCATTGACAATGACGATAAAAACAATAGAATCTGACTGAAATATTGCTCTCTCTCTCTCTCTCTCCCTCTCTCTCTCTCTCTCTCTCTCTCTCTCTCTCTCTCTCTAAGTATACTGGGGTTGCCAAGCATTTTGACGATTAATACATGTGATATACGCTAATTTACATGTGACCTGTTTCTCTGGTTGAATGACTTCCCTCCCCTCCCGTACCCCCTCCCCCTCTCTTTTCCCACTATGCCTTTCCTTCAACCTTTACTCTGTTCTCCAGTTTCAGTTTCAGCTTCACCATGAAGGCGTCACGGCGTGCTGACTAGTCCATATACGCTACATCACATCGGCTAAGTCTGGAGACCACACCGCGCATGATTTAAAACTGACGGATAAATGAATTAATGATTAAGATGAGAAAATTTAAGAAGAGGGGCTCAAGGCTATGACTTAGCAGATATTTGACCTGCGCATTAGCTCAACGCGCTGGTCAGACCTTGGGTATCTAAGTACCATTGTTGTGTCATTATTATCTTTGTATGTGTGTGTGTGGTGAGTGCACACGTGTGTGTGTGTGTGTGTGTGTGTGTGTGTGGTGTGTGTGTGTGTGTGTGTGTGTGTGTGTGTGTGTGTGTGTGTGTGTGTGTGAGTGTGTGTGTGTGTGTGTGTGTGTGTGTGTGTGTGTGTGTGTGTGTGTGCATGGTCGTGTGGGCACAGACCCATGTGTGAATGCCAGTATATGCGGTGCGCATGTGCATATGCGTGTGTTCATATGTGTGTGTGTGTGTGTACGTGTGTGCGCATATGTGTCCATCTCTCTCCTCTCTCTCTGCGTGCGTGCGTGCATGCGTGCGTGTGTGCGTGTGTGTGTGTGTGTGTGTGTGTGTGTGTGTGTGTGTGTGTGTGTGTGTGTGTGTGTGTGTGTGTGCACGCGCGCGCACGTGTGTGTATGTGTGTGTGCGCGCAGGCTAGCCCACGCGTATGCGTGTATATATTATGTAAGTGTGTGTGTGTGTGTGTGTGTGTGTGTGTGTGTGTGTGTGTGTGCGTGTATGTGCGCATGCGCGTGTGTGCGCGCGCGCGCCCGCGCGTGCGCGTGTGTGTGTGTGTTTGTCTGTCTGTTTTTCAACCCTCAGTCTTGTCATTTCTGATGTCGTAATTACACATGCACGTGCTTTGGACTCCCCCTGTCCCCGCTTCCCCTCCCTTTTCACCTTCCCTCGTACCCACCTCCCCCCCCCCCCAACCCCATGTCATTCCGCCGCCCCTTCTCTTTCCTCTCCTTCCGTCCCCTAACACTCGCTACAATTTTCGGATCCTCCAAAGGCTACAGCTTGACAGTAAAAGCGAGGGAAAAGAATTCAGAATGCAATGCTTGAAACATTTGGAATAAATCAAAATATCGCCCCAATCATGCGCTCTGTGACGGTCTGGGTTTATATTAGCATGCACAACAACCAAGCAATTGTTTAAGGTCACTGATACACTCATGGGGAGAACAAAATCATCTCCCCTTCCTTCATCTGTCTGTCCCTCTGACATTCCACAGAAATTTTGTGACTTTTTCACTAGCAAAATTAGACTTATCCGTGAAAGTCTGGATGCTCAGTCAGTATCTGAACCTGATATTCCATACAACTCTTTTTCCGGCATTTCATTGACTGACTTTGAACCTGTGACAGTTGCTGTTGTCAAAGAAGTCATCGACAAGACTGTTATCAAAACATGTGTACTGGATCCTCTTCCATCTACTTTATTATCTGCATGCATGGATGTTTTGTTGCCATATATCACTAGTGTGGTAAATGAATCTCTCACTTCTGGTTGTTTCCCACCTGCACTGAAAGCTGCTGTTGTCCGACCTCTTTTGAAGAAACCCTCTCTTGACCCTGAAACCTAAAAAATTATCGACCTGTCTCCAACTTGTCTTTTCTTTCAAAGATAATTGAAAAGATAGCACTTCTCCAACTCCAAAACCACCTTGACCAAAACAACTTGCTCTATTCGTTGCAGTCCGCCTATCGCACTGGACACAGTACAGAAACTGCTCTGCTGAAAATAATAAACGATCTTCTCTCTGCTCTAGATAATGGTCAGGTTTCACTGCTTTCTCTTCTTGACTTGTCCGCTGCCTTTGATACCATTGATCACTCCACCCTCCTCACTAGACTTCAACATACTTTTGGCATCTCTTCTCACGCTTTGGCATGGTTTTATTCTTACCTTTCTGGTCGAACCCAAATTGTCTCTGTCAATGGTTTTTCTTCAAGCTCTGCTGACTTGAATTATGGTGTTCCCCAAGGCTCTGTCCTTGGTCCCATTCTGTTTGTTCTATATACCCAACCCATCTCTGACATTGTAGCCCATCATGACATTTCACACCACTGCTTCTCTGATGACAATCAAATCTACATTTCTGGTGACATCTCTCTCCTCTCCTCCATCATTGATCGCTCACAGCTCTGCATCTCTGACATAAAGGCATGGATGACTTGCAACAAACTTCAGTTAAACAATGACAAAACTGAACTGATCTTCATTCTCCCAAAACGGCTCATGTCTACAATCTCTGTTCCTTCTTCTGTCCAACTTGGTACCTCTCTCATTCAGACCTCTACCACTGTGCGAAATCTAGGCGTTGTACTTGATCAGACACTCTCTTTTCAAAATCAGATTTCATCTATCTGCCGTGCTTGCTACTTGGAGCTTCGGCGAATCAGTTCTGTGCGCCACCTTCTGTCTGAAGAAGCCACCAAGACTCTGGTTTCTGCTTTCATTCTTTCAAGACTTGACTACTGTAATTCTCTTCTTGCTGGCTGTCCACAGAATCTTCTTGCAAAATTGCAGAAAGTCCAAAATAATGCTGCTCGCCTTGTCTCGAAATCTCCGAAAACCTCTCATGTTTCTCCCTTGCTTAAATCTTTGCACTGGCTTCCTGTTGAAAAACGCATCAAGTACAAACTTTCTTTGCTCTGTTACAAGGCATTGGATGGCCTCGCTCCATCTTACCTCTCTAAACTTCTGTCGACCTATACTCCTTCCAGACAGCTTCGCTCTTCCTCTGACACTCGCATTATGCAGATCCCTCGTTTTCGGGCCAGAACACTTGGTGAACGTTCTTTTACTTTTCAAGCTCCTTCCTGCTGGAACAATCTCCCTTCTGCACTCCGAAACTCAAACAGTCTTTCTTCTTTCAAGTCCTCCCTCAAAACAACTCTCTTCAAAACATAAATTTTTCTGCTCCTTCGCTGGTGTGTGGGTGTGTGCGTGTGTGTGTGTGTTTGTGTGTGTGTGTGTGTGGTGTGTGTGTGTGTGTGTGTGTGTGTGTGTGTGTGTGTGTGTGTGTGTGTGTGTGTGTTTGTGTGTGTGTGTGTGTGTGTGTGTGTGTGTGTGTGTGTGTGTGTGTGTGTGTGTGTGTGTGTTAGGGCTTATTGCTGTAAGCGCTTAGGGCTTTTGTTTAAGATTAAGCGCACTAAATGTTCCTTATTA
>CM031595.1:151582533-151585033 GCA_018398815.1 Conus ventricosus
GCAGCAGCAGCAGCAGCAGCAGCAGCAGCAATACATGCATGCATGCACGCACGCACGCACACGTGTGAAAAAACCCCGCTTCAGATGATGCAATCCTTGCATCACTCCATATTAGCCCTACAAGTTTCCACGTATAGGTGAAGATCGTTATTTGCTAGATATCAGATGGCTATTTGGCCACATACCCGTTCCTGGCTATTTTTTCTTCATGTCTTAACCTCTTCTTCTCGCATCCGCTGAATGAGAGAATATACAACCCTAGGAAACTGGGCTGGTAATCAGAGCTGATACATAAGATGTCATCAATTTTGGTGACACATAATTAGTTGAAATTCAAAAATTCGGGTAATGTCCAGAGGAGGTGTAACATATGATGGTGATCAAACCAGACACCTAAGATGTAAATACGCTGAGGATAAGAGGAGACGTGAAACATGAAACCAATGGTGATAGGAAGAGACACGTAAAAGGTAATATTTCTCGGTTTAAAAAAAAAGAGCAGATACAAACAAGATGCAAAGCATGTAAACGTACTCCCAGTTTATCCTGAATACGCGTGAGATATTCCATAAAGAGGAAAAACCGTCTTGGTCTGGTGTAACCGTTAGTAATGGTTATTCTGGTAAACATCGGCCATCATCTGTGACCTATAATGAACATACACATATTCAGAAAGATCGGCCAAGTACTTTCTGAGATATTCCATATATATGAAAACCATTATGGGCCGTTAGTAACGGCTATAACGGTTAACTTAACATCGGGCATCATCCGTGACCCATAATGAACATACCTACAAATTTTCAGAAAGATCGGCCACGTACTTTCTAAGATATTCCATAAAAAAGAAGAACCGTTATGGGCCGTTGTAGCCGTTAGTAACGGCTTTAACGGTAAACTAAAACATCGGGCATCATCCGTGACCCATAATGAACATACCTACACATTTTCAGAAACATCAGCCAAGTACTTTCTGAGATATTCCATAAAGAAGAAAACCCGTTATGGGCAGTTATAGCCGTTGGAAACGGCTATAACGGTAAACTAAAACATCGAGTATCACCCGTGACCCATAATGAACATTCCTAGAAATTTGAGGAAAGATCGACAAAGTGCTTTCTGAGATATTCCATAAAGAAGAAAAAACCGTTATGGGCCATTATAGCCGTTGGTATCTGCCATAACGGTAAACTAAAATACCGGGCATCATCCAAAACCCATAGTGAACATACCTGCATATTTTCATAAAGGTCGGCCCAGTACTTTCTGAGATGTTCCATAAAGAAGAAAACCCGTTACAGGCCGTTACAGCCGTTAGTAACGGCTATAACGGTAAACTAAAACATCGGGCATTATTCGTGACCAATAATGAACATAACTACAAATTTTCAGAAAGATCGGCCTAGTACTTTCTCAGATATATTCCATAAAGACGGAAAACCGTTACAGGCCGCTACAACCGTTAGTAATAGCTATAACAGTAACCTAAAACATTGGGCATCATCCGTGACCATAATGAAGATACCTGCTAATTTTCAGAAAGATCGGCCAAGTACTTTCTGGGATATTCCATAAAGAAGAAAAACCGTTACAGGCCGTTACAGCCGTTAGTAACGGCTACAACGGTAAACTACAACATCGGGCATCATCCGTGACCCATAATGAACATACCTACAAATTTTCAGAAAGATCGGCCCAGTAGTTTTGTCTGGAGCGAGTGGAACACATTTTGACCACGGACGGACACACACACACACACACACACACACACACACACACACACACACACACACACACACCACACACACACACACACACACACACACACACACACACACACACACACACAAACACACACACACACAATAACACACACACACACAGCATTTCTCCGTTCCCATTCTAAAGTACTCCCTGTTCTATAAGAACTGGGAGTACAAAAAGATGTGACTTATGTCGGTGATGAAAACTGACTGAAAAAGATGTAATACACACTGGTCACTGGATGACTTGCATAACATCTAACGTATGCTCGTGACTGGAGGAGATGCATAAGAGCTAATGTATGCTAATGACGGGAGGAGACGCAGAAGCTGTAACATGATTATGCTCGTCATAGGAGAAGGCACACAAGGTGTCACATATGCTGGGGATAAGGCCAGACACATAAGATATAAGTCATGTTGGTTATAAGAGAAGACACACGCGATGTAACAAATGTTGGTAATAAGAGCGGACACTACACCTGCTGGTGATAAGAGCAGACAATGGGATGTAACAAGGTAATGTTGGTGATAAGACCAGATACCCAAGATACCACGCATGCTGGTGATAAGAGCAGACAATGGGATGTAACAAGGTAATGTTGGTGATAAGACCAGATGCCCAAGATACCACGCATGCTGGTGATAAGAGCAGACAATGGGATGTAACAAGGTAATGTTGGTGATAAGACCAGATGCCCAAGATACCACGCATGCTGGTGACAAGAGCAGACACA
>CM031595.1:151600033-151605033 GCA_018398815.1 Conus ventricosus
GATGATGATTACGTCGACAACGACGACGATGATGACAATAATGTTGATGACAAATTATGAAGATCAATGTGTATAACCACGTTCAAAGAAACGGACAGGATGCAGCAGGTCACCTCGAAATCATCTCTGATGGCAGCTTCATAATTAGCGAAGCAGGGCGGCGAACAGCCAGGGTAGTAGAATTCAGGGGGAAGATCATCGGCATCCACAATGTTAATCCGCACAGTCCCTGAGGACACCATTCCGTCGCGATCCTGAAAAAAGAAAAACCCAACAAACCATCATTCATTTTTGTGAAGGTTAAATGGTGAAGAGACACTAAACATCAGACATACGGATCGTATCACCGATGAGCAAGCTCGTTAAACCGTCAGGCAGCGCACATAACCATGTTATGAAGGCCATCTGGTAGCAGTTAACAAGAAAAGAACACTTTCGTGGCATTGCCATGTTACAAGAACCAATGGCTTTGCAAAAACAGTCCCTCCGCTCCCCCCCCCCCTCCCCCCGGAACTGTTGAAAGAGGGTGATAGAGGGAAGTACAGAGAAAGCGATAGACTGACCACACTAAGGTGGACAAGAAAAACAGCCCCCCCCCCCCCCCCTGGGAACTGTTGAAAGAGGGAGACAGAGGGAAGTACAGAGAAAGCGATGGACTGACCACACTAAAGTGGACAGGGAAGAACAGTTACAGAAATTCAAGCCTTGACACACAGCGGGTGTATGTAAAAGAATTTGTTTAATTGTTCTTCAATGTGGTTCCACTAATGACTCCCAGTCGTCTTGAGGGAAACAAGAAGAAGAAGGAGAAAAAGAGAATAGGGTAATGTTGCTTATAGCCCAGACGACCGCAAAGGGCTGTCACCAAAAGAAGAGGGAGAGGAATAAGAAGAAGATGATACAGAAGAAGGCAAAGACGACGACGACAACGAAGAAGAAGAAGAAGAAGAAGAAGAAGAAGAAGAAAAAGAGGACAACGATAAAAAAAAGTTAGGAAGAAGAAGAAGAAGAAGAAGTAGAAGAAGAAGTAAAGAAGAAGAAGAAGAAGAAGAAGAAGAAGAAGAAGAAGAAGAAGGAGGAGGAGGAGGAGGAGGAGAAGGAGGAGGAGGACAGGGAGGAGAAGGTGGAGGAGTTGGTGAGGCAAATCCATGCTATCACTTCTGCAAGCCTCTATTATTATCTCCCCTTCAATAGTAGGGATGGTTACTCTGAGGGGCCGGCACTCCAATGCCTGGAGAGGCCAGCTGCTGAGCCTGACGCTCGTGACTTCGGATCACCCATTGGATCGGATTTGAACGGCTGGAACCCCCCTCTGTCCACTTAACACTAAATGGGTACCTAACTCCGTTTAGAGAACATTAGGGCGCTGGAAGCGGACGGCTGGTCTCCGACTTCCCTGATAACGTGCACTAAACACTGTGAACCTCCTAACGCTTCTCTGCCCGAAAATCCATTAGGCTTTGGGGAGTCTGACCTTCGGTTACTTTGTGAAGAACGTCGTGATCATCAATATCATTGTCATCATCATCATTACCAACACCTTCATCATCGCCACCACGACGACAACGAGCTCCACCACCACCACTACCATCACCACCTCCACCACCAACCATCACCATCATCACCACCACCACTACTACTACCATTACTGGTAAATACTGGGCTGCATATGTATGTAAAAAAAAAGGAGAAAAAAAAACTATAAACAGGTAGTAGTAGCAGCAGTAGTAGTAGTAGCAGTAGTAGTAGTAGTAGTAGTAGGAGGAGGAGGAGGAGGAGGAAGAGGAGGAGGAAGAGGAGGAGTAATAGCAGTAGCATTAGCAGCAGTAATCGTAGTAGTAGTAGTAGTAGTAGTAGTAGTAGTAGTAGTAGTAGTAGTAGTAGTAATACTGCTAAGAGTAGTAGGAGCAGCAGCAGCTGTAGTAGTAATAGTAGTAGTAGTAGTGGTGGTAGTAATTGTAGTAGTAGTAGTGGTGGTGGTGTTAGTAGTAGTGGTGGCTGCATTGGTAGTAGTCGTACAAAGTGAAAATAAATGATGTGATGTGATGTAATGTGATGTGATATGTATGTATGTGTGTGTGTGTGTGTGTGTGTGTGTGTGTGTGTGTGTGTGTGTGTGTGTGTGTGTGTGTGTGTGTGTGTGCGCGTGCAACGAGCTTGCATCGATTAGTGTGCCTGCGTGTATGTATGTATGTATGTATGTATGTATGTGTGGTGTGCCTGAGCGCTGGCGTGCCTACAAGGAAGATGGCAAAGGAAACAGCCGAACGACGGCACTTAGCGCCGGACAGGAACGTCCATCCCACTCCACGAACTGACAACTCATATCAACGACGTCACTCCGTCCACACTGTGCACGGAAACAGGGCTCGGAGCCACTTTGCTCTCCTCCCCCTCCTCTTCTTCCCCTAACCCCTCCTCCGTCCCCTCCACTCCCTCTTTCCCAACCCACTGCACTTGGAAGAAGAAGAAGAAGAAGAAGAAGAAGAAGAAGAAGAGATCAGTGCTGTAAACTTTGACCAAATTGTCTTGTCCAAGTTGGATCAGTAGTGACAGTAACGTAAGAGGGCAGAAAACTCCGAGGAGACGCGGTGATGGGAAATGAGCTTTTCGCCCTGTGGGGCAAGACATCCCACGGACATAGGTTGTTTAAAAAACCCAACGAAAAACAAACCCAGAAGTGTACCAAGGAGAGCGCAGACAGCTGCCAAGGTGGAAGGATCCAGGATCCGCCTTTTGTTCCGGATCCCCACCTCGAAAGCCGACTTCAATGGAATTGAACTAAGGTTACATTTCATCTCTACACCAAGTTTGGTTCAAATCGGTTTAGTGACCTTTTTTTTTTGAATAATCGTGTTGATAGACAAAAACAAACAAACGAATAAACAAACAAACAAAGAAACAAACAAAGAAACAGACAAAGAGACAGACGTACAGACAAACAAGCAGGCACGGATGAAAAGTTAACTTTCTTTTTGCGGAGCTATTCAAAGATTTAAAATCCCTGAGTGAAGACGTTGATACAATAGAATCGTCCATCACTAACATAGCCTGCTGCTCTTCTGGATCTGTGTACTTCTGATGCTTTGCTGTGTAGCGGAATGTAGTGTAGCCTAACGTAGTGTAGTGTAATGTAGCGCAGAGTAATGTCATGGAGTGTTGCAAAATGTGGTGTGGTGTAGCGTAGTGTATTTCATGGGCCTACATTAACAATCATCAACAGTATTTATAAAGCGCAATATCTTGCATTTACAACTCCATGCGCTGTCCGTTGACCATTTACAGAATAATCCAAATATCTAGAACCACTTTCTAACTCCCCACACCCCACCCCACCCCACCCCACCACCGCCACCGCCACCTCCCACGACCCCACAGAAACGCACAGATCCCCACTTCTCTCTCCCCCCCCCCCCCCCCTCCCACGCAATTGACACAACTTACAACAGAGACGAGAAGAATGCTTGCCAAAACAGATATGTGTGTAGTGTACAGAAGCACAAAAGATTGAAACAAGTCGCAGGCACAGGAAAAGTGTAATTCGGTGTGTTTTTTGTGAAGTAGTGTAGTTTCCCCACTGTACAGTCATCAGAGTAATAATTATATTACTGGGTAGGTATAGTCGTAAGTGTACTGTAATGTAGTGCAGTGTAGCAAGTGTAATACAGTGCAGAGTAGCGCAGTATAGTGCACTGCAGTGTAGTGTTGAGCAGGTGCTGCGGAGTTTAGTGTAGCGCATGTTCATCCCGGCAGTCCACAAAGGCAGATCATCTGTTCTCATACAGCATCATCACCATCACTATCTTACAAACTTTGCCCGCTACCGCTTGATCTCCTTTCATATATCACTTATAACTTACACGATTAAAGTTCGAACATCTTTTTTCTCTGCTAAACTCGATCCCGACTTACCTATAGTGTAGTGTTTATTGGAAAAACAAAATTAATCTAAAACGGAACAGTTGTCTAATTTTCAAGAGAAGCCCTGACCGAGAAAAAGGTGAAATCGTCATTGGCAGAAAGGGCTCTGCTGCCATTGTCAGAGGGTCTGTCTCTGATGAATATAAATATGGATTAATGAGGGGACAAATCAAATAAATCAATTAAATGAAAATAAGAAAAAAAGCTATAAACACCCCAGCACATCAATTAATACGGAGAGAAATTCTGGCTAATGCCCACTCACACACCCACACAACTACAAACAACCCTCGTTAACTGCCCCTCCCCCCCCCCCCCCCCCCCCTCCACACACACATGCACATAGAAACAGAGAGAGAGAGAGAGAGAGAGAGAGAGAGAGAGAGAGAGAGAGAGAGAGAGAGAGAGAGAGAGAGAGACAGACGGACAGACAGACAGACAGACAGACAGACACAGACACAGACAGAGAAAACAGAGAGAACATGTTCTTTCACTTCTTCTTTCTCGATCATTTTCCAACGTTATCGTTAAGAATCACACGAACATCAAGGCAACAGGAACACTGACCCCACAGACACATTGAGGATGTAGTAGGCGGCGTCAGGACTCAGGGCTTCGTAATCCAGCTCTTCCCTCACCGCCAGGGCCCCAGTGAGAGTGCTGGCCAGTTCAAACTTCTGTCGCCCGTCCACCTGTCCCACACGCACACCACATGATTCATGGACAGCGACTTCACAAAGATAGAGTATACTCCCTTCAAGACTTAAAAAAAAATGTTTTGACCTCAGCTGGTTTCTGCGCACTGGTGAGTGTGCTACTGGTTCACGTGGAAAGTCTTGAGCTACATAATCCACTTCATCCACGTAATAGATATTTCTCGTCTCTAGCACTACTACTCTCACACCTCATATTCAGTTCATAGACACGCCTAGTCTGTCCTGTCAAAGCCCCCTCAGTTCTGGCGAAAGCAGGGAGCGATCAATATGAAGTCGTCATGAGGCAACTCACCGGAGAAGACACGGCACTTTCGCTTACTGACGGGGTGTTTAGTGGTGCCAGTTCTGATTCATCATACACAC
>CM031595.1:151615033-151625033 GCA_018398815.1 Conus ventricosus
TGTATGCATGTCTGTCTGTCTGTCTGTCTGTCTGTCTGTCTGTATGTATGTATGTATGTATGTATGTGTACATATGTGTGCCATACAGTGTGTCCGGTCTTGTAATTCCGGCACTTCTGTACGCAACATCTCTAAAATGAGACCCTCTGAGCATCTTGTACTGGACTGTATGCTTTAGGAATTAGTCATTTTTTCATATATAGAAATAGTTGTAACGCGGTTTCGATTGTAATTTTTGTTAATACAATGTCATCAAGGTATTTGATGTGTGTATCTACACTGCTTTCGTTTGGAATGTTGAAATGAGATACAAGGGTTTTTTTTAAATACACGTTGGGTGTACTAGATGATTTACCGTTTTCGTTTTCCTTGACAATACGTGTAGGGAACGTTAGATAGAGGAAAACAATCCAATCAACACAAAGAGATCACTACGCATGACCGCATTCAGATCTCTAATTAGACCAGCTAGGCTAATCTAGCGGTCAACCCCCACCTCTATCACCAGAACAGATTTTTTTCTTCCAATAAGCGTTTTACCTATCTGTCATTATAAAACCATCCTGAGGACGGATGTGAATGGCAGTCATCATAATACTTCAATCTCCGTTACATTTCTTTCTGAACATAGATCAGCCATTGCGGTGAAAATGGTGGAAATGGCGTTGCTGCGACTGTTGACAAGTGACAGCTCGCATCATTGAGCATAGACTGCTTCATAGGGCAAGAGGAGGCACGAAGGTCTGGTTTCATTTTTGGGGTCTTGATGAGGGTAGATGGTCTGGGTGATATTCTTCTCGTTTACTGAATTACGAATACTAGCTAGAGACATTTGGAACTGGGGGGGGGGGGGGGGGGGGGGGGGGGCTTGGGGAGGGAGGGGGGGGGAGCTGGGAGGATGGAGGGTGGGGTGGGTGGGGGTGGGAGAGTGGAGGAGGGAATTCAGTGTTTGTTTCTGCGCACGTTTTCTGCCATTGTTTTTTTTTAATGAAAACATTTTCTGTGACTTTTTGGCTTTAACTACCTTTTCAGATGCGTGTCGACAGTTGTTGTGTGATAGTGCTTTTTTGTTGTTTTTAAATTGCCGAGGTTGTCTTTAGTGTTCCTCTATCTATATCAAATAAATGCAGCTCTTTTGAAGTTGTGCATTGCCTTCAGGCGCATGCTCAGTAGCGCATACTCCCGTCGCTTTCATTTTCTTAAATCACTTCTGAAAACCCGTGTCATACGTTTGGGAGTTTCACTGTATGAGCATGACCTTATTTCTTCAGTGACATCAGAAATTGTCATCATACTTCTGTTAAAATGGTTCATCCATCTTTTTTAGATAATACAGATGATATTTCCTGATAACCTGCTTCAAAGCCATCATCATCATCATCACCACCCTCCTCCTCCTCCTCCTCCTCCTCCTCCTCCTCCTCCTCCTCCTCCTCACCACAATCATCGCTATCATCATCAACAGCATGGTCTCTCTTCTCCTCCACCGTTAGTGTCATTGATTCAGTTCTCTTTCTATACATGCTTTTTTTTTTCAAAGTTAACTTTTACAACTTGTTTCTGTTAGAACTCATGTGTATGCGAATCGACTAAAGGAAAGTAAAGTATTGATGACTGTCATTTTATCAGCTTTGCATCCGAAAAGTAGTTCTCATGCAAACGCTTAGAATTTAGCCGTGTTGCCTGATATTTGCTCCAGTTCCTAGTGTAGTTAAACGAGAGAGAGAGAGAGAGAGAGAGAGAGAGAGAGAGAGAGAGAGAGAGAGGAGAGAGAGAGAGAGAGAGAGAGAGGATGAGAGAGAGAGAGAGAAGAGAGAAGAGAGAGAGAGAGAGAGAGAGAGAGAGAGAGAGAGATTAGGTAAAATACTTTAGGTTTAAAATATGTTTGTAGCACAAACAAACACACATGTTCCCTCGCTGGTATGCACTCTATAACCAGACAGACAGGCAGACATACATCCATACACACATACAGACAGACAGAATAGAGGGGGAGAGAGGGAGGGGGAAAGCAGAGGGAAGAGGGAGAGAGAAGCAGTCAGGGGGAGACAACAATACAGAGAGAGGGGTGAGGGGATAAAAGTAGGGAGTAGCTGGGAGAGAAACAGGCGGGCACCGGGGATGGTGGTAAAAAGGAGAGTAGAAAAGAACAGGCATATATGTCTTACACACAGAGACGCACACAGACAGACAGACAGACACACACACACACACACACACACACACACACACACACACACACACACACACACACACATACACACACACACACACACACACGCGCGCGTATATAAATGCATAATGAGTACATGCAGGCCTATGCATACATATAGCTATAGACATGCTCTCTCTCTCTCTCTCTCTCTCGCTCTCTCTCTCTCTCTCTCTCTCTCTCTCTCTCTCTCCAGTCCTAACCACTCTACGAAGTTATGACATTGATTCTGTAAATCTCCTCAGGAAACTTTTTGATGCTTAAGTGCAGTCCATACTTCTGTATCGATCTGAAATATGGAGCTTGAATGACGCATGTTTGTCATACAGAAAAAGTGCAAATATTTCCCTCCAAACGTTTCCTTGATGTGTCTGTGAAAACTCCAAATGTAATGGTAAATAATAAGGATACTGGAATATATATATATATATATATATATATATATATATATATATATATATATATATATATATATATATATATATATATATATATATATATATATGTGTGTGTGTGTGTGTGTGTGTGTGTGTGTGTGTGTGTGTGTGTCTGTGTGTGTGTGTGTGTCTGTGTGTGTGTGTGTGTGTGAGGTCTATGCACAAACAATGAAAAATTGAATCACGTTGAAAAGTTCGAAGGTAAACCGTATTCATTATGATGCATATTGATGTTTATACACCAAGATGACCGTGAGCAAAAAACTGACCGTGTAAGTAATGTTCTCTTGACATCACTTTCAGCTGTGGTAATACATGGCTAAATCAGGAAGTTAGGGTAACTGGAACTTGCAGCGGCCTATCTAACAGAGACCGATGGACTACTTCTGGCAGGGCCTACTCTAGAGTCAATGCAGGCGATGGATTCTCATTTAAAACATTTTTTTTTCGGAAAACTATTTTGCTTTACATATTAATTCGACTGTTATGTGATCATTTATACTGTATACACTCGTAGTGCCGCAAAACGTGCATAAAACATGTGTCATACAACATGCAATGAAAGAAGCTTATCATATCCATTGTGTGAATGCTTGGAGGAAGATACAAGTCCATTTAATATTAAGCTATCCAGCGTTCACTCACATTCGCCAGAGTTTTCTTTTTTAACTGCCTAAGTAATACAGACACCCAAAGGACTTCGAACGTGCAGCGATGCTGTCATCTGCTGATGACTTCGTAGAACCTTTCCAGTGAATCTGTATCCAGCATTCAAATGAAGGGATACTATGACCAGTTTTTGAACGTTAGTTATGCTGTAATATTGTGCTTTATGTTTAGTGTTGTAAAATGCGCGGGAAAGTATTTCTACAGATACATTCACATGCAGTTCGCACACTCTGTGTTGGCTTGTTATGTTGCGTGCACAATCTGGGTTGGATTATCATGTTGTACTCATATGATTTTCAATCCTTTGTTTAAGACCAACGGCCATCTCTCTCTCTCTCTCTCTCTCTCTCTCTCTCTCTCTCTCTCTCTCTCTCTCTCTTCTCGTTCTCTCTTGTATAATTTTTCTATTACTTTATTTTGAAATGCTTTGATTGTTCACAACATTTTCTTTCCTGGCGCTGCAAATATGATCTTGTTCCCCCTTCACACAAAGACTGTACAGGTCAATGTCAAGAAAATTATGTCTGAAGCGTCTCTCTCTCTCTCTCTCTCTCTCTCTCTTTCTCTCTCTCTCTCTCTCTCTCTCTCTCTCTCTCTTTTAGTTTCTTTATCTTTTTCCATTTCTAAAAGTAAATTTCCATTTCATAAGGTAAAGAAAGTCCTTTCAGAACAGGGTTTTGGAATAGTGTGGATGACCCAGGAAGTAGGAAATGAGAACAGTTCATTGCGGAATTTAAAGACAGGCTTATTTGTTCTTTTAAACAGAATTGGCACTCAGATATGGAAAGTTAAGAAAAATATTGCTGGTTTTTCTCATTTAAAATGTATTTCATTCTGAAAACCGTTTCCATGTTATAACAGATAAATAGCACAGAATAAATCACGCAAGATTTAGGTTGAGAACTCTAGGTTTTAATGCGAACAAAAGATGGTTTGAATGTGAAACATCCACAGAATCTCCTTTTACTGCATGTAGACACATTATTGATGACGAAGAACACTTTCTGTTCCACTCTACTGCTTATAATGAAGTGCGGACAAATTGTTCATTTTTCCAGTTAGAAAAGACAACATGTCGCTGTCGTGTTATCATCAGATGATGAACTTGTAATTAAATCAGTTGCGAAATTCATCGCGGAAGCATTGAAAATATGAAGGACAGTGAAATTTACAATAATGCATTATAAGAGATATGTGAATGAATATGGAAGAGATCAGTAAGATGCAATGTCATCATTTGATTGAGTGGATGGTCGAGTCAGTCTTAAGATTTTTTTTAACCTTACTGCATTACTCCTGTGCTTGAGGACATAAGGAATTGTTACGAATATATTCGTTTTTGTTTCTCTTTGATTTGATACACACTGGGAATAAATGTGTACTATTTGTTTGCAGGAACGGAAGAGGGAAATGTTATTGTTCTGTTACCCCTCCCCCCTTGTCAAAAGACCTCTTTGGTAATGACAATAAAATATCAAATTGTCAAAAGTGTAAAGTCTCTCTCTCTCTCTCTCTCTCTCTCTCTCTCTCTCTCTCTCTCTCTCTCTTCTCTCTCTCTCTCTCTCAAGCCCACATTGCTCCCCTCGCACACAAGCAACAATTTATACGCACGCACATTGCGCGCGTGCGCACACACACACACACACACACTTGCGCGCGCACGCATGCACGCACGCACGCACGCACACACACACACACACACACACACACACACACACACACACACACACACACACACACACACACACACACGCCCGCGCGCGCGCGCGCGCGCATGCACACACACCAAGAGCTTACCTGGGGGCTCCGTCTCAGAAACCGTTTCGGGATTAGGGGAGTCAATCACGCAATCTTGCTGTGCGTCTGAAACACAACGGGAGAGATGGATTGAGTGCGAAATGAAATTTAAAATGAAAAACATATTACAAACTGGCAGCCTAGAATTGCCATTCGATTATGATTTTCTGCCCGTGGTTGTGAAATGACCACAGATTCATAGGTGCTATGTCTCTGCTAAACTCTCTGGGTGGAGGTATAGACTAGGCTTGCTGACGAATATCACTCAGAAAACGAAAGTCGGTGCTAGAAAGGTGTGATTCCTGGTGTTGTTTTGTAAGACATATCATTCCCATACTGCGGTCAGTGAAGGGTTTTGTTCATGCCCTTTATTCCCCATCAGCACGCCTTTCTTTGGTATCATTATTTTCTTTGGAAGATGGCTTTTTAATACAATTAGCTCTCCTGCATTCTTGAAATTCTGTACCAACAATGTTTTCTTTTCTGTCAATCTCTGACTCTGCCTTAGAAAAAAAACCTATTTGTCTTTCTTTACTACTGTCTATTATCTTTTATGCCTTGTGAATCATTCTACTGGCTTTGTTCTGGAAAATCGTATGTATTAAAAAAAATTCTGATGGCTGTTCATGGCATGCCAGCATCTTTGTTGCAATGTGGTAATAAGTAAGGGAGAATTGCTCATGCTGACCAGAGTGGACACAACTTGTCTGGCATTCTGAAGACAGCGTAGTTCTACATGCCTTGAGATCAATAGTTTTGTCATTACCGCTTATGCTGTTGTATTCCTTTCTTTTCTTTTTTCTTTCTTTCTTTTTTTTTTTTTTTTTTTTTGATGGTCTGACTTATCGCGTCAGGTGAGCTTTTTTCACGGGTGAGTTTGACAGTCCTGAAAGGGCTGTGTGGTCAGATGGGCAATAATGAGTTAAACTTAAACTTAATCTATATTTACTCTCTGTCCCACTATCCAAGGCATGGTCTGCCTGCGCTTGCAGTCCCATGGCTGCTTATTCGGTTCAATGCACCATGAAGATGACTCCTCAGAGGACTAAGATATTCTCCCTTTAAAATCTGTTGCCATGATAATATTTTCCCTTAAAGGTCTGCTGTTACGATGATATTCTCCCTTAAAAGTCTGCTGCTACGATGATATTCTCCCTTAAAAGTCTGCTGCTACGATGATATTCTTCCTTAAAAGTCTGCTGTTGCGATGATATTCTCCCTTTAAAATCTGCTGTTGCGATGATATTCTCCCTTAAAAAATCTGCTGCTACGATGATATTCTCCCTTGAAAGTCTGCTGCTATGATGACAGTCTCCCTTAAAATTCTGCTGCTATGAAGATAATCTCCCTTTAAAGTCTGCTGCTATGATGATATTCTCCTTAAAGTCTGCTGTTATGATGATATTCTTCCTTAAAAGTCTACTGCTATGATGAACTTCTCCCTTAAAAGTCTGCTGCTATGATGAACCTCTCCCTTAAAAGTCTGCTGCTATGATGAACTTCTCCCTTAAAAGTCTGCTGCTATGATGAACTTCTCCCTTAAAAGTCTGCGGCTAGAATTCTTACCAAACAAGGGAGAAGGCGGCCTAGTAAATGAGCCAAGGAAATTCCTGGGGTCAATGGTTCGAGGGTTTTTTTTTCTCTTGCAAAGGGCGGTCCATTGCCCCCTTTCCACGAGTACTAGCCTTTCTGATGAGGGCATTAGTATCTATTTTTTTTAATGATTGTAGCCCAGCCGACCACGCAAGGACTCTTCACGGCAGTCGAACTCACATAGGAAAATATCACTTCCTGAAAAATGTCACATCCTGAAAAAGGTAACATCCGGAAAAAAGTCACATCCTGAAAAATGTCACATCCTGAAAAGGTCACATCCTGAAAAAGGTGACATCCTGAAAAATGTCACATCCTGAAAAAGGTCACATCCTGAAAAAGGTAACATCCGGAAAAAAGTCACATCCTGAAAAATGTCACATCCTGAAAAGGTCACATCCTGAAAAAAGTCACATCCTGAAAAATGTCACATCCTGAAAAAGGTCACATCCTGAAAAAGGTAACATCCGGAAAAAAGTCACATCCTGAAAAATGTCACATCCTGAAAAGGTCACATCCTGAAAAGGTGACATCCTGAAAAGGTCACATCTTGAAAATGGTAACGTCCGGAAAAGAGTCACATCCTGAAAAAGGTCACATCTTGAAAATGGTAACATCCGGAAAAGAGTCACATCCTGAAAAAGGTAACATCCGGAAAATGTCACATTCTAAAAAAAAGGTCACCTCTTGAAAAGGTCACGTCTTGCAAAGAGTCACTTCCTGAAAAAGGTCACATCCCGCAAAAGGTCACATCGTGAAAAAGTCACATCCTGATAAAGGTCACATCGTGAAAAAGTCACATCCTGATAAAGGCCACATCGTGAAAAAGTCACATCGTGAAAAAGTCACATCCTGATAAAGGCCACATCGTGAAAAAGTCCCATCCTGATAAAGGTCACATCGTGAAAACGTCCCATCCTGATAAAGGTCACATCGTGAAAAAGTCCCATCCTGATAAAGGTCACATCGTGAAAAAGTCCCATCCTGATAAAGGTCACATCGTGAAAAAGTCACATCGTGAAAAAGTCACATCCTGATAAAGGTCACATCGTGAAAAAGTCACATCGTGAAAAAGTCACATTCTGATAAAGGTCACATCGTGAAAAAGTCACATCCTGATAAAGGCCACATCGTGAAAAAGTCACATTCTGATAAAGGTCACATCGTGAAAAAGTCACATCCTGATAAAGGTCACATCGTGAAAAAGTCACATCCTGATAAAGGTCACATCGTGAAAAAGTCACATCCTGATAAAGGTCACATCGTGAAAAAAAATAACGTCCTGAAAAAAAGCATCATCCTAAAAAGTCACATCGTAAAAAAAAAAAGTCCCATCCTGATAAAGGTCACATTGTGAAAACAAGTCACACCCTAAAAAAATTACATCCTGAAAAATTCTCATTCTGAAAAATTCACAATCTGAAAAAGTCACACCCTGAAAAAAGTCACATTCTGACAAAGTCATCACCAAAATATCAAGTTCACATCCTGAATTAGAGCCGCATCCTGAAGCACAAACAAACAAACAGCCAATGCAGTGAATGACGCGGTAGTTCAACCACTGACATCCCTAAGGCGGCCAAGACTATAGCCTGTGCTGACAGCGCCAGCCGTTCCACTTCATTCAACACGCCTAGGTTACAGAAACACATAACATAAAATTATGAAAAGCATTTCAATGTAACATAATGATGAAGATGATGATGACGATGATGATGATGATGACAATAGTAATGATAATGATAATGATGATAATAATACTTATGATACTAATAATAGCAATGATGACGATGATAGTATTGATAATAACAATAATGGTAATAACATTGATGATGGAGAAGAAGATGATGATGATAATAATATTGATAATAATGACGATGATAATAATAACAATAATGATGATAATGAAAATATAATAATAATAATGATAACAATAATAATAATAATAATAATAGTAACAATAATAAGGATAATAATAATAATAATAATAATAATAATAATAATAATAATAATAATGATGATGATGATGATGATGATGAAGAAGAAGAAGAAGAAGATGATGATGATGATGATGATGATGATGATGATGATGATGATGATGATGATGATGAAAAAATGGTACAAACTATGCCAAGTGCGCAATCAGACACTGTATAATGACGATGAGTATCCACCTTGAAGAGTGAGTAAACGATTTCGCTAACAAGTTGCCAGATTACTCCAAAGAAGCCGCATGTCATGAAATGTGACGATGGACAAAATGTGGAAGTTTCCAGACCAAAGACGACATCAGAATGGTAGAAACCCAGAAAAAAAAACCAAACAGCAGATAACATAAAAAGCAAAATCAAAGAGAATGACAGAAAAGATGAAGTTAACAAACTTCGAGAAGATAATTGTACAAAAAGAAAATCGGCATCTCTATAGGCACACACACACCACACACACACACACACACACACACACACACACACACACACACACACACACGAGCGCGCGTGCGCGCGCACTTGCGCACACGAACACACACGCACACGAACACACACGCACACACACACACACGCACACACACACACACACACACACACACACACACACACACACACACACACACACACACACACACACGCGCGCGCGCGCGCGCGCGCGCGCGCGAAGGACGAAAGCTGTATGGAAAAGTCACTAAGGGGGAGAGAAACAGAAAGAAAGAAAATAATAGAAAAGATAGAAAGAAAGAAAAAGAAAGAAAGAAAGGAAGAAAGAAAATGATGTGAGTGGCGTTGTACTGTGATGACTGAGTTTTCCCCGGGGAGAACAGCCCGAATTTCACACAGAGAAACCTGCTGTGACATTGACGTTATACAGCGCAGCACACCACGCTGCCATTTGGAGTTGACAGCTGTTCGTCTCATTATTGTATGGTATGCATTCACGCACGTATGTAGGTTTATCAGCTTTGGAAGGCAAGCACACACGCGCGTGCACACAAACACACACACACACACCACACACACACACACACACACACACACACACACACACACACACACAAAGCCTCATTCAGGACTCGAACCCACGACCTCCCAATCCATAAACCCAAGACAGCTAACCACTGAACCCTTGTCGCTGTGTCTGTAGGTGCGTTTTGAACCAGCTTAACCGAGATGCCCTGACAGACAAGGCAACGTTTTAACCATGGCGAAAAGGACAAGAGGAATTTTTTATGACGCTTCGGTCTATCCTGTCCTTGACCCCTCCTTCACGGCCACAACTGGCATCATTCAGAGGCACC
>CM031595.1:151632533-151635033 GCA_018398815.1 Conus ventricosus
TGAAGTTGATAAGAATATTAAAACAAGTTTAATCCTTAATTGCACTGTTCTATTTGAAAAGTAAACAAAATGCAGATCTACCCTTGTAGGGCTAAATGAGAGAAATGCTATTAGAGTTTTTGTCTTTTAAAACATCAGTACTCAACATTTCAATGGAAGAATACTTATTCTCGCTCTGTGTAGCTGCATAAGAACTACAGATTTGTTGTTTTCACTGAAGGTCAATTCTTTTTCTCCTTATTGTGTTGTAAACAGCTCAAGTACGATTAACACTTACATATTTCTCAAAGACACAAGCACCTGTAGAACCCGAAGCAATGATGTGGTCTACTCGTCGTCCAGTGTGCACTCTAATTCCGGTGAAACGTTCATTACTCTCTGATAACGGTCAATGATACCATCTCTCTCTCTCTCTCTCTCTCTCTCTCTCTCTCTCTCTCTCATATTATATTGTATGGGCTACTGGCCTGAAAAATAGAATATTGAATATTATCAAGACTCCAGACTCTTAACTCCCCCTTCCTCTCCTCACACACACACACACACACACACACACACACACACACACACACACACACACACACACACACACACACACACAACACGCCACCCCCACCCCACCACCACCCTCGCACCTCCGCACACACTAAACAAAACGCAAACATGCTGGGTTTCAGGGGAATCAAATTAGGACTCATTGGCCCTTAATCATAACTTGTTTGAGTGAGTTTGTAACGCGTCAACAGAAATACTGTTTTGAAACATTAATTCGTGTCAATAAGGTTAATTCTTGTGTGCTGTAAATTGTCTTGTCCGCGTGGTTTGTTTTCGAGTTGGGAGTCGGATTTAAAATTTCGTCTTTCAAACTCCTAATAGAAGCACCTTTCTGTGCATTCCACCCAAAACTCTATTCGTGCCTTGCTTGGCAATATGTATTTTAAAAAGTATGATTGAACATTTGAAAATGCCTCCAGCGTAAAGGAATTTAGTCAGATCTTCATTTTGAAAAGAACACAACCCTGTGTGCATGTGAAACAAAACCGCTGAGAATAAAGTTTCTCATTAAAACACTTATAATGGAAAGAAAATGACCGTATCAATGAGGAAATGTCGCGTCGACAGTGGAAACAACGCTTTGATGTGAAAATTACGTGTCAACAGAGAAACATTAGTAGGTGTGCGTGGTTTTAATAGAGAACAGACTTTGCGTTTCTCTGTATATCACGGGGTGTGTGTGTGTGTGTGTGTGTGTGTGTGTGTGTGTGTGTGTGTGTGTGTGTGTGTGTGTGTGTGTGTGTTTGCTGCTGGGAGTTACACCACTTGTGTATCTTCTCGTGTGCATGTTTGTGTTCATGTGAAGAAAGAAGAGGTGGAGGAGGACGAAAAAAAAAAAGAAAAGAAGAGACGGAGAAGGAAAAGAGAGAAAAAGGAGGAGTTAGGAATAGTAGTAGTGGCAGCCGTAGAAAAGAAAGATGAAGAATGTGACTGTTGATGTGCATGTGTGTATCTTTTTTCTCTCTCCTACCATCTTAAGCGTTTTTTTCTTTTTATTTGGCAATATTTTGATATTGAATTGAAAAAAAAAATTATACGTCCTTACAAAACATGTTTTTGGATAATTGAGGTAAATCATAGTAATCTGAATTTGGTGTGTGTTGAACTGATGTAAGTGTAACAATTCTGTTGGCATGTAGATCATTTTATGAAAAGGACAGGAATAATGAGATTCAAGGAAAAAAACTTGATTCGGGAGAGAGAGAGAGAAGAGAGAGAGAGAGGAGAGAGAGGAGAGAGAGAGAGAGAAGAGAGAGAGAGAGAGAGGTTTCTCCGTTAGAGACAGAAACAAATTCAGAAAAGTGAACAAAAGAAACACAAAGAATTTCTCCGTCCCGGTTGATTTCTACCCGCAGTTGAGTTTGCTATGGAGTTTGCGTCCCTGACAGTATAGTTCAAATTACCTGACCAACATTGCAGGTATCTGTATCTCTCGGGCCTGTTTGTGACGCCGGGATGTTTTATGAAAGAAAGCAAAGCAAAAGCCCTGCTTATCATACAGTCTCAGACCTGAATGGAAATTCGCAGCATCATTTTCGTCATCCTAATCATCCTCAATCAGCAAAAAACGAAAAAACAAAACAAAACAAAACAAAAAACAAAGCAAAAACAACAACAAAGGTTTCATGTCCTGCTCTCATGGAGGCCTCAGTCTCGATGACATCTGCACACCCATGCCCTTGATTTGGTTCGGTCGGGGCCACCGGTGACGGCTAGGTCATGGGAACTGTCGCTGGACGGACCAGGCTGTGGCTGTGGACGGGGAGAAGGGGAGGGGGGGGGGGGATGAGCGGCGTGGTGCAATGCCACTGAGGTGGCACTGGAGAAGGGAACGTAAAAAACAAAAACAAAGACGAACACCAACTCTAACCCCTCCCCAGAAAAAAAACCCAACCAACACACACACACACACGCGCGCGCGCGTGCGCGTAGAGAGAGAGACAGA
>CM031595.1:151645033-151655033 GCA_018398815.1 Conus ventricosus
GAAAGTTGCTGATGGGATTTTACGTGTGTGCAAGATGTTAAGCGTGCGTTCACACACGGGACTTCGGTTTATAGTCTCATTCGAATAATTTCACCATCAAGGGTTAAAAAAAAACCGCGACATCCCAAAGCAACCAGTGAAGGGTAGGAATGCAAACTGAGAAGAAAGTACTATAAGAAAATGAACCGCAGAAAGTACTAGAAATGACTTATAGAAAGCACTGCAAGAAAACCTTGTGATCGGAAATGACTTATAGAAAGCACTGCAAGAAAACCTTGTGATCGGTGAATTTCGAGTAATGAAATACTTAAGAAAATCGTGGAGTCCTTAACTAAACAAACAGTGTCTTTCAATGTCGTTGTTCTTTCCCCACGCTCTTTCACTGACCACAGCGTTAGAGATGTCTCCCGCCCTCCTGGCCTGGGAGAAGAAGAACAAGTGACCACTGCGAGACGGAGAAGAGGACGCCACACCACAGACTCCAACATCACATGTCGACAAAGTTCCACTGCGGAGATTCCCCAGTGTGCTCCTGTGGCAAGTCTCCCCGTGACAGCGACACACTCTCTCCAGGACCTTAGAACAGACACCTGGAGGGACGAATTCTTCGAATCCTCTGAAAGTCGATGACGTACTGCTGCCCTCGGGCCCTCCGGACTTCCTGTCTGCCCCCCTTGCCTTAAGGCTGTGTCAGGCCAGTTGACATTGGCTAGAACACCAAGGCTAACATCAAAATGTTGTTATGCTCTGCATAGTTATGCGGGGATTATCTTCAGTTGTGACAAGCTCCTAGCATAACATTGTCAGTCTCCAAAATCCCCCGAAGTCGGAGTGTGGCGGCCCATGTAGCGGGGTAATCAGAAACGGTTACACACGTGATGTTCTCATCCCCAGCTCATGCATTTGTACCGTAGTGTTCAAGTACTTCGGCTGTTTGGATCATCCTGATTAGCCAGGGTACGACAACAACAACTGTCTGACGACAAAGCAGATATACTTACAAATCGCTCATGTAGATGCCAGGCATGTCTCTCAAAGTTCAGCTCTTGGTGACAAGAAGCTAATGGTATTGAAATCAGTTTTGTATTTCATGACACGATTCGGCCAGCCTTCTATAGACTTTTGACCAGTTCGGACGCCGTACGTCTCAGATCAGCCGAACCCTAATTTGTTTTTTCGGGGAGGGGGGCGAAGGGGGGGAGGGGGGGTAGCTTTTCCTAACAGGATTCAGGAACGAACATCAGTCAAAATGTTGTTTATCTTCACACACACACACACACACACACACACACACACACACACACACACACATACACAGACGGACAGACAGACACCAACACCAACACACACACACACACACACACACACACACACACACACACACAGACAGACACACACACACACACACACACACACACACACACACACACACACACACACACACAGAGGCAAAGGCGCACCCTAAAACACAGACCTATGTACACACATGACACGACACAACGCGACACAACACAACACAACAGAGATAGAGAGAGAGAGAGAGAGAGAGAGAGAGAGAGAGAGAGAGAGAGAGAGAGAGAGAGAAAGTCTTTTTGTCTGTGTCTGTATGTCCATTTCTATATCTACAGCTTCCCCGGAGTAGGATCACTTGCATTAGACAGATAGGAGGGGGTCCGAGGGGAAGTCTGGGAGTCCCTCCTCACTGAAGGGAAAGAGTGGGGACAGGTGGGTGGTTGGAAGGGTGGGAGACAACGTGGCTAAAATGCAATTTTTTGCTATCCAGGAAACCCTGGAACCCTCCCCCCAACTCCCCCCCCCCCCCCCCCCCTCCACCCCCACCCCCCCCGCTAGTCCAGCTCTGCCTTCTTCCTCCCCTCCCCACTCCCATCGTCTCTTTCTCCCTCGTCTTGTATACGGGGCAAATCGTTGTCGTATCTCTGTCGTCAAGGAAATGTATTATATTGTCACATAGTACATGTGACTCAGTACAGTAATGCCGTTCAGTGAAATATGTATGTATGTATATTTGTGTTCACTATTGACTCGCTATGTACGTAGTAAATACGATTTAGCGTAATGCCGTTCAGTAATATATGTATGTACATTTGTGTTTGCTATTTAACAACTGGCTATCTAAATACATAGTAAATATGACTTAGTGTAACGCTGTTTAGTAGTACATGTATGTATGCTTGTGTTTGCTGTCTAATGATGGGCTTTCCATGTATTTTCACTTTGATTTTGTTTCGTTCCGGCTTTTAAGGCAGAAAAATAGCGCACGTAAATCACGTAAATTGCTAAAACAAACAAACAAACAAACACACAAAAAAGAAAACTCGCATTATATTGTGTAGCTCATTAAGAGAGCCAGAAGTTCTGTTCCACTTGGAGAGAGAGAGAGAGAGAGAGAGAGAGAGGAAGAGAGAGAGAGAGAGAGAGAGAGGAGAGACAGGCAGACAGACAGACAGACAGACAGACAGACAGACAGACAGAGACAGAGACAGAGAGGCGAGTGAGTGGGTAGGTAAATAGTTTAGTGGACGGAAGAGAGAAAGAAGCAAGGTAAAAACACTGGAAAGAATGAAATAAGGTTATGAAGAAGTAATGAAAATAAGGTTATGAAGAAGTAATGAAAATAAGGTTATGAAGAAGTAATGAAAATAAGGTTATGAAGAAGTAATGAAAATAAGGTTATGAAGAAGTAATGAAAATAAGGTTATGAAGAAGTAATGAAAATAAGGTTATGAAGAAGTAATGAAAATAAGGTTATGAAGAAGTAATGAAAATAAGGTTATGAAGAAGTAATGAAATAAGGTTATGAAGAAGTAATGAAATAAGGTTATGAAGAAGTAATGAAATAAGGTTATGAAGAAGTAATGAAAACAAGGTTATGAAGAAGTAATGAAAATAAGGTTATGAAGAAGTAATGAAATAAGGTTATGAAGAAGTAATGAAAATAAGGTTGTGAAGAAGTAATGAAAATAAGGTTATGAAGAAGTAATGAAAATAAGGTTATGAAGAAGTAATGAAAACAAGGTTATGAAGAAGTAATGAAAATAAGGTTATGAAGAAGTAATGAAAACAAGGTTATGAAGAAGTAATGAAAATAAGGTTATGAAGAAGTAATGGAAATAAGGTTATGAAGAAGTAATGAAAATAAGGTTATGAAGAAGTAATGAAATAGGGTTATGAAGAAGTAATGAAAATAAGGTTATGAAGAAGTAATGAAATAAGGTTATGAAGAAGTAATGAAAATAAGGTTATGAAGAAGTAATGAAAATAAGGTTATGAAGAAGTAATGAAATAAGGTTATGAAGAAGTAATGAAATAAGGTTATGAAGAAGTAATGAAAATAAGGTTATGAAGAAGTAATGAAAATAAGGTTATGAAGAAGTAATGAAAACAAGGTTATGAAGAAGTAATGAAAATAAGGTTATGAAGAAGTAATGAAAACAAGGTTATGAAGAAGTAATGAAAATAAGGTTATGAAGAAGTAATGAAAATAAGGTTATGAAGAAGTAATGAAAATAAGGTTATGAAGAAGTAATGAAATAAGGTTATGAAGAAGTAATGAAAACAAGGTTATGAAGAAGTAATGAAAACAAGGTTATGAAGAAGTAATGAAAAACAAGGTTATGAAGAAGTAATGAAAATAAGGTTATGAAGAAGTAATGAAAATAAGGTTATGAAGAAGTAATGAAAACAAGGTTATGAAGAAGTAATGAAAATAAGGTTTATGAAGAAGTAATGAAAATAAGGTTATGAAGAAGTAATGAAAATAAGGTTACGAAGAAGTAATGAAATAAGGTTATGAAGAAGTAATGAAAATAAGGTTATGAAGAAGTAATGAAAATAAGGTTATGAAGAAGTAATGAAAATAAGGTTGTGAAGAAGTAATGAAAATAAGGTTATGAAGAAGTAATGAAAACAAGGTTATGAAGAAGTAATGAAAATAAGGTTATCAAAAGTAATGAAAATAAGGTTATGAAGAAGTAATGAAAATAAGGTTATGAAGAAGTAATGAAAATAAGGTTATGAAGAAGTAATGAAATAAGGTTATGAAGAAGTAATGAAAATAAGGTTATGAAGAAGTAATGAAAACAAGGTTATGAAGAAGTAATGAAAATAAGGTTATGAAGAAGTAATGAAATAAGGTTATGAAGAAGTAATGAAAATAAGGTTATGAAGAAGTAATGAAAACAAGGTTATGAAGAAGTAATGAAATAAGGTTATGAAGAAGTAATGAAATAAGGTTATGAAGAAGTAATGAAATAAGGTTATGAAGAAGTAATGAAAATAAGGTTATGAAGAAGTAATGAAATAAGGGTTATGAAGAAGTAATGAAATAAGGTTATGAAGAAGTAATGAAAATAAGGTTATGAAGAAGTAATGAAATAAGGTTATGAAGAAGTAATGAAATAAGGTTATGAAGAAGTAATGAAAATAAGGTTATGAAGAAGTAATGAAATAAGGTTATGAAGAAGTAATGAAAATAAGGTTATGAAGAAGTAATGAAAATAAGGTTATGAAGAAGTAATGAAATAAGGTTATGAAGAAGTAATGAAAATAAGGTTATGAAGAAGTAATGAAATAAGGTTATGAAGAAGTAATGAAAATAAGGTTATGAAGAAGTAATGAAAATAAGGTTATGAAGAAGTAATGAAAATAAGGTTATGAAGAAGTAATGAAAATAAGGTTATGAAGAAGTAATGAAAATAAGGTTATGAAGAAGTAATGAAAATAAGGTTATGAAGAAGTAATGAAATAAGGTTATGAAGAAGTAATGAAAACAAGGTTATGAAGAAGTAATGAAAATAAGGTTATGAAGAAGTAATGAAAATAAGGTTATGAAGAAGTAATGAAAACAAGGTTATGAAGAAGTAATGAAAATAAGGTTATGAAGAAGTAATGAAAATAAGGTTATGAAGAAGTAATGAAAATAAGGTTATGAAGAAGTAATGAAAACAAGGTTATGAAGAAGTAATGAAAATAAGGTTATGAAGAAGTAATGAAAACAAGGTTATGAAGAAGTAATGAAAATAAGGTTATGAAGAAGTAATGAAAATAAGGTTATGAAGAAGTAATGAAACAAGGTTATGAAGAAGTAATGAAAATAAGGTTATGAAGAAGTAATGAAAATAAGGTTATGAAGAAGTAATGAAAACAAGGTTATGAAGAAGTAATGAAAATAAGGTTATGAAGAAGTAATGAAAATAAGGTTATGAAGAAGTAATGAAAATAAGGTTATGAAGAAGTAATGAAAATAAGGTTATGAAGAAGTAATGAAAATAAGGTTATGAAGAAGTAATGAAAATAAGGTTATGAAGAAGTAATGAAAATAAGGTTATGAAGAAGTAATGAAAATAAGGTTATGAAGAAGTAATGAAATAAGGTTATGAAGAAGTAATGAAAATAAGGTTATGAAGAAGTATGAAAACAAGGTTATGAAGAAGTAATGAAAATAAGGTTATGAAGAAGTAATGAAAATAAGGTTATGAAGAAGTAATGAAAATAAGGTTATGAAGAAGTAATGAAAACAAGGTTATGAAGAAGTAATGAAAATAAGGTTATGAAGAAGTAATGAAAATAAGGTTATGAAGAAGTCGGACAGAAAGGCTACAAGAACAAAAGAAAGAAAACCGAAGAAACTGCGACAATAAGGTGACGTCTTGTGTCCGAAGCAAATCGCTCATTATTGCTCCTCTTGGGATCTTCTTCAGATCATGATGACTGCAACAGCACGCTTATTTGAGGAAAACAGACACATGAAAAAACAAGCTGAAAATAAAAACTTAAAAAACATACAGAAGCCCGCACGAGTGAAAAGAGTGGAACATTGTTCTACAAGACAAAAAGAAAAAAAAATCAGATATGGAGATCTGAAAACGCACTGAACAGCAGAATAGGGGTAAAATCCATTTTCTAGACATCTCTGGAAAAAGCAAACGTGCACATCAAATAATTAAAGCAACCACTATTCAGCATGCAATGTAGCTCCATTTTCTTTCGTCCTGGTTTTGAATTACTTTCGATCATATATAGTTTATGAACCGATATTTGTTTTTAACTCAAAAGAAAATAACATTTATGATCATTCCCACAGACACTCTACAGAGTAACCACACACATCTCACCTGCCAGGTATGTAGACCAGACGAATAATAATCCTAGGATGAAGAACACATTCCACTTGGAACACGACAACGGCACTTTCACAATTTCCACCATTTTCATTGTCAGGGAAAATAGAAAAACCGACAACCAAGCAAACACACAAATGAGGCGGCGATACAACGAGCGTAGGTCTTCACATCTCTATTAACTCCTTGGCCATAGAAAGAGAGAACACTTTACTAAGTCACATACAGGTTGGGCAACGGTTACTAATTGGTCATCAGCACAGATGTGGAGAGGATAATTGAGTTTAAGCTTCTCCCGTGTCGTTGGCGACATGCAGACGACTCATAAGAACACAATCTGTATGCATCCGCACGTGAGAAGGCAAACATCCGTGGCCTCACTGCTGTCTCAGCTGTATCCCTGTCACCAAGTGTCGACCGACGGTCCGTCTGAAAGTGAGACCGACAGGAAACGCACACCTATCTCTCTCAGTCTACCGAAGGTGGATAAACTCTCACCCCTCCCCAACCCACGGGTCAACAGAAGGATCTGTACAAACAAAACCAACCCTCTCTGAAGAAGTACACATAGTCTCTTAACACAAGCCTAGTTGTTCGTAGATTTTTTACTGTTCTCGACATGGAGTGTAGCGGGGAGTTGCCTCGCTTTGATTTACAGTCTCGTGTTGATTCACAACCTCGTTGTGAGTTCCTGGGTTGGGTCGGCAATGGCGGCCAGTCGCAACAGCTGGTCTGATCCCCTATAGTCAGTCGTCTCTCGGCCCGAAACCCGTGAGCTCCATACAGCTCAGGCCCTACTCTGCCCGCTAGCGTGGGATTCAATAAGTACAGTAATGATCTGATGTGCACAGCTGTTGTCGAGAGCAACGGGACGTGGCCCTGCCAGGGGTTGCATGTCAAGTTTGTTTCTGTCCCTAGTGGTTGACGGATCGCTTGGCCTCCGGGCGTACAGTCGTTGGAACCTGGTTAGCGCCTGTGATGGATGACTGAAATCGGTGAATCTTGTGTATCACATTTTATAGCTTTTAGGGATGTAGTGCTTTTTGAAGATGACACAAACGTGTTGACTTCCACGCGCGTCTAAACCCCGGCGAATGCGAACTGGCATTCACGCACACAGCAAACGTTCACAACCCCTTCCCCTCCCTCTTTCCCCAAACACGCACGCTGGCGCGGAGGTACGCGCATCCAAACACACCCACACATGCATACAAACTCGCGCACGCGCGCACATTAGGGCATGCACTCAATCACCAAACTATGATTGATGAATGGCAGATCATATGCAGATTTTAGAAGACACTGCACAACTACCCAGTGACTTCTGTGATGTGAGCCAGAGTATAAATCGCCATCCAACTTATGGTCGTACCTGGCTCTCGTGGTCCCAAATCCGATTTACGAGCTGTCCTAATATGATTTTTTATGCCTTTTGTCATCCAAATGATTGTATTTCTGACGTAAGTATCTGTCTGTCTAACTATCTATCTATCTACATACACACATGCGCGAGTGCACGCGCATACGCACACATGCGCGCGTGCACGTGCATACGCACAAATGCACACATACGCACTCATTCACTCACTCAATCACTCGCTCACTCACACACACACACACACACACACACACACACACACACACACACACACACACATTGACTGACTGACTGAAACCATTTACTGTCAAATTAACAAATAGTTGAACTGACTCACACACACACACACACACACACACACACAGAGTGAAGATCACTAATTCTCACCAATAGAGGATAACCAAAGCTCGGTGGGATCATCTTGACCTCTCTGTCAAACAGGGTCATGTCCGCCACAAGGAAGGCGGGAAATTCCCTCAGTAATTTGCTGTTCTGTAACCCGACACTGCCCCTGGCGAAAGTGGTCCCACGGTCGTTCCTGACGTTGCTGCTTTGAAGATCCGCGCTAAAGTCGCCGTAGAGGGCTCGTACACGCAGCAGGTCAAAGGCTGGATACCACCATATACCTAGCGCGTCAAACCACCAAAGAAAAATTATATCTTAGGTCTGTCTGCAATGTTGAAAGTATATTTTCCTCTCCGTCTCTCTCTATATGTCTATCTGTGTGTGTGTGTGTGTGTGTGTGTGTGTGTGTGTGTGTGCACGCGCGCGCGCGAGCATGCACGTGTTTGTATGTGTGTCTATGCGCGTGCACGCGCGCGCGTGCGTTCGTGTGTGTATGTGTGTTTCTCTCTCTCCCTCTCTCTCTCTCTCTCTCTCTCTGTAACACACACACACATACATATATATATATATATATATATTGAATTATAAACAAAGCTTGCTCTTATGTCTTAGATTAAAGAAATAGGGGAGATAGGCATTCATATCTGCAGTGGTAGATACTTCTGCCTAACTAACAGTATGTGCTTGAGTGGGTGAATGGGGAAAAATAAAATAAATGCTTCTCAAAATGAGCCTTCAGCAAGCTTATAGTTTCCAATGGGGAGACATCCTCCAATAGGGAGGGAAACTCACTAACATATAACTCCTGGTCAGATACCGATATTTCGAAACCTGGTTGTTTCTCCTCAGTGACCGCGGAAAGTGATAATTTGACTCCTCTGCCTTTTCAGATTTAAGAAGAATGCAATCCCAGAAAAGGCTGGTGTGCAATACCATAGTATGTTTGTTGAGTTTTCAAAACACCAACCAAAGGAGCCACCTAAGAAGCAAAAGAAAATCATGAAAGAGCAAAACAAGGTACATTTTCTAGTGAAAAGTAGAAAATATAAAAAAATAACCTCTTAAGACACAAGTGCTGAGGGCCAGTTCTTGGAATGAATCCGCAAGGGACTAAATACAACAACCTAATAAATTCCAAGGATAAGTACCGAGCACCATTCCAGCAACTTACAGAGCAGCTTTGGGTTGCAATGACTGCAAAAAATATTGAATTATAAACAAAGCTTGCTCTTATGTCTTAGATTAAAGAAATAGGGGGAGATAGGCATTCATATCTGCAGTGGTAGATACTTCTGCCTAACTAACAGTATGTGCTTGAGTGGGTGAATGGGAAAAATAAAATAAATGCTTCTCAAAATGAGCCTTCAGCCTTAATCTAAGACATAAGAGCAAGCTTTGTTTATAATTCAATATTTCTTGCAGTCATTGCAACCCAAAGCTGCTCTGTAAGTTGCTGGAATGGTGCTCGGTACTTATCCTTGGAATTTATTAGGTTGTTGTATTTAGTCCCTTGCGGATTCATTCCAAGAACTGGCCCTCAGCACTTGTGTCTTAAGAGGTTATTTTTTTATATTTTCTACTTTTCACTAGAAAATGTACCTTGTTTTGCTCTTTCATGATTTTCTTTTGCTTCTTAGGTGGCTCCTTTGGTTGTGTTTTTGAAAACTCAACAAACATACTATGGTATTGCACACCAGCCTTTTCTGGGATTGCATTCTTCTTAAATCTGAAAAGGCAGAGGAGTCAAATTATCACTTTCTGCGGTCACTGAGGAGAAACAACCAGGTGTCGAAATATCGGTATCTGACCAGTAGTTATATGTTAGTGAGTTTCCCTCCCTATTGGAGGATGTCTCCCCATTGGAAACTATAAGCTTGCTGAAGGCTCATTTTGAGAAGCATTTATTTTATTTTTCCCCATTCACCCACTCAAGCACATACTGTTAGTTAGGCAGAAGGATCTACCACTGCAGATATGAATGCCTATCTCCCCCTATTTCTTTAATCTAAGACATAAGAGCAAGCTTTGTTTATAATTCAATATTTCTTGCAGTCATTGCAACCCAAAGCTGCTCTGTAAGTTGCTGGAATGGTGCTCGGTACTTATCCTTGGAATTTATTAGGTTGTTATATATATA
>CM031595.1:151660033-151665033 GCA_018398815.1 Conus ventricosus
CATGATCCTCATTGATCATTGCAAAAAAGTTCCCAAAGTCTGTGGCCTTTCGTGCCCTGCTGGAGTGGAGAGTTGAGTTTCAATCCCCATCTCTGCCTCAATTTCCAGGGTGAGGTCATGTTTGAAATCGTCAGTATTGGCAGCTTTCGTGAGTTTGTCATTTGAAAGACGGAGGGGGACATTTTCTCACTCTGGGTCTGTGACTAGGGACCTGTCGTCATGAAAAGACTTTGTAGTCGTAGCGTATGTTGTATATCAGAACGAAACCCACTGACCACCAGCGACGTGGCGCGGCTGCAGCGCGGCGTCTCCTCTGGTGGGTTGCCTCATGACGCTCTCTTTGGATTGCTGGTGCTGTGTCTGCAACCTGACGAATCTAGATGTGGCTATGTACGGGAAGGCAGGATGAGCCGGGCGTGCTAGCGAAAACCTTTGGGGTGGCACGAGAGATGAGGCAGAAAGAAAAAAAAAAGAAAGATCTAAGAAAAGGGGATTTGAAAAACGAAAAGATGGAAGAGAAGCCACTGAATACTGCCAGGGGAGTTAGGAATGGTGTAGCCCTTCACGGTGTATGGCCGCCAACTACAGGCAGTCGTCTGCAGCTAATCGAGTCACTACCGCATCTTTCATCGTTTCATTCTGTCTGCAGACAGGTCGAGGGATCGCTGTCTGAGGATTTCGCCGTGTCCCGCAAATAACAGAGAAGTAGATGGCGAGGGTCGTACCAGCAACTTGACCCACATTGGTTGCTGTTTAGTTTTTGTTTATGGTCCAGCTGGTGTTGTGTTGATTAATGGTAACGTTCAATTGCGCTGACCTGTGTTTGTTTTGTTTAGTATAATTCCACAACAAAGGATTAAAATTGCCTGAGGATACATAAATGGGTTTCCAACAATAAGTGAAGAATACGCAGTGTTGAAAACAAGTTACATGGGCAAGGCAGTGAACTCAAGAATGTCAATCTCTGCAGTCCGCACCCAAAGCTCTCACACGGGTGATTTTTTCGAATCCCTTTCCGATGTTTTTCCATCCAGCTGCTCCTTTCCCTTCCTGTCCTACCCCCACACACAAGAAAGAACTACCTCTCTCGCCTTCATGTCCAATAAACAACACCCATCATCTGTCAAACATTTTATAAGCAAGCTCACATCTTTTTTTTTTCTAATAGCACTTTCCACTCAAAAGGTTCTGTGGGATGTTAACTCAACATACGCCTCCGCCCCCCCCTCTTCCCTGCCGATCACCACTATTTCGCCCCCCCTATCCATAGCGTCCCCCCCCCCCCCCCCCACAAAAAACAAACAACCAAAGAAAAAAAGCGAAGTAACCCCACCAGCAAACCAGCATGCATGCCAGACATGATGGGGAGTGGGAAGAAGGAAACAAAGAAGGATGCAGATTATTCACATCTTTATTGTTACATTATCACCACCACCAAACCACAATTCACCACAATATTCATCACCATCTTTATATCTACAATTACAAATTTTTTATGACTATATAGACAATAACGCTAACAACGACGAGATAGTAATCTATATAACGCTAACAACGACGATGATAAATAATCTATGCATACAGGGGATCAAAATCACAAGCATGGACTGGGTGCCCGGTTTTTCCTTCTCCTTATTAATGTTTGATCATCATACACAGTGATACATGAGGGTATGGACGTTCCACACAGAAATTCTGCTCTCCCCGTTAGGCACACAAAGCCAGTCACCATTTTGAGCCATTCTAAAGATGACGGGACATCAGTAATGTCAAAAAAGGGGATGTTTTTTTGAAGATTGACCTCCGAGACCCCATCCGTCAATACACTAACTCGTCTGCATCACAGAAAAAAGTGAACAACTCACAGATAATGCAATTATTGCATCCCCTTTGTCTCAACTATTCTCAATTACACGGAGAAACAACATTCCAGTCTTCTTTCCAGTTAAGCCCACAAAAACAAGGACATTTGCAACTTGCCGGTTGTTTCCCTTGGCTGCTGTTGGCGGAAAATCTTCTGTGTAAGCCCCAACCGGTTTCACGTGCCGTTTCTTCCGTCCTTCGCACCATGGACAAATTTTGTGGTCCAGGTCCCTTGGACTCTGGTATGTCGTCAGCCCTCTAAGTTAAAGCAGTCGACCTGGATATGTAAAGTCTTCTAGTGTTGATTCTACTTCGCGTATTCTTCTGAGCTATACCTCAGCAAAAGGATTTCTCTTTCCGCACGTAAGTCACACCTTAACTGGTTTTTCCCGAGCGTCTTCTAACCATCTTCTCCGAAACAATGACAAACCGAATTATGCTGGTTCATCCAATGGAATCACAAGTCATACACACACCCCCCACACACACACACACAACACACACACCCCACCACACACACAACACACACACACACACACACATACACACACACACACACAAAGCACACACCACGCACGCACACACGCACGCAAGAACGCGCGTCTCTCCTCTCTCTCACCACACACACACACACCACACACCCCACACACACACACACACACACACACACACACACCACGCGCGCACGCACGCACGCCCCGCACGCACGCCACGCACGAAAGCACGCACCACACACACACACACACACGCGCCCCCGCGCGCGCGCGGGGCAAAGGCTCCCAATAGTAGTTTTTAAGAATTTACCAGATTCGGTTTTGTTCCAGCCAATGAATGTACTGGCATATACATACACATACATTCCATGTCATAATGCCTAACCCAACAACCATACTTTCTGCCGGATCCCACAGCTCTATGTCAACGCTTCAAGTTCCATTCGAGAACCCTATGAATAGCCATTGATTCTAGGAAAGCACTTTGTGCTTGTCAACATCCCCTGGATATGCTAGTGACTCCCAGTTTACCTTCATACTTCAACATCTACCTCAGGGTACCCACGCTTGTGACACTGAAGTTCGAACGCTCGAAGAACCTAAGAAAACTTTTGCCACAAGTACCCCAAATTCGCCAGAGAGACTAGGGATCATTCAGTTGACTCATCATAACATCACATACATCAAAACTATGTCATATGACTTTGTCCACATAAATTCATGAAACTGACATAGACAGAGAAGTAATGTTATAAGTTCATTTTTTTTAACCCATAGAATAATATTACGTTTGAAAGACTGTCCATCCGCAAATTGATTTCTGTACTGCTGGTAATCATTCCACTCTCCCCCTCAGCATCCTACCCCCACCTTCTTCCTTCTCCATTTTCCACGGAGCATGGTAAAATGGAATGGGGTTTGGGATGGGAGTAGACATCACTGGTTCCAGAACCCGCCAGAGCTGTGGAGGCACTGCAATGATAGACGTTTCACCAGTCGTCTTTTCTTTGATAGTTGTGAACAATGCTTGGGTTGCTGCAAAACTTTTCCAGGTCCATTCAGCAATGGTATCTGTCCATTTTCTCCTTCGTCGCTTGTGATATGTTCCGCCCTCAATCTTACAGGACAAAAATTTCCAGAGTAATTAGCAAGAATATAAAGAATGGCATTATGTAGGCAGGAAAGGGGTGGATCGAGAAAGCAATGCACAGAAATAAAGAGAATCTTGTGGAGGATCAAAGGAAACTAAAGGCTGTCAAGAATCAGTATTACCCAGACCAGCGGACACTGCTTCACAGAAGAATAAGACATTACGGACAGATGGATAGGGAACTGTTCAGACCTTTACAGCTATCGGATCAGCAGAAAACTGATCTGATTAAAAGGCGTGAATCATCAAATGACGATGACTACCCAATTTTACGCGATGAAGCGGAAACAGAAATAACATTACTGAAGAATTAATAAGCTGCAGAAATCGACAACATCCCGGCTGAAATATTAAAGCAAAAACACAAACAAAAATCAATGCCAAACATTCTTACGAAAATCTGTGATATAATCTGGAAAACTGACGAGTTTGGGGAACACCTTGAAGTCGGCCATTCGCCATCACCATTCTCACAAAAACCCAATCCCAGTGACAGAATCTCAGTCACATCAGCCACGCATGACAAGAAGTGCTGAAAAGCTATTTCAACAGGTCACAAAAAAATAAGCAGAGACGATCCTGTTGGCTTATGTAGCTGAGGGAATACGCAAAACAGATCTTCAAACCTATGACTTCTGTGCGAGAAATATACAGTCAGATCACTTGGGAGGACGAGCAGACAGACAAGTGATGAACTCCAGCAAAGACCGCAATTCCAGACGAACAATTCCAGACACAATCTCCGCCAGCAGCTGACAGGCTGTCGTCGTCTGCAGCTAACTGATTTGCTCTCACAGTTTGCATCGATTCATCGTTAACGTGCGCACAGGCTGATGGATCAATGTCTACGATTCTGACTGTAGTTTTAGTGTGATTGCAGACTGTGTATTGACCTAAAGCCTGGTCCGCGTATATGTTTTTGTGATGTCGTATCACATTTCATTTGAGATGTCCAAGTATTCTGATCAAGGCCTGCAACCAAGCAAACCAGCGTTTGATCTTTAAACAATTTGGTATAGCAGCACTTCTTTTGAATCGTGAAATGATACAAAAAACTGAGTGTGACGATCCGATTAAGTCTGAGAGAGCTTAACAGCTTTTTCCCTTTAAGAGACCTATTTTCTGAGGGAAATAATTTCGCCCGAGGGAAGAGTATTGGATTTTTATGTTTTGGGCGTTGCAAAATGTTTGGACGTCAACGAATAAGAGCAAGGGTATAAAACACTTCCCCGAACATGAAGGGTATGTTTTTCTTCTTCTGTTTCTTTCTTTCTTTGTCCGTTGGTTTCTACGATTTAGTTTTCGGTTGAAATCTCTTCTGAGACCTTGTTAGCTCAATGCTACAGCATAGGGTTCGTAGTCAGAGGTTATGAGTTCGAACCCAGTTGGCACCTAACATAGAGAATTGACCATCTTGCTGCTCATCCTAATATGACGTTGCTGTGGTGGTACAGGGTAATGTTAGGTCCCTACACCCCCCCCCCCCCCCCCCC
>CM031595.1:151670033-151682533 GCA_018398815.1 Conus ventricosus
CACACACACACACACACACACACACACACACACACACACACACACACACACACACACACACACACACACAACACACACACACACACATGCACGCACGCACACGCACTCAGCTCATGTTCACACAGTGCGTGCTTTCGCATCTGCAAACAATAACGCACAATAACAGAGAGAGAGAGAGAGAGAGAGAGAGAGAGAGAGAGAGAGAGAGAGAGAGAGAGAGAGAGAGAGAGAGAGATGTAGCTTTTTCCTTTGCGTGGCCCATCTTTTAAAGGGTTTAATTCCGCCTAAGGGCAAGAACATTGAAGTTTTAATGCTGGCATTGTGAAATCTTTGGACGCGAATGAAGAAAAGAACAAATACATTGAAAAGAACGCTTCTGTCCATCTGTTCTCTCTTTCTCTGTCTGCTAGTTTGTCTGATTTTGGTTTGTGTTGCTCTGGCATCTTCTAGACCTCTTTTATAGAGCCACTGTCAGACTGGGGTCTTGGTAGCTCAATGGTACAAAACTGAATTTGTAGTCAGGCGCCATGAGTTCGAAACCCGACAGCAGTTAACATGAAAACTTGGTATGCTCACGGCTCATTTTTCACACGTTCTCGTTTTGGTGGTGTAGGGTAATGTTGGTTTCTCCCCTTCCCCAATCTCCTCGCGCTCCGTGCACACTACCGGATTTCCCCTCTTCAGTTGAAACGATCATCTCTGTTTGATATATCTTCTGTTGGCGAATATGGATTTTCAACTTCCAAAGAACTAACTCGTTCAGTCTTATCAACTTGCCACCCTCTTGCTATCTTCGCTTGAATAGCACTTTTAGAGGGCTTGGGGCTAAGTTTAAACCTGAATGCAAAATTTATTAATAATGATAATAATAATAATAATAATGAATACTTATATAGCGCCTATTCTCGGCTAGAGACCAAGCTCTAAGCGCTTTACAATCCACACTCGTTTACACAACGGGCTGCCTACCTGGGTAGTGCCGACTGAAGAGCTGCCAGCTGGCGCTTCATTCAGTCGTTTCCCGTATCGTCCAGTCAATATCGTTCACTCAATTTCCTTACATCCTTCATTTTTCCATTTCTCACGCAGGGTGCATGCTATGTGTAACGTGTCATCCATACCAACGGCCAAACTGGCCTTCCCCTCCGAAAGTTGGCGATGGGACCCCACGCGTGTGCAAAATACTACGCGTGCGCTCACACAAGCAACCTCGGTTTATAGTCTCATTCGGACTGTATGGGAAATGGAGTCAGAACCAATGTTAACTCCGAGGGAAAAATCCCCCTGTACCGAAACGGCCCGGCGGAGATTCGAACCCGCAACCCCAGGATCACCAAGATTACGAGCCCGGCGCTCTACCAGCTGAGCTATTCCGGCTAATAAGGGCCTGAATTTATGCAAGCTGACATTGCGTGCAGGCGTCAAATTGATTTTAAGCACGTGTTGTCACATTGAGAATAGTTGTACTTTTTTTTTTGGGGGGGGGGGGGGGGGTTGTTAGATATCAGATAGCTGATTCGATACTCACCCTATTCATCTTTTTTATTATCACGCTAACCTCTTCCATTCACCCTCCTTCTCTCTCTCTCCACCTCCTTCCTCCCCCTTTCCTCCCGCCTACGTTTCTGCCATGTCTACTTCTAACGTGCCGATTCTCATCACCATCCTAGTTCTTTGGGTTATGTATCTTACATGTCTGCTCTAATCTCCAGCATATGTCACATGTTGTGTGTCTGTTCTTATCACCAAAAGATGTTAAATCGTATACCTTTCCTCGTATTACCAAACGTATGTTATATCTTATGTGTCTGCTTTTATCACAAGCTAATGTTAAATCTTAAGGGTCTGTTCGTATCATCAACATTTGTTACATATTTAGGGTCTGGTCATATAACTAACATGTGGTACATCTCATGCATATCGCGCATCTGCTCTTGTCACTAAAACATGTTGTATCTTATAAGTCTGCTCTTATCATCGTATCGTACAATTCATGTGTCTCCTCTTATCACCATCATGTGTTATACAATTCATGTGTGTCCTCTTGTCACCAGTATCTTCTGCATTCAATGTGTTTGCTTTTATGACCAGAATATGTTATACCTCCTCCTAGCATTCACGTGGATGTCACACTTTTATATATCTTATTTACGAGCAGTTACAACCAGCCTAGTTTTCTAGGTTTGGAAACTTTTAGTCAACCGAAATAGATGAAAACATTAAGCTATCCATTGTATTTGGAAAATCGGAGTTTTTCCTTTCTCTTTTTTCGTGTGTGTGTGTGTGTGTGTGTGTGTGTGTGTGTGTGTGTGTGTGTGTGGTGTGTGTGTGTGTGTGTGTGTGTGTGTGTGTGTGTGCTTTCTCTTTTTTTCGTGTGTGTGTGTGTGTGTGTGTGTTAGTGTGAGTGTGTGTGCGTGTGTGTGTGTGTGTGTGTGTGTGTGTGTGTGTGTGTGTGTGTGTGTGTGTGTGTGTGTGTGTGTGTGTGTGTGTGTGTGTGTGTGTGTGTGTCTGTGTGTGTGCGTGCGTGCGTGCGTGTGCGTGTGTGTGTGTGTGTGTGTGTGTGTGTGTGTGTGTGTGTGTGTGCGCGCGCGTGCGTGCGTGCGTGCTTGCGTGCGCGCGCGCGTTCGCGCGCGTGTGTGTACGTTGATTTGGTTTTGTTTATTTATTTTCTTGAGGATTCGTAATAACATGTCACTCAAATCTAGCATTTTGATTCTTACTGCCTTCTCGAGACATCCGATTGATATTTGACTGTTTTTGATTTATCGACAAATGCAAAATGTCTGAAAAATATAACATGGCAGGTATTGTTTGCAGAAATGGGAGAAAATAATGGTTGTCTTCCTTCCTGTCTTTTTTGTGTCTCCTTCCTTCATCTCTTTCTGACTGAGAGGGAATAGAGACCGCACTGGTTCCAGAACAAACGCTGTCTGTAGTCTATTTGCAGATATGAAAAGTGCAGGGTTTTGTTCGACGTTTGTACGCCTTTCGTTCTCTATTTTCTTTCTTTTTAATGATGGGGAAGGGAGGTGGATGTGGGGGAGGGAGGTAGAGTGCATTTTAGTTTAAAACTCTCTCTCTCTCTCTCTTCCTCTCTCTCTCTCTCTCTCTCTCCCTCTCTCTCTTCTCTCTCTCTCTCTCTCTCTCTCTCCTCTCTCTCTCTCTTCTTCTTCTTCTTCTTCTTCTTCTTCTTCTTCTTCTTCTTCTTCTTCTTCTTCCCTTTCTCTCCCCCCCCCCCTCTTTCCTCTTTCTCTCTGCTACTATTAATGATTGCACAAAGTATGTCAGTGCATGCAAATGTCAATATGTCAAAGATGTGTAATGTTCTCAGGTAGTGTACGTAATTGAACCAGGCTACTGCTTATATAATCAAATATACTTAGATATGGATGGGACAGATAATGGTGTTAAATCTTTTAAACCATAATCTCGTGCCTTTCTGAATGTCACGGACAAAAATGAAACAACCCAACTCGTGGAGTCGCCAGCTAATTTGTTCGGACATAAGCTTCAACTCAAACATTCTAGGCGCCAGATAGACGGGCCCATGGGTCGGGTCCAGCCAATTAAGCTTAGCGGAGAGGCTTCACGGAGACGGTACAGTCCACCCAGACAGACTAAGCTGTTTGACCGACGCCTCGATGTCTGCCCGGATGCATCTCAGTGCCTGGGCCGGACTCATCTAGCCAATTTTACACTGACCAGTGTCCACGAGTTAAGCCACACGGCGCCAGTAAAGCAGGAAAGGGAGAGGGAGAAGGTAGTGTGTGGTGGGGGTGAAATCTAGCTAATCAATTAAATGACCAATTGACCACCACAGAGAGTAAGGCGTGTAGGCGTGACTGTCATGATTTGAATATCCAATGGAATTAGAGGGAGATAACTTCGGGTATCAGGCGGTAAAAATACTGACCAATGGTACTGGCCCTTGGACACGGAGTGAGGGCATAAAGTAATGCGTGAGTGAGAACGAGGGGAGAACGAACAGAGAGAGAGAGAGAGAGAGAGAGGTTCTGAGTGGAGCTCTGCAGGAGAGAGGGGCAGAGAGAGAGATGAGGGGAGGAGAGAAGAGAACCAAGTTGAGAGATTAGCAGGAGATAGTCTGCAGAGGAGGACCAAAGAGAGATGTGGAAAGAGAGAGTTGCTAACTAATGAAAAGGAAAAGAAAGAAAAGAAAAAAAAAGAAAAGAAAAGCAACCATGTCCATTTGATAAGAGCAGACTAGAAGAGAGAGAGAGAGAGAGTGCAATGCGTTAATGCAGGAAGAAAGAAAGAAGAACGAGATCGATGTTGATAGTCACTGTTCTATCTTCACTGGGGTTCGACCTCATACTTGGCCAGCGCCACTTTCATCGACAGACCAACGCCAGTGCCAACAGTCTCACCTGACCAGGCGCCAGCAGACCAAGACCAGTGCCAGCAGTTGTGTCGTGTTGTGAAAGTGACAGTGAAAAGAAAAAAAAAGGAAAAGAAAAAGACAGTGATTCGTGAATAGTTAAGATCACCTGGCCAGGTAAAGTAGAAATCTATTTATACCCGGTTAGTTAATGATGTTTTAGATAAATGATTTTGTGAAGTTCAGGAAAGAGAGAATGTTTTATTTCATTTGATTCCATATGCATTGATGTTTCGTTCTATGATCATGTGTAGTAAAGTTATAGACTTTACTAGTGGTTTGATGTGACGAATGCATGATACATGAATGAGATTGTAAGCAAGCTGTGAGTATGTTTGGGCTGTGCGCTAGTCCTTCCTCCACTGACATCACCCGAGGTTGCCAATTTATTGGCGAGCCTGCCAGGATATTCTGGCCCATTTATTATAATTGTTCAACTTCTCAGAGAGGAAGCTGGGTGGGATTCAAGTATTGTAATCCTAAGACAAGGGGTTGTCTTACTGTATGTTCCCAAGATAGTTAAATACTAGGCTTGGCATTGCTTCCAAGATAGTTAATACTAGGCTTGGCATTTCAGCCCCAGAGTACTTATTTCGCACAGATTGCCTATAATTCGCTCTCATAGTTGGGTCAGGCGCTGGGCGTCTTATAAAAACTAACTACGTTGTCCCAAGCTAATATTATCATTCATAGGATTGTGCTATTACGTCACTCGTGTCGGTAACCACCAGTTTGGCTGTCGTAGTAGTAAAGTCTTGTTCCAAAAAAAAAAAAAAAAAAAAAGAGGAAGATATAATGGCGGAAGAAAAGAACACCCCTATTGAACAACTTGTGAGCGTCGCTCGTGATTTAGGTTACTCAGAGATGAGTTGCGTGCATTTGTTGAACACCAACAAAAGATGGAAAGAGATGAACGCGCGGAGAGACGCCGTGTCGCATTGGAAATAGCAGAGCAGGAAAAGGCTAAAGAAACGCAGGAAACAGAAGGTTAAGGATCAGGCTAATCAGGCTAGCGAAACGCAGGAAACAGAAAGACTAAGGGAAGCGCAGGAAACAGAAAGACTAAGGAAGCGCAGGAAACAGAAAGATTAAGAATTCAATTAGAGTTAGAACGAGTGAAAATACAAAGAGAGACCACCGAGGATGGTAGTTCACTTTCAGTGACTCTGTGCGCAGTTACGCTCCCCGACCCAAGTTGCCCAAATTCTCCGAAGGAACCGATCGATTGATGCATACATCCGTCGTTTCGAAACGTTTGCGACCAGTCAGGGTTGGCCTTCAGAAGAGTGGGCAGTCATTTTGTCAGCGTTACTGACGGGTAAGGCATTACAGATTTTTACTGCGTTACCAGCAGAACAACAGTCTGATTTCGGCGCTGTGAAGGAATCGCTGATGAAAGGATTTGACCTCACAGAGGAGGGGTTCAGGAAGAAATTTCGTTCAGCTAAATTACAAGCAGGTGAGACGTACACTCAGTTTGGTGCACGTTTAGATCACTATTTTGAGAAGTGGTTAGAGTTGAGTGGGACGAAGAAGGAGTTCGCTGAATTGAAAGAGCTAGTTATGAAAGAACAGATTTTGTCAGGTTGCGGCCCTGAGTTAACTATACATTTGAAAGAGAGACACCAGAGACAGCAGGAGAGTTGTTGAAGTTCGCAGAGGTGTATAGAGAGGCACGTTTGGGCACTAAGGTGCAGGAGAAACAGGTGCTAGGCACAGGTGAGAAGAGTGCAAGGAGACCAGGGAGTTTTCTGCAAAGTCTGCAAACCCAGTGGTGGGGCAGAAGGAAGGGCAAAGGACATTAGGTGTTTCATTTGTCACAAGAAGGGACATGTGGCGAGGATTGTCGCATGAGGTTCCAGAAGGCAGCAGCCTTGCAAGAGGGATAAGGGTCGTCAAGGGAAACGACCGGCAGTGGAACCAAAAGGGATTCAGTCTGAAGAGGGTGGAGTGCAGCCTATGGCTAGCACTGGACAGCAGTCAGTGTCAGGGACGGAGGGCACTAGGCTGAGTGGTTCGTTACCAGTGGAAGAAGGGTGGATTGGCCAGCAGAGGGTGAAAGTGTTTACGAGACACTGGTTGTTCATGCGGGGTAGTACGAACAACGCTGGTCGAGAAAGGGATTTGACAGGGCAAATCCAGACCTGTACTCTAATCGATGGCACTGTGAGGGAGTTTCCAGTTGCTAAGATAGAAGTACGTACCCTTACTTCTCAGGCGAGTTGTCTGCGTTGGTGATGGAGAAACCCCTTCATGATTTGATCATTGGAAATATTCCAGGGGCAAGGGATCCAGGGGATCCTGAGTTGTTGACTGCTACAGGGGCAGCAGTTCAGACACGGAGCAAGAAGGAGGAAAAGGTTGTTAAACCGTTAGTTGTTCCAGGAAGGAAGTCGGGCATAGACGTGTCGCCTGATGAGTTTAGGGCAGCGCAGGAACAAGACCCTTCGCTCGTGAAGTCTTGGGAGTTGGCAAGAGGTGGAGAGGAAACAGGAGGTTAGAGGAGGTGAGACAGAATTTCTTGTGAAAGGCGGGCTGTTGTACCGAGTGTTCACCAAGAGGAAGACAGGTAAGGTGACCACTCAGTTAGAGGTACCAGCAGGTTATCGTGACACTGTCATGTCAGTGGGTCACGAGTCGCTCATGGCGGGTCATCTCGGCACCAGCAAAACAGCTGACCGAATCTTTGATGACTTTCATTGGCCAGGAGCAATGGCAGACATCAAGCGTTTCTGCATGTCATGTGACGTGTGTCAAAGGTCAGCCACAAGAGGGGTGAAGAGGAAGGCGCCTCTTAAACAGCCTCCTTTAATTGAACACTCCATTCAGGAGGGTGGCTGTTGACCTGATTGGCCCAATCGCGCCCTGTTCCAAAGGTGGGCACAGGTATGTGTTGACACTTGTGGACTACGCGACCAGATACCCAGAAGCGGTTGCATGAAAGGCGTAGATACGCAACAGGTCGCTGAAGGGCTGGTAGACATCTTTTCTCGCGTGGGTGTGCCAGCACAAATTCTCAGTGACAGGGGTCACAGTTCACCTCAGGCGTGATGAGGGAGGTCAACAGGCTGCTAGGGATCACACAGCTTCTCACTACCCCATACCACCCACAATGCAATGGCTTGGTGGAGAGATTCAATGGTGTGCTGAAGGGCATCTTAAAGAAGCTCTGTGAGGAAAGGCCAGCAGATTGGGACCGCTACATTCCAGCGGCACTGTTCGCCTACAGGGAAGCCCCTCAGGAAAGCACAGGCTTTTTCGCCATTTGAGCTGCTGTATGGGCGGACAGTTCGGGGACCGGTGTGCATTCTCAAAGAGCTGTGGTCCGGAGAACAGGAGTCCGAAGAAGTCAAAACCACATATCAGTATGTGGTGGACTTACGCAATAGGCTAGAGGAGACATGTAAGGTCGCAAGGGAGAGTTTGCAGGAGGCTAGGGTCGTCCAGAAGAAGCAATATGACAGGAAGGTGAGGAAGCAATTCCCAAGGTGGGAGATCAAGTCCTGTTACTGCTTCCCCACGGATCACAACAAGCTGCTGATGCATTGGAAGGGACCATTCACCATCATTGAAAAGGTAGATCAGGACTACCGAATCGATGTGAATGGGAAATCAAAACTTTTCCATGCAAACTTGCTCCGCAAATATATTCAGCGTGAGACTCAGCACATAGGCGCAGCAGCAATCATGATGGAGGTGAAGGAGACCCAGCAGAAGAAGGGGAGATTTTGTTGCCTGAGTTTCCTGGAGAAGAGTCATACAGGGATGTGTCACTGTATGAAGGGCTAGACAGTAGGAGAACAGGAGGAAGTTAGGGGGCTCCTAGAACAGTATAGGGCGTCCCTGACTGATAAACCAGGCAGGACAACTCTAGAGACATGTACGGTGGAGTTAACATCGCAAAAACCCGTACATGTGAAAAGCCTACCCGATCCCATATGTCACCAAGCAAGTGATCGAGGAGGAGGTAGAAAAGATGTTGGACCTTGGGGTGATTGAACCGTCCAAATCATCGTATAGTGCACCCGTCGTCTTAGTGAGGAAAAAGTCAGGTGAGCATCGATTCTGTGTCGACTATAGACGTCTGAACAGTGTCACCAAGGTCGATGCAGAGGTCATACCAAACATGGAAGACCTGTTCGCTCAGATCGCCACAAGCAAGAGCCAGTATTTCACCAGGATAGATCTGAGCAAGGGTTACTGGCAAATAGCCTTGAGTGAGGACTCAAAGGAAGTCACAGCATTCTCCACTCCTATGGGGCTATACCAGTGGCGAGTACTCCCTTTTGGGATGGTCAACGCACCTGCAGTCTTCTCTCGGATGATGAGGAAGTTATTGACGGGATTGGAAGGCGTTGTGAATTTCATGGATGACATTCTGATAGCATCCGAGACATGGGAGGAGCATATGAGGCAGCTAGGAGCAGTTTTAGAGAGGTTGAGACAAGCCAATCTCACAGCCAGACCCACAAAGTGCCAGGTTGGTTTTCCAAGCCTGGAGTTCCTAGGTTTTTGTTGTCGGAGGTGACACAAAGGAGCCAGAAAGGGGAAAGGTGGAGAAGATGATGAATTCAGAGAGACCAAAGACCAAAACAGAAGTCAGGAGTCTGCTAGGTTTTATTGGTTCTATAGGGAGTTTGTACCAAATTTCGCAGCAATCACGAGTCCTCTCAGTGATTTGGTCAAGGCAGGGAAACCGGCAGTGGTCGAGTGGTCAGACGCTGCAGAGCAAGCACTGCAGACGGTGTTGGAAAGACTAGGTTCCCGTCCCATCTTGAAGCTACCAGATATGTCCAAACCATTTTTGTTGCGGACAGATGCATCAGGTGGTGGGATAGGTGCAGTATTGTTACAGGAGCATGAAGGGGTCGAGTTCCCTGTGAGATATGCTAGCAGGAAGTTGACAAAGTGTGAAGAAGGGTACGCAACGGTGGAGAAGGAGTGTTTAGCTGTCGTGTGGGCCGTGCAGAAGTTCCACAAATACTTGTATGGGAAAGAGTTCGTGATAGAGACGGATCATCAACCACTCAAATTCCTGCAGGAGGCGCAGTTGAAAAACAGCAGAGTGCTGCGTTGGGCAATGGCATTGCAGCCCTACAGGTATCGAGTGCAGTACATTCCAGGTCGACAGAATGTCGGAGCTGACTATTTAAGCCGTGTAGTCTAGCAAGCTGCAACTCAGAGGAAGTCAGTCATATCCGGGGTGCTTTGTTGATAGTATGTGTTGATTACAGTTATGTTGATTGGATATGGGTTCATTCCCAGTTGGCTATGGTTCATATTTTTTTTTGTGTGAGACTTGTTCATATTTTCTTTGTGAGACTTGTTCATGTGGATGTAGTTATGCTTGGAGCATACAGTCGCTTGTGTAGTGATGCATTATTTGCAATAAGTGAGGATGGAGATTCCTCAGTGAAGTGTCATGGATCGTGATCATATTATATTGTGCTTTTCATAAGAATTGTGAAGAGAAGATATGGCAAATCCGCAGGTAGGGGAATCGCATAAGTGCGCACAGAGGTCGTTATAAAATGAATTGAAATAACGCAAGAGCGCACGTCAATGATAACTCATTGGAGTGGTATTCACTAATGATATATTTTATAATTTATAAACCGTTGGTTGTAAAGTATTTTTTTTTAAACTTTGCACGTGTAGCTGTGTGTCAGCAAATTCGGTTGTTGTTTTTTTTTTTGTACCGTTGTTTTGAGACAATGCGGAGCATGGTCTTTTGCAAGGGGGAAATTGTCACGGACAAAAATGAAACAACCCAACTCGTGGAGTCGCCAGCTAATTTGTTCGGACATAAGCTTCAACTCAAACATTCTAGGCGCCAGATAGACGGGCCCATGGGTCGGGTCCAGCCAATTAAGCTTAGCGGAGAGGCTTCACGGAGACGGTACAGTCCCACCCAGACAGACTAGCTGTTTGACCGACGCCTCGATGTCTGCCCGGACGCATCTCAGTGCCTGGGCCGGACTCATCTAGCCAATTTTACACTGACCAGTGTCCACGAGTTAAGCCACACGGCGCCAGTAAAGCAGGAAAGGGAGAGGGAGAAGGTAGTGTGTGGTGGGGTGAAATCTAGCTAATCAATTAAATGACCAATTGACCACCACAGAGAGTAAGGCGTGTAGGCGTGACTGTCATGATTTGAATATCCAATGGAATTAGAGGAGATAACTTCGGGTATCAGGCGTAAAATACTGACCAATGGTACTGGCCCTTGGACACGGAGTGAGGGCATAAAGTAATGCGTGAGTGAGAACGAGGGGAGAACGAACAGAGAGAGAGAGAGAGAGAGAGAGAGAGGTTCTGAGTGGAGCTCTGCAGGAGAGAGGGCAGAGAGAGAGATGAGGGGAGGAGAGAAGAGAACCAAGTTGAGAGATTAGCAGGAGATAGTCTGCAGAGGGGACCAAAGAGAGATGTGGAAAGAGAGAGTTGCTAACTAATGAAGAGGAAAAGAAAAAAAGAAAAAAAAAAGAAAAGAAAAGCAACCATGTCCATTTGATAAGAGCAGACTAGAAGAGAGAGAGAGAGAGAGTGCAATGCGTTAATGCAGGAAGAAAGAAAGAAGAACAGATCGATGTTGATAGTCACTGTTCTATCTTCACTGGGTTCGACCTCATACTTGGCCAGCGCCACTTTCATCGACAGACCAACGCCAGTGCCAACAGTCTCACCTGACCAGGCGCCAGCAGACCAAGACCAGTGCCAGCAGTTGTGTCGTGTTGTGAAAGTGACAGTGAAAAGAAAAAAAAAGGAAAAGAAAAAGACAGTGATTCGTGAATAGTTAAGATCACCTGGCCAGGTAAAGTAGAAATCTATTTATACCCGGGTTAGTTAATGATGTTTTAGATAAATGATTTTGTGAAGTTCAGGAAAGAGAGAATGTTTTATTTCATTTGATTCCATATGCATTGATGTTTCGTTCTATGATCATGTGTAGTAAAGTTATAGACTTTACTAGTGGTTTGATGTGACGAATGCATGATACATGAATGAGATTGTAAGCAAGCTGTGAGTATGTTTGGGCTGTGCGCTAGTCCTTCCTCCACTGACATCACCCGAGGTTGACACTGAACCCTTATTTCTTATGTTTGGCTTTTATTTCTTCATTCTCGCCTCCCTCCATCTCCTCCATAATATGAATGAATGAGTAAATCTCTCTCTCTCTCTCTCTCTCTCTCTCTCTCTCTCTCTCTCTCTCTCTCTCTCTCTCTCTCTCTCTCTCTCTGCTACAATTTATTGATTGGATATGCCATGTCAGTGAATGCAAATGTCAATATGTCAAAGATTTATAATGTTTTCAGGCAGTATACGTAACTGAACCAGCGTACTGCTTATATAATCAAATGTACCTTTTTTTTTTAGAGATGGATGGGATGGATACTGGCGTTACCTTTGTTTAAAAAACATTTCGCACCTGTGTAAACCCTTATTCCTTATTTCTTATGCTTGGCTTTCTACTCTTTTATTTCTTCACATTCGCCCTCCCCATCCCGCCTCCTCCCCCCTCAGAATATCAAGGAGTGAGAGAATCTCTCTCTCTCTCTCTCTCTCTCTCTCTCTCTCCTTCTCTCTCTCTCTCTCTCTCTCTCTCTCTCCCTGCCTCTCTTTCTCCTCTCTCTCTCTCTCTCTCTCTCTCTCTCTCCTCTCTCTCTCTCTCTCTCTCTCTCCGTCCTAAACAAGAATGTTAAATACAAATATATACTTATGAACTTGAAAATGTCTGCCTCACTGCTTATTCCTCCTCAGTGCTGACGATACCATTCTGGTGACCGATGCTTCTTATATCCTCTTTCCGCGTAGGAATTCTATTTAATAAGAAGAGAGAGAGAGAGAGAGAGAGAGAGAGAGAGAGAGAGAGAGAGAGAGAGAGAGAGAGAGAGAGAGAGAAATGTGTAGTGTTTATGTATGTTTTCTTTTGTGTTCATATAAATCATCACTGTTTTGTTACATATTGTATAACGGTAGTAATGTGTTAGCATTCTTAGTCCCCGAAGGGACAAGGACCAGATTGAAAAAATGCATCTTGTTGCTTATCTATTACCCTGATATTCTCTCTCTCTCTCTCTCTCTCTCTCTCTCTCTCTCTCTCTCT
>CM031595.1:151687533-151690033 GCA_018398815.1 Conus ventricosus
CTCTCTCTCTCTCTCTCTCCTCTCTCTCTCTCTCCTTCCCACTCTCTCTCTCTTAACAAACGACTTGTACGAGCACCTCACGTCCTTCCAATGTCCTACAGTTGTCAGTGTCTCCTTTTCTGGACAGCTGACCATCCCCACACTCACTCTCCCTCTCCTTTTGAACCCATGCCCGTTTCCCCCTTCCACCCCCACATGAGTCGACATTGCCCTTCTCCCCACCACTGTCTCCATCCCTCCCCTCAGTCCCCCCCCCCCCCCTCCCCTCATTCCTTCGATCCCTCTCTCTCTTTCTCACCTCTCTCTGGTCGTCAGTGTTTCAGCGGTTCCCTTTATTATTATCATTCTTCTTCTTGTCCTTCTTCTTCTTCTTCTTCTTTTTCTTATTCTTCTTCTTCTTCTTCTCATTATTATTATCTTTATTATCATGAGTAATTACATAGCTCCTATCCTCAGCTAGAGACCGAGCTCTAAGCGCTTTACAACCCACACTCGCTTACACGTCGGGCTGCCTACCTAGGTAGCGCCGACTGAAGAGCTGCCAGGTGGCGCTTCATTCAGTCGTTTCCCGTGTCATCCAGTCAATGTCGTCCAATATCGTTCACTCAATTTCCTTACTTCCTTCATTCTTTCCATTTCTCACGCAGGGTGCATGCTATGTGTAACGTGTCATCCATACCAACGGCCAAACTGGCCTTCTCTTCCGGAAGTTTGTGATGGGATATTACGTGTGTGCAAAATGTTATGCGTGCTTTCATACACTGAACCTCGGTTTATACTCTCATTCGAAGGACTGAATGGGAAATGGAGTGTGAACCAATGTTAAATCCGTAAATCCGAGAAGCTTCATATTTACATAATGTGTGTACATGTATGCACGAACAGTGACCGGTGACTCAGTTGAGGACTGCGTCACGTAGGTGCAGCAGACAGTCTGGTTATCAATGACCCCCACAGGTCCCCATCATCAACAGGGCAGAGGGTTTTGCTACATTCCAGTCTGTCACGCTGCTCAACGAGAACTGTTTTCCTCTCTGCGTCTACAACCTCCATTTCTGTTTCTTGCAGAATAATATTTGGGCAGAGATACAGATTTGCTGTTAAGCGAGATTTTTTTTGGTGGCTGACGACTGCGACAAATGGTCTCTATTTGCATGTGCATGAGCTCCTACGTTCCTGTTATGCTGTTTTATGGCGTGCACACTGGCTGTGTACCGTATGCAAAGAGGGCAACTGGAGTCTAAACCAAGGTATGTATGCACCCAGCTAAGACTTTTTAAACTCTTCTTTTACCAGCAGGACATATAAAAAATAATCGATTTGACGCACCTGGCAGCATTTGATCCAACTTGGTACGGTCCAAATTTGTTTGAATGCAATTTTTGGTGACATTTTCCTCTATTGGTTGTTTTAATAATAATAATAATAATAATAATAATGAATACTTATATAGCGCCTATTCGCGGCTAGAGGCCAAGCTCTAAGCGCTTTACAATCCACACTCGTTTACACAACGGGCTGCCTACCTGGGTAGTGCCGACTGAAGAGCTGCCAGCTGGCGCTTCATTCAGTCGTTTCCCGTGTCATCCATTCAGTATCGTTCAATATTGATCACTCATTTTCCTTACTTCCTTCATTCTTTCCATTTCTCACGCAGGGTGCATGCTATGTGTAACGTGTCATCCATACCAACGGCCAAACTGGCCTACTTTTTCCGAAAGTTGGTGATGGGATTTTACGTGTGTGCAAGATGTTATGCGTTCGTTCACACACGGAACCTCGGTTTATAGTCTCATTCGAAGGACTGTGTGGGAAATGGAGTCAGAACCAATGTTAACTCCGAGGGAAAAAATCCTCCTGTACCGAAACGCCCCGGCGGAGGTTCGAACCCGCAACCCCAGGATCACCAAGATTACGAGTCTGGCGCTCTACCAACTGAGCTATTCCGGCTTTATTACTTCTTTGATTTCTGAAACATTTTCTTTTCATTTTCTCTGAATTAAAGAACAAAATGTATTTGATTTCACCTTTATTCCAGAGTACGTTTGAAAATATATTTATTAAGTTAATCAATCTGTTTTATGTATCGGTGTAACACTACGAAATCCTTCCATGCTCAAAATCACTCCCAAACGGGAAAGAAAGTGCACGTGCCTCAACTCATTCCGTGGGAAATATATCCATACCGACCTTCCCCTTTGTTCCAGTTAACCTCCTCTAAACATTCTCACTGTTCAAAACGACAAAACACACCAGCCTATGCGCACAGTACCGTCCTTGAGAAGGGGAGGGGAGAGGGGGGGGGTCATGAGTCTGTACCTGAGACAGAACTTTTCTCCAGCCCGTTTAAAAACTGCTCCCCAGTGAGTGATTATGGCACGATCCAGAAACACCCCACTGAGTGAATACAGACACGTGTCTAGACTTACCCACACATTGAGAAGAGAGCGTGCAAATAGACACATATGTAGATCACTCTACAGGGTCTTTCCTGAATGTG
>CM031595.1:151695033-151697533 GCA_018398815.1 Conus ventricosus
CTCTCTCTCTCTCTCTCTCTCTGTCTGTCTGTCTGTCTGTCTGTCTCTCTCCTCACATCTGTTTATACAAGGCTTGTTGGTGACGCGACTTTGTCAGTCCGTAGTTCTAGTTGGAAAAGATCTCTCTCTCTCTCTCTCTCTCTCTCTCTCTCTCTCTCTCTCTCTCTCTCTCTCTCTCTCTCTCTCTCTCTTCTTGTTTTTTTTCTCACCTTTTACTTGAGACTGCAAAGGTATACAACGGTGTAGAAGAAAAAGAAACACCCGAAGGTGCTGGGGAGGACCCAGAGAAGCACCGTCTTCGCCTGCCTTTAGAGCAGTCCTGTACCACCCTTGGAGGCCTGCGCTGTGTTGACGATGGGTACAGGCACGCACAGGACACTCCATTAAGATATCAAGGGACATAACTGCTCCTGAACAGAGGTACATTAGACTACAGGATGCAGCCCATAACAGCCTTAAAGTAGCATCCCCATGGGTGTACCAGCCCGTATTTCATGACTGCAGAGCCCACCGGCGAAAAACACCACCCTCTCTCTCTGTCTGTCTGTCTGTCTGTCTCTCTCCTCACATCTGTTTATACAAGGCTTGTTGGTGACGCAACTTTGTCAGTCCGTAGTTCTAGTTGGAAAAGATCTCTCTCTCTTCTCTCCTCTCTCTCTCTCTCTCTCTCTCTCTCTCTCTCTCTCTCTCTCTCTCTCTTGTTTTTTTTTCTCACCTTTTACTTGAGACTGCAAAGGTATACAACGGTGTAACAAACAGTTCTTTAACACTTATTATTTGATAGCCTGCACTTATCTCGGTAGAGATGACGGAGTTATTTCTGTTTTTTCATTCTAGTGTTCATATCATTTGCTGTCCTGCAATAAATTCGCGTCGAAACAGCAGTGAAGAACATGCGCACAGGTTAGTGGGACCTAGACATTGGCAAGAGATGCAGAAAACACTCCATTCACCCCTCCCGCCCCCCCACCCCCTCCCTGCACTCTCCCCCCCCCCCTCCCCCGCCATATTCCATTCTTTATCCTCCTTTCTCCCTCCTTCTCCCCTTTTCATCCCTCTCCATCCTCTAATCCCACCTATATTCACACCCCTGCACCCCTCCCCTCACCCGCATAACTGTTTCAATTTTAGTGCCGCATCAATAGCTAAAGGGAGAAAGTATTAGTTTGCGGGAAAAGAAATGTCATCTGTCAAGAGCTTGTAGTGTCATCTCGATTGTGTGCCCCTGATCTCGTCGCTTTTTCTGCCCTTTTCCTGAGTTCTTGACAGACACTGGGCTTGTACGAATATTACACATTCTGGGCTTTTATTTTATTTTTTTTCCCATTTTATTCTTCAGTAATCTCTCTCTCTCTCTCTCTCTCTCTCTCTCTCTCTCTCTCTCTCCTCTCCTCTCTCTCTCTCCTCTCCTCTCCTCTCTCTCTCTTGGACAGTGAGGAATGCACGTGCAGCTAACTCTTCCCCGAGACGCTGTTATAACGCACCGATCCTGTCCTTTTTCTTTCGTATATTAATCTTTTCAGGGCGGGGAATTTACCGTCAGGGTTGGAGGAATTCATCGACAACCAAAGTAAAAGTTGGCATTTTTTGTTCCTCTTTCAGCATGTTGTTGTTCTGTTGGAACGGTGTTGTGTTTGAGGAACCCGTCCTCCAAACAAGCCGGCATCTTCCAACCCAACCCCTCTTACACTTGCTGGGATGGCTGTCCTCGTCTGTATATCACTTTTAGAGGCCGTGGGCCGGGGCGTTAAACCTGACTGTACATTTCACTAATTGGGGCCTGGAGTTTTTGCAGACTGACATTACATGCAGGTGTCAGGTTGAATTCAATCACGCCACGTCAAATTAGGAATAATGATACCTTTTGTTTTGGTGAGAGATCAGATAGCTAATTGGCTATACACACCACTCCTAGGTGAGAGATCAGATAGCTAATTGGCTATACACACCACTCCTAGGTGAGAGATCAGATAGCTAATTGGCTATACACACCACTCCTAGGTGAGAGATCAGATAGCTAATTGGCTATACACACCACTCCTAGGTGAGAGATCAGATAGCTAATTGGCTATACACACCACTCCTAGGTGAGAGATCAGATAGCTAATTGGCTATACACACCACTCCTAGGTGAGAGATCAGATAGCTAATTGGCTATACACACCACTCCTAGGTGAGAGATCAGATAGCTAATTGGCTATACACACCACTCCTAGGTGAGAGATCAGATAGCTAATTGGCTATACACACCACTCCTAGGTGAGAGATCAGATAGCTAATTGGCTATACACACCACTCCTAGGTGAGAGATCAGATAGCTAATTGGCTATACACACCACTCCTAGGTGAGAGATCAGATAGCTAATTGGCTATACACACCACTCCTAGGTGAGAGATCAGATAGCTAATTGGCTATACACACCACTCCTAGGTGAGAGATCAGATAGCTAATTGGCTATACACACCACTCCTAGGTGAGAGATCAGATAGCTAATTGGCT
>CM031595.1:151710033-151724545 GCA_018398815.1 Conus ventricosus
GAAAAGGCCATACAGATGGTTTCCTCTAGGACAGAGGAGGGTGGCCCCCTTTGTAGCTTCATCTTCCATGTCATTCATATGGTGGGGGATGCTTTCATCCCTTAACATTCAGAGATCTCATTGCACGACCATCTTCATGTCCAGTCCATTGCCTTGCCCCCGTACCAGAGAGCTTTAGAAACCCACCACACCAGGAAGGACCAAAGGGAACCACTCCAAAACCTCCAGTGGCTGCGTTTTCAGGCAGCGAAGGAGAGCGGGGTGGTTTGAATGGGGTGTTGGGAAACCAGGAACAGAAACCTGTTCCACTCTGTTGAGAGTTCTTCAGACTCGCATTGAGTTCCTAGTTGCCCGCTGTAGCACTCCAACATTTAAAAAAAGCAACTCCTCCTGATTTGGCGACTATGTCTAAAATAGTTTTGGTATGCACCTTCCAAAACACGAGAACACTCAGTGAACAGAAGTGAAGAATCTGGATTACAGGGCATTAGTAGAGGTAAACGAACATGGTTCTGCTGTTTGTCGGAGACAACCCACGATAAACTGATTGCAAGAACTGGCATTTAGCTTATGTTGGAACGCGTCAGTTCATGGGCAACAAAACGCTTGTAGCGAAACTGTGGAGACTTTCACAGTCATCATTTAATGGAGTCCTTGAATGGGGGGATGGGATATTGGTGTACAGAAGACGTGCTGTAAATATATACACAAAATAGATAAAGTATTCCATGTCTGTGATAAGTGAATAGAACAGAAAACTGATATCATTCTGACTTTGCAAAGAGCCGACATAAAACAAAAATTAAGTGACATATGCAAACAGCTTATAGTGTCTGCTGGATTTGTTTTTATTGTGGAAAGATTAATTTGTTTGTGGATGACCTTTGCCTCTGGGGTGAAACTCATCAGAATCACTTGCAGTGATTTCGGTTACATGCAGATTTCACTGTCATATCCACATCATCGGAAGAGCAGTTGAGGATGACCACCTTCAGAGACAGGAGGGAGGTGGGGTGCGGTGATCTTGTGATGGTGATGGAAATCAGAGTAGGTAGGAACAGGGAGGGGAATTGGCTTACCTAACTCTACACAATAGCACCAGAATGACAACATGCTAAAGTGGGAATTGAAAATACTTTTTTTATATTAGGCGATGGAGAGGCTCGTAACTTGCAACGTTTGTCAATGTCGCTTAGACAAACATCCAGAGACTAGCTGACATCCACAATATGAAGACCCATGGCGACCGTGGACCAGACGGTCCAAAGATGGATTCTAACGGTGACATGCTGTCATTCATTAACTGACATTCTCATTACCACGGGGGAGAAAAAATAGCAAGAAATGTCTTAGAGACATGAACGGTGAATTTTGGAATGAACTCAGTCAACTGAGGATTTCTGTCAGTCATGTGCTGGGCGCTCAAAGGATGCAAACGTGATCAAAGGTTGTCAAGATCAGGATTTTCAGCTCTACTGTTTTGAAACTGAAGTCCTGCCAGTCAGGTTAGTGCTAACAATAGCTACAAGCTGCGTGCAATAACATTCACTTGGATGTTGTTAACAAACAAACTAAACATACAACTCAAACAAAGGGTGCTAACAATAGCTACAAGCTGCGTGCAATAACATTCACTTGGATGTTGTTAACAAACAAACTAAACATACAACTCAAACAAAGGAACGAAGAATGAAAACTTCAAGCATTATTCAAATTTTCATGTAAAGCATTTTCAGGACTAACTCTACAAAGATAACACAAAGTTGAATTAGAAACTGTTCAAGCTTTCTCTCTCTCTCTCTCTCTCTCTCCTCTCTCTCTCCTCTCTCTCTCTCTCTCTCTCTCTCTCTCTCTCTCTCTCTCTCTCTCATAACAGATAAATGGCACAGAATAAATTACGCAAGATTTAGGTTGAGAACTTTAGGTTTTAATGCAAACAAAAGATGGTTTGAATGTGAAACATCTACAGAATCTCCTTGTCCTGCACATTATTGATGACGAAGAACACTTTCTGTTCCACTGTACCCTTATAATGAAGTGCGGACAAATTGTTCCTTTTTCCAGTTAGATATAGCGAAAAGACAAAATGTCGCTGTCGTATTATCATCAGATGATGAACTTGTAATTAAATCAGTTGCGAAATTCATCACGGAAGCATTGAAAATGAGACAGATGGAGGATAGTGAAATTTAAGATAATGCATTACAAGAGATATATGATGAATATTATCATTCAACGCATGTGGAAGAGATAAGTAAGATACAATGTCATCATTTGATTGAGTGGATGGTCGAGTCAGTCTTAAGATTAAAAAAAAAACTTACTGCATTACTCCTGTGCGTGAGGACGTAAGGAAATGTTACGAATTTATTTGTTTTTGTTAACCTTTGATTTGATACACACTATGAATGAATGTGTACCATTTGCTTGCAAGAAAGGAAGAGTGAAATGTTATTGTTCTGTTACCCCCCTCCCCCCTCGTCAAAAGACCTCTTTAGTATTGACAATAAAATATCAAAGTATCAAAGTATCTCTCTCTCTCTCTCTCTCTCTCTCTCTCTCTCTCTCTCTCTCTCTCTCTCTCTCTCTCTCTCTCTCTCTCCGTGTGTGTGTGTGTGTGTGTGTGTGTGTGTGTGTGTGTGTGTGTGTGTGTGTGTGCCTGTCTGTCTGTCTGTCCACCTGCCTGTCTGTCTGTTTGTGCCTGTCTGTCTGTCTGCCTCTTATGGACGTTACATTAGCCCACAGAGCGCGGTACTCAGGACGTAGAAGAGAAGTTTCATATTTACATAAAATGTGTGAATACATTATGCACAAGTGGTGACTGGTGACTCAGTTGAGGACTGCATCACCTAGGTGCAGCAGACAGTCTGGTTATCAATGACCCCCCCCCCCCCCCCCCCCCCCCACACACACACACACACCAGGTCCCCATCGTCCTGCACAGCAGGGCAGAGGGGTGTTGTCTACAGCCCAGTCTGTCACGCTGCTCACGGAGGACGGACTGTTTCTCGCAGACTAATCTTGAGCAGAGACACAGACCCGTAGTGAGCGAGATTTGTGGTGGCAGATGACTGCGACGAACGGTCCCTGCTTGCGTGCGCATGAGTTCCTACTTTCCTGTTGCGCTACTTTGTGGCGTGCGCCCTGGCCGTGTACCATATGCAAAGAAGGCGTCTGGAGTATAAAACGGAGATATGTATGCACCCAACGAAACTTTCCCTTCGACAAAAAAAAAAATGGCGCTCAGACTGGTATCCCCTCCTTCTTCCCCATTCCCCCACCCAGCTCGTTCTCTCCTTCCCCGGTGAGTCGTTGATCGGGTGAGGCAAACACCAAAGAGAGACATCTTTGTGGGGTATTAAGGTCCAACGCTGTAGTCAACGACTGCATTAAGATGGGGTCTCAAGAGAATGTGAACACCATTTCACCATAAATTGGTCTAACGCCTTGTGACTTTTCTGAAGTGTTTATCGGGTCGTTTATCTATCCCAGTTATTGGCTGAAAGGGAAGAACCCGTACTTCGAATAGTAAGGAGATATGAAACGCGTAATCAAACCAAAGACAGCGCTCTGGTGGTCTGTAGGTTTTAACACTCTCTTTGACAAAGATAAGTTTCAACATGCATATTGTCACGGTCGCTAAGCCGGACGGCCCTACCACCCCTACCCACGCCTATTACACACTAGAGCAGACAACACAGCACACTAACACAGCTTTACAAACATGCGCACTTCTTTATTTCACACACACACTATGGCGCCACCAGTCACGTCCATCCACAACCACACACCGGTATCTCACTTCTTCACTGACCCACACTACCCTGCTACGACCCCGAGGACCTTAACCTATGCTAAAGCACCAGTTGCGGTATATTACTGCGACCTAGGGACGCAGAGATAGCCCGCACACGTGGTGGCTAACTACTAGGAACAACGCACACACACACCAGACGCCCTCTCGACGGATCCGGGGCTCGAAGGACGCCTCCTCCTCTGAAGGCCCCGCCGGACACTGAGGGTGAGGGAAGGTCTGGTGCAGCGCCCTCACAGGACGCCCGAACAGGGAAGAGCAACAGGAGGCTGGAGAACTCCCGGAAGAACCCCGGTAGCAGGAGGAGAGCTGCCTCACAGACGGCAGACGGCCCGGATGGTCTCCCTCTCCCGGGAAAGCAACAGGCAACGGGAAACCGCCGCTCACCCGCCGGCACGCGGCAGTAGACTGCGGTGGTCTGGCCCCAGCCTCAGGACGGAGCAGGATACCTGCTGACACAACTGTAGGCCACTACTGTAATGTTGCTACTACCCAAGCCAACAAGGCTCATAGGCTACTTGGTAAAGCTTTAATCCTCCATCTCCCTTGCCTACTTCCCACTCGGGCATGAGAGTGACCCCTTGAATTTCGATTACACCCCCCCCCAACCCGTTACTCGCTTTGGGGTTATCAGATCCATTTCCTGCCAACCCTTACACTAGCAGTAAAACAATATTCTCTCTGAGCCAATCCACACTATTGCATATGGAATTATGAATCGCACCCAAATCTCGGAGAAAGAAAACAAATCTTAAGCGATCCAACGCAGACTCCATGGCCATTCCTAGGAAATGCTAAGTAGTTTAGGAAGTGGGTGACTTCACCAGGAGATGTCTCCTACTAGTAATCAGTAGTAATACACATTTCAAAACCAAACAAAAAAAAACTTATCAATTTTTAGCGGTTCACAGTTCTAGCATGTTCATACAAGAGAATCGGCTCGCAGCCACAATCCTTCATATTCTCATCCCTCTTTGCACTGTCAATTATAATCATATATCAACACATGATTTGTTCGCCAAAATTTCCATCCAGCACCCCACTCTCATGTCATCTCTTGTCAGATAACCCAGTGGTTAATCCTTGTTATGCCAACACAGCCATACTTCATACAATATTACATGCTGCACATCCTCCGTTTTTATCCTATCAACTGCTGAACTACCCGCTCTAAACTTTACCTCACCCTTCTTTCCGACTACTAAAATTCATAATGGAACCGTCTCCCAACAAATAAATAAAGGGAAAAGTGGCAAAAGGAGTACCTGGAGAGGGGATGTCCAACGTTTCGTGTCGTAGACACTTCAACAGGGAATGAAGCTTGATGATAGTTGACTTGGGTCACTCAACACAGTTCATGGTTTGAAGGGTGGAAAGGGCAGATGTGGGAGTGGTGGGCAATATTGAGTGTAGGGGTGATCATAATTCACAATAGAAATGGGGAGTGTTAATGGACAGCAAAGGAAGGGGGAGGGAGGGGGGGAAGTAGAAGGGAGGGGGCAGGGGGGAAAAAGGGGGGGGGGGGGGGGGGGGGGAAGAAGAAAGGAGGGGGGGGGGGGAGGGGGGGAAGGGAGAAAGAGGAGGGCTGATGGTTCATTCCCTGACATTGAGCCCAAGAGAACAGGGAAACCTTCATTCTGGCTCACTTTCGCCCTCAACCAGTTTTCGGGCGAAAGTGAGCCAGAATAAAGGTTTCCCTGTTCTCTGACAAGTAAGACTTCAAACTATGTTTTCCTAATCATTTTCGCGCATACAGTCATTTTTAATACCATCATTTTTGCGGAGACAGTCACCAAACTAAAACTTGGCTGAGACACTGTGCGAACACCCCTAATTAGAGGGCTTGGGGTTTGTGGCAGGCAGTACCCTGGACGGATCCTATGGCCTGTAATTATGGCGCCATAAGGTAGGGCTGGCGTCACCTGGCCGTGTGGCGAAGGATTGCTTGTGTGATATTTCATTTAGACACGGAGCCATAGACATACGTGTTCTGCGTTTCACAAAATACGTCGCGCACACACACACACTCACGAACATGCATACACACACAAACACACACACACACGCGCACACACACACAAACAGACGCACATACAAACAAACACACACACACAGACAGACAGACAGACAGACACACACACACACACGCACGCAGCGCACACACACACACACACACACCCATAGAACACAGCGCAGGCCGAGCGGCTCGTTTGCACCTGTGGGGCTTCCTATGTTGTAACTAAAAAATCAATAAACCATGCCTCGCGAGCTTACTGCGTTTCGTCTCTTACCTGGCCAAGTGCGCCGCGGGCAACTTGCCCATTATTGTATCAGCAAATGTTCACGAATATTCTAGACTGCCACGTGACACTCCACGTCAACACTACTACGCCGGCAAGAGCCGGCCATTTTAGCCATGGCTTCTAATGGGGACGGACGTGCTTTGTTCACAGAGGAACAACTTGTTGTTATGGAGGATCATATGCAATACCACAGGCTTATGGCGGAGTATATAAACAAAAGAAAATCAGTGGGCACTGTTTTTTACCTTGTAAGCCAAAGAGCAGTATTGCGTTTTTGGAAGGTGGGGAGAAAGAAAAACGAGAACTAACCATTGAAGAACTACACAGCTACCTTGAAAGCTTGTTGATTCAAGAAAAAGATTTAGAAAGAGATTTGGGCAATATTACTGAAAGAGATGTTGATGGCTTTGATAAGTTTTTGACTGTTGACGAAATGATTCCATTTCTACAAAATGGGGCTCTTTTACTAAAACTTAACGAAAGAAAAACCATCCATCATGCTCTGATTATGGGTCACTGCCTTGAAAAGGCACAAACAATGTTTCAAAGATCAAAACCAACTGAGACATGGCGTTCATTTTACGAACAAACATGAATATTGATGACTCATATGCAAGAAAACTGATGCAGCTTTCAAAACATTTTTATTATTGTCGAAAATTTCACAACCTTGCCATCACCATCAATGATTTGTTTGCCAAACGAAGTCTGATCACAAAGTACTTGCAGAAAAATGATGATTTTCGAAACTTCTGGCAAAATTAGATCGAGTTCTCTTTAGTACACCTAACAGAACGGGGTGGGGTAGTGGGTGGCGCCACTATTTCTACAAAAAGCTCCAAATGTTCAGCGACAGGTGTACTAACTGGCGATTAAGAGCCGCCAAAAAAGCTCTGCCAAAGCAGTATTTTACTTTAAAAAAAAGAAAACCCCACTAACTCTGCCAATGCCGGTCCCAAGCCCGGATGAAAAAGAGGAGGGGTGTGGTATAAACTTTTTTTTTGCGAGAAGGAAAGTATAATGAAACTCTTTGTTGTGGGAGGCAACCTTGCTATAACTGACCTTTTTTAGCAGCATGAGTCTAACAGGATGTAGTGGTGCTCGTAACTAGGACAGACGTGCATCCATGCCCGTTTGACATAGATATAAAGTTGCAAGCCTCTAACTGTGTCAAACGTGCATGGGTGCCTGTTTGGTCTAGTTAAGAGTAGTGAAACTACCAAGCCCCTAAACTGGGTCAAACGTGCATCCATGCCCGTTTGACATAGATATAAAGTTGCAAGCCCTCTAACTGTGTCAAACGTGCATGGATGCCTGTTTGGCCTAGTTAAGAGTAGTGAAACTACCAAGCCCCCTAACTGTGTCAAACGTGCATGGATGCCTGTTTGGCCCGGTTAGCCAACCAACTAACCGCAGTTATTACTGTGCTGGCTGAAATGATAACAGATGTTAAGTGGCCTTACCAGTTCCACTTGACATTTTAACGCCTTCTTACCTTTACCCACCCCAAGTCACTTCTAAGTTCTTAACCCAAGTTAACTCAAGTCACCCCAAGTCACTTCTAAGTTCTTAACCCAAGTTATTCACAAGTCATCCTTAAGTCATTCACAAGTTCTTACCCAAGTTATCCTCAAGTTATTCTCAAGTTATTCTCAAGTTACTTCTAAGTTTTTATTCAAGTTGTCCTCAAGTCATCCTCAAGTTCTTACCAAGTTAACCTAAGATCATAACTAAGTCATTCTCTAAGTACAACCAAGTTATTATTTAAGTTATCTTATAATTATCAAAAAATACAATCTATGTTTTTATCTTAAATAGTAGATGTCTAATATAGTACACACACGCCTCAAAAAACGCGTCATCGCTAAGAATATCTTGCTCGGCGTTCTCTGCGCGAGATCGGTCAGCATAGATCTTAATGAAGTTTTTACATCCTAAGCAACCGCATTGATTACAATTCTGGTCTATGGAAATGTCTTTTATAGACTCCATGTCTTTATTTATTGACTTCATCATTTTATAATACGCCATGATCTATTTTTATTAAAAAAATTTAAAATTAAGTTCTTAAAATATTATTGCATTATAAATGGATCAAAATGATCTTTTGTTGTTGGCGGTTTTGGCGTGCAGTTGTCTTTTTCTGTATTTAACGGTTCAGATTTTTTTGATTGCTTTTGTTTTTGTTGCCATTGTGTATATATTTTATAACCGTAATAACTGCCCCCAACAGCAGCAATGGCGCCAAAAATGGCAACAGTTTTAAGTTCAATATTCCATGAAGACTTTGGGGCCCTTGAATCACATGGAGTTTTTTATAGCCGGCATTGAATCAACTTGTTCTGGCGTTGGCGGCGTTATGTTTTCATGATGAGTTATATTCTGTAACATTAATTTTTTTTGTCTGTTCCACTCTGCTAATTTTTTTCCTGCTTTAACACGCCCAGGATGAGGACACTTTTCACTGGCCCCCACCTGATTCAGTGTTTTCTGATTCTGCTGATTTTCTGGCTTGGTTACTTTCTCCACCTGATTCAGTGTTTTCTGATTCTGATGATTTTCCAGCTCGTTCATTTTGAAGGGAAACAAAATCTATATGATTAAAAGTTATTAATCCCATGATTAATGGCGATAACAATGTTCCAAATCTGTAGTATAGATCACATCCTAGAGACTCTAATGACTTTGTTAAAACTGGATCTTGCGTTAAATCATACGTAAGATCTTGTTCAGAATCAATGGGAGCAAATCTACTGACTAGTTTAGTGTACAAACTAAGAACCGTTTGCCCCACACTTTTCACCATTCTAGACCCCAGCTGCGCTTCATACCTGTTATGATACTTTAAAATGTCTTGTGGCGACATCTGTTGAATCTGTTCAATGCTGAATTCAGTTCCGAGGAACTGTTTTGTTTTTCCACACGCTGCCAAAGAATACAACCTCTCCTTTTGGGGCATAACAGCTTGGCCATCAACTTGGTCATTCATAAGTTCGGGAAGGTTTAGGCCGCCTTGTAGCTGTAGTAGATCATCACTGTTCATGTTTTTTATTAAATTATAATTATTTTATTTTTAAAAAAAAGAGCACCGAAAAAACTGTTACCAACCTTGTATACCATTCTGCTGTTATTGGAGGACTAAGTGTAGGATACTCAATGCTTGGTAAAAGCCTGTTAAGAATTAAACCAGCAGATCTTGGCAAACTAGACTTTGAGGATTCAGCAAAGCTGATTGCTATTGTTGCAGCTTCGTTTGCTACGAAAGATTTTCTAGTTAAGCAAGGAATAATTCCAGACAATATAAATATGTAAGAAAAAAATACATTTATAAAAAATGGCTTCACTCGCAATAATGATAGGCGGCGCTGTGGTGAATGCGCTTGCTTTTAGCGGAAGTAATTTCGCATTTAGTAAACTGCGGGATGACGGCGAGAGAAAAAGACATAACAAAGCTATGGAGGAACTAGCAGCTGCACAAGACGCCTATGAAAAGCAGAGACTTGAGCAGTTAGATTTTATTAATGACACACTGAAAAAACAGGGGCATGCAGCTTACACATTTAAAAAATGTTGATCAAGCAATAAAACAATATTATCTTGTAACAGGCAAACCAATCGAGACATTGCCCCCACCAAAATTCAGTGACTTTTATCAACCATCAGAAAAACAAAAGATGCAAGAAATCGCGTTTATTGTTGTTGGTATGACCGTTGTGTATTTTGTTGCACATAATATTGGCTGAGTAAAAAATGAACAAAATTTATTATCGCCAAAAGGATATTGGAAGGGAATAACAGCAATTAAAAGCTAAGCCAAGCAGCGGGAGTCAGTGAACAAACAGCAAAAGAATGGTTATCTAAACAAGCGATTTGGCAAATTTATTTACCTGCGCCCAAACGAATACAGAGACCACACTTTGTGAATACAATACCGAACGACACTCATCAAATGGATCTTCTATATTTACCCTCTGATACGATTAGACGAAAAAGATTTAAGTACGCACTCACTGTCATTGACATGGCTTCAAGATACAAAGATGCGGAGCCATTAACACAAAAGAGTGCTTCTGCTGTTGCTGTTGCCCTACAACTGATATACCAACGAGGCCCCTTAACTTTCCCTCGCATGATTCAAGTCGATGATGGAAAAGAATTTAAAGGCCAAGTGAATCAATTATTGTTAAAACACAGAGTTACTATTAGAAGAGGCATTCCGGGAGTTCACAGATCACAGGCTTAGTTGAAAACTTTAACAAACAGTTAGCCGAAAGACTTTTCTCCTACCAGTATCACAGAGAGCTGATTGACAATTCTCGCAACACAGAATGGGTTAGAAGACTGCCCTCAGTTTTGCGCGCAATGAATAATGAAGAATTTAAAGGGCTAAAGCCAGTACAAGCAATCAAAAGAAAAACAATAAATGTTGCTGAAGGAGAGTCTTCATCCAGCAAACTATTACCATTTGGATTGAAAGTAAGGTACCTTTATTTACCGGGGGAAGCAGAAGGGGACACTCGCATCAGGGCAACCGATCCAGTTTGGAGTGTTGACCCGTACGAAATAAAAGAATTGTAAAAATGAATCCGCCTGTGTATTATTTACGAGAAACTGACACAACAAAACAACCAGCTCCTCAAAGATCTTTTGTGAAAGAAGAACTGCAGATAATTCGCCAGACACAGTTTCCGCTTTAATTAATTTACGGTTCTCCAGTGCCCAATTGCATATGAAAACTCTGGATTAACAAACACCCGTTTTGTGTTTGTTCTATCTAATGACTTCTTTGTTACAACAGTTGTGTTGATCTCATGTAGATTAGATCGCAGTTTACGTTGTCATGATGAAAAGTCTTATTGCCAAACAATGCTTCTTTGTAGTTGTCATGTGATATGTTTGACTGCACAACGCTGCGAGATATTCCCTTTGCTTCTTAATGATTTTCTCCTGGCTCGAAATACTGTACATTTTTGACCTTAAACCAACAAACTCCTTGATCACCTTTCCAGATAATTCATCCTTCATCTTTCCTAAAACCTTCTTGTTAACAGTTGAATGCAAAGGCGAATCTTTAGGATAATCAGATGTGTCGTACCATCCCGCATGACCTTTAGCCACTTCGGTTTCCATGTCTTTATAGATGTCTTCAGTAGGAATATCTATAACAAAACTGTCTGTATCTGTGTAAAGTACTCTGGACTCAGGATACGAGGGTTTAAAGTAGTCATAAAGAAACTCTAACATTAAAAGCTTTGATAATTCTAAAACGGTAAACCCAATAAATACAGGCTTGTCCAATTTGACTTTCTTTTTTTTCATCATTATGCCAAAAAGCTGATCATGAAATCTTCTGAAGTCCTGATAATTAGGTTTTGAAGTCAGCTTAATTGCTCGTTCTCTCTGGTGACCAATCTGACATCTTTGCGCTTGTGGGGATTCTCCATAGTCTTTCCAAACAGCTGTTGTTCATCAGCTTGAAAAAGTCTTTTTCTGAAGCATCTGTGGATTTAGTTCTAAGATCAGTGTTCTTCATGATGTATGGTTTCATGAACTGTTCTTGATCAAAAGCAATTATGCGATGAACTGCTGTCAACTTCAAACCATGTCTTAAATAAAATTGTAGAAGTCTGTAATGACAGGGCATAATTTTTTTTGCCTCGAAGATTAGGCACAAGTTTAGGCGGTTCTGTTTTTGCCATCTTTAGACTTTCTGCTGCTAATGGATAGTCATTATGCAGGTCATGGAGTTCATGAGGATATTCTAAATCAACTTCTAGAATGAAACCACGCTGTTGATCAGGCGTTAAACTGCCCAACCACTTAACCCTTTTTGAATATTATTCGGATACCGCTGTGTACATTTTAAAGTTACTAAGGGGAAGCGTTTGCGCCTTTGCCCATCCAACAATTGTTGCGTCAAATCATAAGAAATTTAGACCTTTTACCCGGGTATAGTCGCCAAGTATTTGTTTTTTGTTTTGCAGAAATGGTGCGACCCCATACAAATTTCCCTCCGCGAAATCCGTTTTAATCATTAAAAATTTTTGGAAAAATCGACCAAAAAACAATCTGTACTCCATAAACTTTAAAAAGCACCCCAACTTCCCGGGCGCAGAAATGATGCGCGGGATCCAAGCATAAATGTTTCATGCGGTTTTTCAAAATTTTCAAAGACGTCCCCCAAAAAACATACACTGCTTAAGTATAAATCGATAGTCTCCCATGTTTTTCAATCTAACTTCTGCCACCATCTTGAGCTGCGGGAAATCAAATCACGATGCCTTTTCCTCTGAGACTAAAAAAACGCGCCTTTGGGAGGAAGTGTGTCTTCACAAACCTTTTCCCCAACGTTCTGTACTCAAAAGGGTAAACGCCCTTTTTAACAAAGTTGAGTCAAAATGTTCTTCCGTATTGGGCGGGACTTTAAAGGGGACATACCCAAAGTGACTTAAATAACCCATCATGTGTTGCTAGACAAAAAAAACATTTTTATTTAAAGGAAAAACACATGCTTTTCGATACTGTGCAATGCTGACACCCTGGGGGGCGTTTACTGTCGCATTATAAGGTGATAGTCGTAACCTCGCAAGTTAGAAAGAAGATGGGCGCTCCAGTCTTTGGTTCAAATTTTGTTGAAGATTGCTTTACGTGCGCGCCCTCTGAATTTTCCGTAATGTGATCATGGTCTTTTTCGTTGGATTTGTTGCTTCTTCACAAATTTCTAAACCACAAATCCAAAAATGGTGGCGATCATACTGTTGTTGGTCTTCGGCGCATTATATTTCAGATAAGTTTAATTTAATTTGAACATCATTGCGCACTTGCTGCATGCGTCAAAAAATATTCTCACATTTGACCCCTATATAATTTGGTTCTGAAAGGCGCCATCCGACCTAACAATAATGAAGCAAATAACAAAACATGATTACCATTAAAAAACTGTTTTTCGAAGTTTTTTTGGGGGGGTCCTTCAAAGGAACAAGGTGATTCGAAGCTGCGTAAAAAAACCCTTGGGAATTTTGCATCCTTTCCAGTTTTAAAAATAACTTTACTGCCTTCGGGGGGGTAATTAGTTCTGTATTACAGTCAAATGGGCCGTACAGTGTTCTTTTGTTCCTCGCGGCTTGAACGATGGCATCTTGTTAAACTTTTTTTACAGAATTTTTTGTTTGCCATGATCTTTTGAAGTATGCGATTAGGGCTACTCATTTTTCGACAAAGTGTAATGCGGTGCCCCCCTGGGAAACATCATTAAGTCAACTGATTTTTGTCTGGGCGCCTATTTTTGGGCTGTTTTGGGCCTTTTAAATTTGGGACCAAATTTTTTCCTCATCCCATGTGTATACATTAAAAATATTTTTTTGTTTTGTTCTTCAAACTGACAATTTGGTCTACACTAACAGGAAAGGCACTCCACTAAAGTTAAGATCAATGTTTTTAAGGGGGATAGTTTAAAACTCTCTCTGCTTTTTTCGATATAAGCAGCCTTCGGAAACACACCACATAAAACATTTGTTGTCTGAATTCTTTATGTTTAGAACTGCTTTTTTTTGCAACTAAAGCTGGAGGGATGGAATGTAAGCCTTACCCACAATCGGCGCATACTTGACTGTTTTAATTTATCTCAGGATTCGCCCTCTGACCAAAACCCGAGCCTTCATTTTAGCTTTTTCACGGCAGCGTCAAACTGTTAAGCAGTTTTTGTCTGCCCCAAAGGGGGGTTAAATCATTTGAGAAAGAATAGCTGTTGTTTGTCGAGACCCAGATTTTAGATTTTTTCATTTTTGTTACATAGTCGATTAAAAAAAGCAAAATTACTTTAAAGGGGGGGTCTATTGTTTTTTGCCTGGGAAATTGAGAAATAGCATAACAACACTTTCCTGTCGTTTTTTGGTCAATGAATTTTGATCAAAATCATTAGTGCAGAAACTGATTATGCCGCTTAACTCACCTTTTGCCTCAAAACCCGTTTTCGGGCGAAAGTGACCTAAAGCGGCAAATACAGTTCTCTGACAAGTAAGACTTCAATAACCAAAAAATAACGATTTTACAAACAAACATACTGTGTAGGGTTACCCTTTCAATACTAATTTTTAAAACTTTTCGATTTCAGTTTTTGTTTAATCCTAGTTTTTGAAATTTTCAAAAACATCATTTTCGCGCAAAAAATTTTTCAAATGAGCCTGTCTTTCATGTGAAATAACCTACAGTCTTTAACTGTTCTTAAAGTCTTTTAAACTGAGTTATATTTTTTTGGGATAAAATCCACACACTTAACCGCTGCCTTCCGCTGAAAGCTGTTTCGACAAAAATGTTTCCTTTTTTAAATAGTTTTTTTTCTGCCCAAAAGTCATCATAAAAAATTTTGGTTTTTTTTTAAAAATTCCCTTCAAAA
>CM031595.1:151724645-151732145 GCA_018398815.1 Conus ventricosus
CATTTTTCCTTCGTTACTTTATTGAATAGATACAGCAGTCATACTTACTTCTGTTCTCCCTACAACCTAATTCTTCTCCAACCCTATTCTGTCACAAACACGTACATCCCTGCATGTGTGACGACTGTCATTTACTTTAAAAAAACCAAAACCACTTCTAACCATATGGACTTACTGTCCTGTACGTCACAGACACAGTCCGCACGCGCACGACACCCGCGTCGAGAACCATGACTCGTAACGAAAGTGAGAAGACACCAATATAAGTTGAATGGTCACGACCGTACCCCAGTATAAACCACTCGACCACCAATCGGCCTTGGCCCTATTGCACAGTTAACCGATTCCAATGCTGTGCAGGTGAACTCCGAAATCGTTAATCAATTTCAACGAACTACTACTATTTACAACTGAAATTGAGCACAATCCCTTTACGATTCACGCAGACACATCTGCACCTGACTCATACTATGATCGTCAACAAAAATGCAACCTCGTATTACCTTCTTACTGACCCCCCTAAAATTAACATGAACTAATCACAACCGATATCTACATCACCGTCCATCAACGGTTATTATATCGAACCCACATTGTCTAGCCAAACTGTCACATGACAATCGAAACCAGGAACCACTATGTACACTACTTACAGAATATACAGCAAAGAGGTGACACCACAAACCGGCTGACCACAAATTCCAACCACGAAACCAAGACGACATCATACCAGACAACCAGTATACGCAACGAACACAATACCAACTAATCACAACATGAGACAACCACAGTACAACTCGCCATAATACAAGACACGACGAACCACAACACCACGAACATAACGGATCACCAACCTGGACAGACAGACGATCAACCACACCAGTTCTACAACTGGCTACAAGTGGCTGCCAACGAAGACGACACCGACTCGGCACAGGCCAAGGGCACCCAAACCCGACGAGGACCTGGCACTAACTATGACTCGAAGTCACTCCTCAAAAACTAACGGCGCTGCCGCCGCACCTACAAGGAGTACGTCCACTCCGACGAACACCAGGGACCGAAGTGAAACCACCCCAACGCATTCCGCCCTGGTCGGAATCAAGCGAACTCTACTCAACACAAAACAGCGATTGGTCAGAGCAGCGTATCCCTCCGCAGAGCTGACACGCCCGACCAACGGACTAGTTGTTGCTCGTGCAACAACACGACAATTTACCCCAACAACTCACAGACTTGACAGCACCAACAACAGCCGATATCCTGCCCCGCCTTCTCAGGTGTAGAACCAAAGTAACAAAAGGGTAACAATCGGGAACGAAACCAACCTCCCGCTTCAATCCCTTCAACAAGTGAAGATTGGAATTCAAGAATATTGTATGTCTTATTTCCCCAGCCCCCTACCTAGCCTAACCTTCCACCTTAACCAAAACCCCAAATCTTACACACGCACGCTCGCACACACACATATACACATATGCACACGCGCACACGCTCTCTATTTCTGAACTACCATTACTCCAAACACATGGACGGCTGATTTAGTACCGCCGATCGGTGACACATATGCGTATATGCCCACATACAAAGGCACATACACACACACACACACACACACACACACACGCACGCACGCACGCACGCACGCACGCACGCACGCACGCACGCACGCACGCACACACACACACACACACACACACACACACACACATGTATGTACACATACATGTGCAGATACGTGTGCACAGGAGCATGCTCACACATGCCTACAAATCACACTCACATGCACATGCACTTCTACACACACACACACACACACACACACACACACACACACACACACACACACACACACACACACACACGCGCGCGCGCGCGCGCGCGCGCACGCGCATGCACCCACGCACGCACGCACGTGGACACACGCGCACGCACACACAAGCGCGCACACGCGCATGCGCGTGCACATGCACATACACACATATATATATATAAATATATATATATATATATATATATATATATATATATATATATATATATATATATATATATATATATATATACACACACAACACACACACACATGCACTCCCACACTCACGCGTGCCCACACGGGCCCACACACCTATACACTTGCATTTGCACACTCACCACACACATATACAAGGATAATAATGGCACAAGCAATGTTAGGTAGGTACTCAAGGTCTGACCAGCGCGCTGGGCTTATGCGTAGGTCAGACATTTGCTACGTCGTAGCCACGAGACCCTCTTCTTAAATTCTCTCAACCTTAGTCATCAATGTATTTATCCATCAGCTTTAATTCATACGCAGTGTGGTCTCAAAACATAGCGGATATTGTGTAGCGTATAATTGTGGACCAGTCCGCACACGGTGTCACCTCCTTTATGAAACTGAAACTGAAAACTGAAACTCAACGTAAAGCTATGGGAGGCCAGAAGAAAACGTAGATTTCCTTGTGTTATATGTGCAAATGATTGCGCAATGTGTGGAGAATGACTTCTTATAAGTACATTTTGCATGGATATGATTGATTATTGTATTTTTTTTCCATTTCTATCCATGATTCTTAATGTAAACAAAAAGCTCCCAGAAACGCAGTTAAGGAATTTGGCCAGTTGGTGACACGAAACTAAAAATCACAGACATTTCCTGAATAATACAATGTTATGATTTCATTTGGGTTGTAGTAACTGGCCAAATGGTACTGCTTTTCTTTAAACGATTTCTCTTCGCTGTTTGATATTATCTACGTGTTATGTGTAAACTGCTAAATTGTATGTGCTTTATCATCAGAGTATTCCTTGAATAATAGTATCACATCTAATCATTATTTCGAGAACCTTAAAACATACAATGAAAATGCTTGGTGAATGTTGATCACCTCGTCTATAAACCCGTAACTTCTTAAACCACTGAGAGGCATTCTCATTAATAAGTTTAAGTTGATCTATAATGTTTGATAGTTGGATTTTACAAATAAACTATTGTCTTTGCACACGACGAAGGTTTCAACTGTCTTTGTCAAGAATGTCCAGTCTAATGAGATGGCAGCTTTTATTTTCAAAAATCAACACAAGATCAGTGTACTGAACATACAGTTATGTTTTCTGCCAGTGTAGATAGAGGAATTGCACACATAGAAATGTCCTTTTATGTAATATGGAAGAAGACTGACAAAGGTAATCTATGAAAATTATAAAAAAAATAATAATTTGTACATGTTTTTTAAAAAAACTACTAGAACCACAGATTCATCCAATGCATGCACCTAAGGGTAGAAACCAAAATACAAGTTTATGACCCTAGACAGAAATAACGAAACGAGAATGCAAAGCATTCAGGACAAATACGTATGCATACACTCTGACTGTGTAGAAGTGCATCGTAGCTTTTTTCTGTATGATTGTTTGTTTGTTTTGTAAGGCAAACCCTCACGCGTCGCAGTTTGCACAATCCTCTTAAAGCATCGTGTCACAACAACGGGTGAAAAGTTGCCTGAAGATACATACATGGTTTTCGAACAATAAACTACAAAATACATAGTGCTGAAAAATGAAATGTCAAGGGATTGAATTCAAGAATGTCAATCTCTGCTGTCCACTTCCGAGCTTCTGACAATTTTTTTCCTTGAACCCCTTCACGATGTTTTCCATCCAGCTGCGCCATTCGTTCCCTCTCATATCCTCTACAAAAACCTCTCTTGACTTCGCATTCCGAAAATAACACCCATCATCCATCAAACATTTTATCAGCACGCTCACATCTTCTACAATGCTGTCATTCGAAAAGGTGTATGTAGCAAGCTAATTCACCACACGCCCCTGCCGCCACCTCCCCTCCTGCCCCTAACTACCGATTACCACTGTGCGTCCCCATACAGAAACCCCACGAACAACCTAACATGCGTACCAGACATAGACATAAAGTGTTTTGTTGCTAGACGCTGCGTCTTCATTTCCCCAATTTAACTTCTATTGGAGAACCTTATCAATAGCTGTTGATGGAGGTGAGATACATTCCTCTTCCAGCTTCCAGGACCGATACTTTAATACATGCTTATCAACAATCCCTCAAACTACTCTCAAATCTCAACATCTAGCTCGGTGTACTTGCGCTTGAGGTACAGAACTTCGAACACTGGAAGAAACCAAGATAACTTAATCCCCAATATTAGCAAAAAGTACCCTAAATTTGCCTAAGCAACTGGAAAATACACTCGGCCGACTCATGCTAGTGTGACATCTGCCCATATACATTTATGAAGTTTACGTATACAGAGTATTAATTTCATGTTTATTTTCAAACCCACAGAATATTACAGTCGAATAACTGTCATTCAGGGACTTAATTTCAGTATTGTTGATAATCATTCATATTCGCCGTTACTACAGCATCCAGCTGCCCTCTCCCACCGATATTCCACATTATTCCATCTCCATATTTCGCGGAGCACAACAAGATGGGAAGTGAGTGAACAACGCAGGTCCCAGAGCCTGCCAGAGCCAGAGAGGCATTGCAATAATAACTGCTGCATCAGCGATCTTCCCCTATAATAGTTTTGGGTAAGTGCCTGGGTTGCTGCAAAACTCTTGCCTGCCCACCCAGTTTTGTTGTCTCTCCACCTGTCATTCGTCGTTTGTGATATGCTCAGTATTCAATAGCAGGAGCAACACCTTAGAGTGGTGTTAGCAAGGATATAAAGAAAGACATAAACTAGGCTGGAGAGGAGTGGATCAACAAACAAAGCACAGAAATAGTGTCTGGACAAGAACGACGACAAGCGAGATTTCCAAGTTGTAAAGGATCTGAGAAAGGGAAGGGCTGTCAAGAATCAGTGTTATCCGGATCAAAAACGGAAGCATGGAAGAATATAACAATCTGGGTAGATGAAAAGGGCAGTGTTCAGACCTTTACAACTATTGGTCCAGCGGAGGTCCGATGCGCTTCCAAGGCATAAATCATGAAATGACGAAACCTACCCAATTGTACGCGATGAAATGAAAACAAAAATAAGATCACTGAAGAATGAATAAGTTGGAGGAATCGACAGCACCCAGGATGAGCTTATAAAGTGAGGAAAAGAATCAATGCAAAGTATCCTCACAAATATCTGCTATATGATTTGACAAACAGAAACACGGGAGTGGGAGACACCTTGAACTCGGCATTTACCATCACCATTCCCGAAATTTCCACCCCCAGTCACATTAGCCACGCAAACCAAGTGGTGCTGAGAAGTCATCCTGAATAGACGAGAAAACAATAATCGCACAACAGCATACTGGCTTCTGCAGTGGAAGGAATGCACAAAACAGATTTTTAAATCATGAATTCTGTGGAAGAACTACTGTCACATCAATTTAGAGAGAACGTGCAGACAGACAAGTGATGAACTCGGGCGAAGACTGTGCAATTCCAGACGAACAATTCCAGACAATTCCAGACACTGTCTCCGCCAGCAGCTGACAGCCTGTCGTCTGCAGGTGCCTGATTCACTCTCACAGTTTGCATCGTTTCATCATTAACGTTAGGACAGGCTGATGGATCACTGTCTACGACTCTGACTGCAGTTCTGAAGTCATTGCAGACGATGTGCATTATGGCCTTAAAGTCTGTCCTCTGAGGAGTTTGTGTTGTCGAACCTCGTTTCATTTTAGGTCTCCAAACACTCTCACGGCCTGCAAGCAAACAAAACCAGTGTTTAATCTGGAACCAATTCAGTATAACAGCACTGCTGATAAATCATGAAATGACCATATCATTGAATGTGACGATCTCAATAACAGCTCTAGCCTTTCTCACATTTCATGCCGGTAAAATCCCGACAGTTCTCACATTGTGTCATACGTTTAAGTGAAAAAACGGACTGGCACATTAAATGTGAATCGATTATTGTCTAAATATTTGTTGGTATTATTTGTCTCTCTCTCTCTCTCTCTCTCTCTCTCTCTCTCTCTCTCTCTCTCTCTCTCTCTCTCCTCTCTCTCTCTCTCTCTCCTCTCTCTCTCTCTCCTCTCTCTCTCTCTCTCAAATATTTGTTGGTATCATTGGTCACTCTCTCTCTCTCTCTCTCTCTCTCTCTCTCTCTCTCTCTCTCTCTCTCTCTCTCTCTCTCTCTCTCTCTGTGTTTTGTGTGTGTGTGTGTGTGTGTGTGTGTGTGTGTGTGTGTGTGTGTGTGTGTGTGTGTGTGTGTGTGCGTGCGTGCGTGCGTGCGTGTATGTGTGTATGTGTGTTTTGTGTGTGTGTGCGTGTGTGCGTGTGTGTGTGTGTGTGTGTGTGAGAGAGAGAGAGAGAGAGAGAGAGAGAGAGAGAGAGAGAGAGAGAGAGAGAGAGAGAGAGAGAAGAGAGAGAGAGAGAGAGAGAATGGAGAACTTCGCAGCTTTTTTCTATAAGTGACCAAGATGATGAAGAAAACAAGTCCACCCGGGAGAAAGTGTATGGAAGATTGATTTGTTGGCGTTGTGAAATCTTTGGATATCGACGAATAAAAAAAGACATAAAACCTACTGCCCTGACATGAACAGTGCGCTTCTCTCCATCCGTTTCTGTCTTTCTCTTACTGTCGGTTGCGTTTTTCCCTTTTAATTATCTGTTGATATTTCTTCTTCCAAACCCTTCTCATAGACTGCCACCGAGTTAGCTGAGTTGTACAGGACAAGGTTTGTAGTCAGAGGTTATGAGTTCAAATACCACTGGCGCCTAACAGAGAACTGGGATGCTCGCTGCTCATTTTAACATGATGTCGTTCTGGCGGTATTGGGTGATGTTGGGCCCTGTACCCCCACTTCCCTCGCTCGTCACCCCCCCCCCCCCCCCCCCCCCCCCATTCCTCGCTTCTGTTACGATAGTTATCCCTGTTTGCTATATTACAGGTGGTGGATGTGGAGAAATAATATGAACATTACTCGCTGTGTTGCACGTTTCAGCATTGGCACCTCACAGGAAGTGATCTGTCTGTACACAATGATTGTGAGACAGCATTGTCGGTCCGGTTTCTTGTTGGAAGGTATCTCCGTCTGCTTGTCTCTGTCTGGCTGTTGGCCTGTGTCTCTGTCTGTCTCTCTGTTCCTTTGCCTGTTTGTCTATCTTTCTGTCTGTCTCCATCTCTGTCAGTCTGTCTGTCTATCTGTATGTCTGTCTCTCTTTCTCTTTTTCTCTCTCTCCCCTTCTTCTTCTTCTCTCTCTCTACTGTTGATAGTCACTCAGCCAGTGATGGCAGGGTCAGTCCAAACTACGCAGGACACCATCTACTGAGCCCAGCCTGAGACTAAAATTGCTTAGTTGCAGAGCCTCACCACGTGAGCGCCCCCCCCCCCCCCCCCCATCTCCTAGAGGATGCCACAATGTGAATACAATGACAGTCGCCGTGAATTTGCCACGAATAAGCCACAGGCAAGGATATGGAGAAGAAAGTGGAGACCGAGGTCACTTGGAGGAGGAGGCAGAGGACTTCTCTTTAAAGATGTAATGAT
>CM031595.1:151752145-151757145 GCA_018398815.1 Conus ventricosus
CTCTCTCTCACTCTCTCTCTCTCAACATAAACGAATTGAACAAGCACTACACATCCTTCCGCAATCCTACAGTTGTCAATTTTTTGTTTTCTCGATAGCTGACCATCCCTAGCCCCCCCCCCCCTTCCCCCCTCTCCCTAATAACCCATGCTCATTTCCTGTTTCTACCTCCAAATGTTTCTTTGCATGAGTCGAGTTTGCTCCCCTTCCCCACCCCCTGAATTCCTTCTCTTCGTCACCCCCTAATCCCCCATCCACTCCCTTCCTTTTTTCTTGTCGTCAGTTATTCAGCAGTTCCTGTTTTGGGCTCAAAAGCATGAACTAAACTGTCATAACCCTCCTCATTCTTCTTACTACCTCCATCCTGGCGTGTGTGTTAGCCGAGGGAACAGAAGGAAGGTGGAAGGCGGGGTCAGTCTATCTCCAACCTCCCTAAGCTAAGAGGTTTTTTTTTTATCATATTGAGATCGGCTGGTCATGTATTGAACTGAATTGTTATTCGTGTCAGAACATGACAAACTACTATATCATTTAGACTACGTAATGTCAATCATAAAACCTTTATTTCTCTCGTTGAAACTGTTTGATAGGATTAACTGGTTCATTATTTAGACTACATATTAATGTTAACAGTAAAGACTTTTTTTCCGTTGAAACTGTTTGATACACAAATACATATGGTGCAAAATGTTGGTGTCTAGGACACAAAAACGCTTCTACAAGGGTACATAACACTTATCTACTTCAGTAGACAAAAAGATGGGATCAGAGTGCCAACACCAACAGATTTAATTCACAGTGAACTTGGTAGGCTTACTTTGTACCTACGATTGCATCTACGCATGAACGACACACATCCATCCTTTCTCACACACACACGCACGCGCACGCACACACACACACACACACACACACACACACACACACACACACACACACACACACACACACACACAAACGCCATCCCTGTCCTCAAACACTAAAAGGTCATACTTAAGTTTTCCTCTAAGGACAGACTAGGATGGATCCACCTCCCTGCTCTCCTTTCAGCTTCATCTTCCGTATCATCTGGTAATGACTCTTTTTTCATTCCTTAACATTCGGAGATCTCATTACATGACCATGTCCATGACCAACCCATTGCTGTTCCAGTTCCAGGAATCTGTAGGGACCCCACTCACCAGAAATGGCCAAGGGAAATCACTTCAATGACCTCGGTTTAGGGCGGTGTTCTCAGGTGACTGAGGAGAAGGGAAGGACACGTCAGTGCGTAAGGATACCAGGAAACCAGACCTGTTTCGCTCTGTTGAGAGTTCATCAGTCTCGCTACAAGCCCCTGGTCGCCAGTTGCAGAGAAGCACTCAGAAATAAGGAAAAAGCAACTCCCAGTAATTTGGTCACTTCGTCTGAAACAGCTGGGATGCGTACTTTCCAAAACACACGAGAACACTCAGAAAACGGAAGGGATGGAATCTTGAAACCAGAGCAGTTAGTGGAGGTAAACGAACATAGCTCAGCTGCTTGTTGGAGACAACCCACGATGGACTGACTGCGAGAGCTGACTTCAAGCTGATGTTGGAGTGCTTCATTTCACTGTCAGGAAAAGGCCACTTGCAAAAGAAGGGAGTGACACAGTCGTCATTTAATTGAGTCCCTGTATGGGGTAAAATATTGAAGAAAGGTGGCAGAGTGGTTAAGACGTTCGCCTGCCAATCCAACGTGTGAGAAGTGCATGGGTTCGTGCCCTGCCTTTCTCGCCCTTTCTTTCCCAGTTTGAATGACGAATCGAACTGAACGTCAAGTCCATCGGATGGGGACTATAAGCGAGTCAGACACGTGTGCCTTCCTGGCCCCCTGCATACGTTAAAAAACTCACGGCAGTTGAAAATCGAAAAGAGCAACTGGCAAAATTGATGTAGATTGAAGATAGCCGCCTGGTATTTCATACCAAGCCACAAAAAGTGTCGCTTACTGTTATCGTGTGCCATCGAGTACAGGTGGAAATGGAGGACACGTATACACATCGCATGCATCCTATGTGAGAAACTGGAGGAATAAATGAGATGAATGAAAACGAGTGACTGATATTTGAATGGTACGGGAAACGACTGAATGAGCGCCAGTAGGCTGCTCTTCGGCCGGCTCTACCTGGGTAGGCAGCCCGTTGAGTGAGTGAGGTAGTGTGTTTATCGTAAAGCGCTTAGAGCTTGGTCTGTAACCGAGGATAGGTGCTATATAAATACCCAATATAATGATAATAATAATAAAATATTGGTGTACAGAGCACTTGCTGCAGAAATATACAAACATATAGTTGTTAACGTCTTTCCTGTCTTTGACAAGTGAATGAAATAGGCAAAATGTTGTTGTGACTTGGCAAATATCCGATGTCAATTAAATGTTGATTGGCACATGCTGAAAGCATACAGTATCTGTTGGATTTTTTTTTGTCTTGTGAGGATTCATTTTTCGTAGTTGCCTTTTGCCTCTGAGGTGAAACGTATTAGAAACAGTGACAGTGATTTAGGAAACACGCAGATTTTACTGCTTTGTCCACGTCAGTGAAATAGCAGTTAGAGGTTACCACCTCCAAATACTGGGGGTGGTGGTGGTGATGGTGGCGATGGAAATGGTATTGGGTAGGGTAGTGTTGATGGGGATGGAAACGGAAGTAGGTAAGGAAAGGGGTGGAGGGGGTGTCATCCAACTCTGCAAAATAGCACAAGAATGGTAATATGCTACAATGGGTATTGAAAATCCTTCTTTTTATGTTTCATAACGGAGGGGCTCGTAACTTGCAAGATTCACTCACTGAGATAAACAGCCACAGACAATCTGACATTCACAATGATCGTGACCCATGGCGACCATGGAAAAGACGGTCCAAATATGAATTGTAACACATACATGCCGTCAATTCTTTACGGACATTCTCATTAACACAGGGAGAAGTTACCTATACTGAGATAGGCCAGTGCAACCAACGATGGGTAGTATAGGAAAAATAGAAGAAATATGCCTTAAAGACATGAGCTGTGAAAACAATAAGATGATCTCAGAACGATGGACATTTCTGTCGGCCATGTGTTTGGCGTTCAAAAGGACTGAATTGTGATCAAAAGTTGTCGACATCAAGATTTTTCAGCTCTACTGTTTAGTAACTGAAGTGCTACAAGCAAACAAATACAAAATGTAATGCAAACGAACAAACAAAACAAAATGAAAACTTCAAGTATTCAAATTCTTACTTTTGTTGGGTTGACTTCGCAAAGGAAAAAAAAAGTTGAGCAAGAAACTGGTTGTGCAAACTCTCTCTCACTCTCCTCTCTCTCTCTCTCTCTCTCTCTCTCTCTCTCTCTCTCTCTCTCTCTCTCTCTCTCCTCTCTCTCTCTCTCTCTCTCTCTCTCTCTCTCTGTCTGTCTGTCTGTCTGTCTCTCTCTCCTTCCTCCCTCCCTCTGTCCCTCTCTGCCTCCCTCTCTCTCTCTCTCTCTCTCTCTCTCTCTCTCTCTCTCTCTCTCTCTCTCCTCTCTCTCTCTCTCTCTCTCTTGTTATCAATGTTATATCCATCCGCAGAATTCGATGTTCAGGACCTTAAGAAGCTTAATATTCACATGAGATATATGAAGAGTGGTCACTGGTGACTCAGTTGGGGACTGCATCACTTAGGTGCAGCAGACAGTCGGGGTGTCACTGACCCTCACAGGTGCCTTCTCTCAGTCCTGGACAACAGGGAAGAGGGTCTGTCTACAGCCCAACGAGGACATCTGTCCGTCTGCATCTCCGACATCCATTTTTGTGTCTCGCAGAATAATCTTGGGCAGAGACACAGACCCGTACTGAGCGAGATTTGTGGTGTCTGACGACTGCGACAAACGGTCCCAGCTTGCGTGTGCATGAGTTCCTGCTTTCCTGTTGCGCTACTTTGTGGCGTGCGCCGTGGCCGTGTACCATATGCAAAGAAAGCGTCTGGAGTTTAAGGCGGAGATATGTATGCACCCGACGAAACTTTCCCTTCCATTAAAAGTCTTCAGACTAGTATCCCCTCCCTCGCAACCCCCCCCCCCCCCCCCCCGCCCCACTCTTCCAGTCTGTCCTCTCCTTTCCCAGTGTGTTGCTTGGCGGGTGAGGCAGACACCACTGGAGTATCATATTTCTGGGCTTTTAAGGTCCCAAGCTTCAGTCAACGACTGCATTAACATGGTGTCCCAAGAAGATCTCACCATCATTTCGCCATACATCGGACAAATCCGTTGTGGGTACTGATTGCAGTGTTTTTAGGTCCTTTATTGATCCCACAAATTGGCATTACGGATTGTAACGAGAGAAGAAATGTGCGCTCGAACTAAAGACAGAGGAACCCTGGCGTGTGGGTCTGGACACGCTCTTGTACTCAAGGGTAAGCTTCCACATAAGATGATGAAAGGCGTGGGTACCTATGGTAGTCACGGCTCTGTTGTCCTCATCTGTCCCCCATACATCGTGTCAGCGACATTTTGTTGACAATAACATCAGACCATACAGCAGCATATTGAAAGTTAACACGACGCGCAGGAGAGACCAGAGGCTCGTGACAAAGCATGGTGATTTCAGGTAGGGGAGGAGGAGGGGAGGGATGCAGAGTGGAACTGAACGGAAAATGAATTAGAAAAGAAAGCTTCTCTGGTCTCTTGGCCTTTAAGACAACGTTTGCGTTCTTCTAGTTGTCATCAGCAGAGGAACTGAGTGAGTGATGTCCTCCTCAGGCTGAACCAGAAGAAACAGACAACAAAATGCATTGGGTACGTCGTGGTAGTCTGATATAGACTGGTCCCTATGAACTGCAGTACATGGTCTTTGACCTGTTGAAACTAAAAAAGGTTGTGAATAGGGATGTCAGAATGAGTGGTGTGTAAATAACGCTGTTGAGTGGACACGAAAGATAAAACAGACAAAAAGCAAAAGGTGGAAAAAGAAAAAGAAAAGCGAAGCAAAAGGACTGAAACATGTTTGTATCAGTTACT
>CM031595.1:151767145-151784645 GCA_018398815.1 Conus ventricosus
AGATAAATATAAATACAATTTTTTTAACATAAAAAATAGCAAAAACCCCCCTCCCTGAGCATGGCCGACTGTTGATTTAATTTTTATTTGCAGGCGTCACTTTGTGTCGACCATGCCTTCAGGGGGGAAACCCCAGGAGTATGTTTGCCCTGGGTTTTTTTTGGGTGGTGGTGGCTGGCCTCTGGTCTGGAATGGCTGGCACCGGTCTTCATTCTGGATGGGGTGAACTTGACCCCCAAGACTCTGGTCTCACTCGAAACTCGAAACTGTGTGACCAACTAATGAGGGAAGTGCAGCCCTGAACTCAGCAACTCCAAACTCCGAAAGTGTGACGCCTGCGGTGGCCAACCGACCACCAATAGCGAGTAGTTGAATTCTTATATTTAAGCTTACTTTTGGTGGTGGTGCAATCCGCGCGTACAGGGAGACCACCCATTACTACTTTTCGTGATGCAATCGATAAAGCTGCGTGCGCGACCTCTAGACAGGTGGCCGTTGTGTGCGGCGCAAATGCTGCGTGTGTTCTGTTTAGCAGGCTGTGCGCGTAAGTATGTGTGTGTGTGTGGTGTAAGTGTGTGCGTGCGTGTGTGTGTGTGCATGCGCGCGCGCGTGTGTGTGTGTGCGTCACGCGTACGTATGTGTGTGTGTGTGCAAGCAACGGCCAAGGCCTAACGCTCAACTGCTACCGTTCGTGGCTGTTTGATCTGCTTAAAGCTTAAAACACCAACACGGTACAATCAGCCCGAAAGGTAAAACTGATACACACCCACACACATACATACAGCGTTCGTTCGCCGCTTGCCGTGAAATTTATATGCTCCCTGTCAAACTACCGTCTCATTCTCACCTGTCGTTCTCTTTCTCTCTTTCTTTTTGTGTGTGTGGGTCTGGCTCTGGCTGGTCCCCGTAGTAAGTAATCGGATAGTGCGTAGCCCTATCACATGATCCGCCCGGGGCCGCCGTACATGTTACATGGGCGGGCATGTGTGTGTGTGGTGTGTGTGTGGTGTGTGCGGCGCAAATGCTGCGTGTGTTCTGTTTAGGCAGGCTGTGCGCGTGTGTATGCGTGTGTGGTGTGTGTGGGGTGATGACACACTGTTACCCAGTGCGACAAAACACAGGGCTTACACATAATGAGGCGCAGCCAAGTTCACAATAGGCCACTGAAAAGTAACTTGTTCTAACATCCCCAAGACTAGTTACAGCGCTTATTTCCCTTGGACCATTTTATGGAAGTGTATCCTGTACCCACTTTTGAACGACTTGGTTGGTAAAGGTTAATCAAGTAACCTTTAAGTTTTTAATTAAGTTACCTCTAAGTGAGAGATTTTAATTAAGCCACCCCCAAGTTCTTAACCCCAAGTCACTTCCAAGTTTTTAATTAAGTCACTCTAAATTCTTAATTAAGTCATCCTTAAAAAACTTAATTAAGTTTTAATTAAGTTACTTCAAGTTTTTAATAAGTTCTTGATTAAGTTTTTAATTAAGTTCTTGATCAAGTTCTTAATAAGTTCTTGATTAAGTCATCCTTTAAGTACAACCAAGTTCTTATTAAGTTATCTTATAATTATAAAAAAAATACAAGCTATGTTTTTATCTTAAATAGTAGATGTCTAATATAGTACACACACGCCTCAAAAAACGTGTCATCGTTGAGGATGTCTTGCTCAGCGTTCTCTGCATAGATCTTAAGGAAGGTCTTACACCCGAAGCAACCGCATTGATTACAATTTGGGTCTATGGAAATGTCTTTTATAGACTCCATGTCTTTATTTATGACTTTATCATTTTATAATACGCCATGATCTATTTTTATAAAAAATTAAAATTAAGTTCTTAAAATATTATTCCATTATAAATGGATCAAAATGATGCTTGTTATTGGCGGTTTTGGCGTGCAGTTGTGTTCGGCTTCTGTATTTAGCGGTGGAGATTGTTTGGGCTCTTGTTTTTGCCAGCGTTGTTTATATATTTTAAAACCCGTAATAACAGCCCCCAGCAGCAGCAAGGGCGCCAAAATGGCAACAGTTTTAAGTTCAATATACCATGAAGACTTTGGCGCCCTTGTATCACATGGAGTTTTTATAGCTGGCATTGAATTAACTTGTTCTGGCGTTGGCGGTGTTATGTTTCATGATGAGTCATATTCTGTAACATTAATTTTTTTTGTCTGTTCCACTCTGCTAATTTTTTTCCTGCTTCAACACGCCCAGGATTTTTAATGGTCTCCCCCCTGATTCAGCGTTTTCTGCTGATTTTCTAGCTTGGTTACTTTCTCCACCTGATTCAGTGTTTTCTGGTTCTGCTGATTTTCCAGCTCGTTCATTTTGAAGGAAATAAAATCTATATGATTAAAAGTAATTAATCCCATGATTAATGGCGATAACAATGTTCCAAATCTATAGTATAAATCACACCCTAGAGACTCTAATGACTTGTTAAAACTGGATCTTGCGTTAAATCATACGTAAGTTTCTTGTTCAGAATCAATGGGAGCAAATCTACTGACTAGTTTAGTGTACAAACTAAGAACCGTTTGCCCCACACTTTTTACCATTCTAGACCCTAGCTGCGCTTCATACCTGTTATGATACTTTAAAATGTCTTGCGGCGACATCTGTTGAATCTGTTCTATGCTGAATTCAGTTCCAAGGAACTGTTTTGTTTTTCCACACGCTGCCAAAGAATACAGCCTTTCCTTTTGGGCATAATAGCTTGGTCATCAACTTGGTCATTCATAAGTTCAGGAAGGTTTAGGCCGCCTTGTAGCTGTAGGAGATCATCATTTGTTCATGTTTTTTAATAATTATAATTATTTTATTTTATAAAAATGAGCACCGAAAAAACTGTTGCTAACCTTGTATACCATTCTGCTGTTATTGGGGGCCTAAGTGTAGGATACTCAATGCTTGGTAAAAGCCTGTTAAGAATTAAACCAGCAGATTTGGCAAACTAGACTTTGAGGATTCAGCAAAGCTGATTGCTATCATTGCAGCTTCGTTTGCCACGAAAGATTTTCTAGTCAAGCAAGGAATAATTCCAGACAATATAAATATGTAAGAAAAAAAATACATTATAAAAAATGGCTTCACTCGCAATAATGATAGGCGGCGCTGTGGTGAATGCGCTTGCTTTTAGCGGAAGTAATTTCGCATTTAGTAAACTGGGGAATGACGGCGAGAGAAAAAGACATAACAAAGCTATGGAGCAACTAGCAGCTGCACAAGACGCCTATGAAAGGCAGAGACTTGAGCAGTTAGATTTTATTAATGACACACTGAAAAGACAGGGGCATGCAGCTTACACATTTAAAAATGTTGATCAAGCAATAAAACAATATTATCTAGTAACAGGCAAACCAATCGAGACATTGCCCCACCAAAATTCAGTGACTTTTATCACCATCAGAAAAACAAAAGATGCAAGAAATCGGGTTTATTGTCGTTGGTATGACCGTTGTGTATTTTGTTGCACATAATATTGGCTGAATAAAAAATGAAAAAAATCTATTATTCGCCCAAAGGATTTTGGGAAAGGGGCATCACAGCAATTAAAAAGCTAAGCCAAGCGGCAGGAGTCAGTGAACAAACAGCAAAGGAATGGTTATCTAAACAAGCAATTTGGCAAATTATTTACCTGCACCTAGACGAATACAGAGACCGCACTTTGTTAATACAACTCCAAACGACACCCATCAATGGATCTTCTATATTTACCCTCTGATACGATTAGACGAAAAAGATTTAAGTACGCACTCACAGTCATTGACATAGCTTCAAGATACAAAGATGCGGAACCTTTAAACACAAAAGAGTGCTTCTGCTGTTGCTGTCGCTATACAGCTGATATACCAACGAGGCCCCTTAACTTATCCTCGCATGATTCAAGTTGATGATGGAAAAGAATTTAAAGGCCAAGTGAATCAATTATTGTTAAAACATAGAGTTACCATTAAAAGAGGCATTCCAGGAGTTCAAAAGATCACAGGCTTTAGTTGAAAACTTTAACAAACAGTTAGCCGAAAGACTTTTCTCCTACCAGTATCACAGAGAGCTGATTGACAATTCTCGCAACACAGAATGGGTTAGAAGATTGCCCTCAGTTTTGCGCGCAATGAATAATGAAAAATTTTTAAAGGCTAAAGCCAGTACAAGCAATCAAAAGAAAAACAATAAATTGTTGCTGAAGGAGAGTCTTCATCCGGCAAACTATTACCATTTGGATTGAAAGTAAGGTACCTTTATTTACCGGGAGAAGCAGAAGGGGACACTCGCATCAGGGCAACCGATCCAGTTTGGAGTGTTGACCCGTATGAAATAAAAAGAATTGTAAAAATGAATCCGCCCGTGTATTATTTACGAGAAACTGACACAACAAAACAACCAGCTCCTCAAAGATCTTTTGTGAAAGAAGAACTGCAGATAATCCCACCGGACACAGTTCCGCTTTAATTAATTTACGTAAATATATTTGAGTTTAAAATGGAAGCTCAGAAGGAAGTGCAGAACGAAACAAGAATGGTGAAGGAAGAGACCTTGAAAATGATACGGGAATCATTTCATGCGTGTAATGCTATTAAGGAAACATTTTCGAGGATTAATCAATGCATGCTAAATCATCCAGATCACCTACAACTCAAACCCCCAAAATTTGGGAAAAAGAATATCTTGAAATAATAAAAAAAATTTCGAACGCATCAAGCAAACATGAGAAAAAAATTTAAATGAATGGATGAAGCTTGATTGATCTTATAATAAAAGTTGATGAAAAATATAAACCCCCTGTTTATGCGGTCCTCCAGTGCCCGATTGCTTATGAAAACTCTGGATTAACAAACACGCGTTTTGTGTTTGTTCTATCTAACGACTTCTTTGTTACAACTGTGTGTTGATCTCATGTAGATTAGATCGCAGTTTTACGTTGTCATGATGAAAAGTCTTATTGCCAAACAATGCTTCTTTGTAGTTGTCATGTGATATGTTTGACTGCACAACGCTGCGAGATATTCCCTTGCTTTCTTAATGATTTTCTCCTGGCTCGAAATACTGTACATTTTTGACCTTAAACCAACAAACTCCTTGATCACCTTTCCAGATAATTCATCCTTCATCTTTCCTAAAACCTTCTTATTAACGGATGAATGCAAAGGCGAATCTTTAGGGTAATCAGATGTGTCATACCATCCTGCATGCCCTTTAGCTACTTCGGTTTCCATGTCTTTATAGATGTCTTCAGTAGGGATATCTATAACAAAACTATCTGTATCTGTGTAAAGCACTCTGGACTCTGGATACGAGGGCTTAAAGTAGTCATAAAGAAACTCTAACATCAAAAGCTTTGATAATTCTAAACAGTAAACCCAATAAATACAGGTTTGTCCAATTTGACTTTCTTTTTTTTCATCATTATGCCGAAAAGCTGATCAATGGAATCTTCTAAAGTCCTGATAATTTGGTTTTGAAGTCAGCTTAATTGCTTCGTTCTCTTTGGTGACCAATCTGACATCTTTGCGCTTGTGCGGATTCTCCATAGTCTTCCCAAAACAGCTGTTGGTTCATAAAACTTGAAAAAGTCTTTTTCTGAAGCATCTGTGGATTTAGTTCTGAGATCAGTGTTCTTCATGATGTATGGTTTCATGAACTGTTCTTGATCAAAAGCAATTATGCGATGAACTGCTGTCAACTTTAACCCATGTCTTAAATAAAATTGCAGAAGTCTGTAATGACAGACATATTTTTTTGCCTCGAAGATTAGGCACAAGTTTAGGTGGTTCTCTTGGATCCATCTTTAGACTTTCTGCTGCTATATGGATAGTCATTATGCGGGTCATGGAGTTCCTGAGGATATTCTAAGTCAACTTCTAGAATGAAGCCACGCTGTTGATCAGGCGTTTAAACTGCCCAACCACTTTAATGCCTTTTGAATATTATTCGTACCTGTGTACATCTTGAAGTTACGTAATGGAAGTGATTGCGCCATTGCCCAACCATACAGATTGTTTGCGTCTAAATACATGAGATAGTTAGACCTTTTACTCGGATCATAATGATCCAAGTATTTGTTGTTTGCTTTACAGTAATGATGCGATGCCATACTAATTCCTCCACGCAATCCGTTTTCAATCATCTGAATCATTGGTAGGTCAGACAATAAAATCAATCTGTACTCCAGTAAACTTTAAGAAAGCGTCCCCAGCTCATCCCGGGCGCAGAAATATAATGCGCGGGATCCAGGCATATTGTTTCATGCAGGTCTTTCTATAATTTTCAAAAATATCCGCCAACAAACATGTATCAGCCATCAAGTAGGAGTCATGATAGTCTCCCATCGTTTTAACACTCTAACTTTTGCCACGCATCTTGAGCATGCTGGTAATCAGAATCGCTGACCCCCTTTCCTCTAAGACTAGAAAAGAACGCACCTTTAGGAGGAAGTGTATCTTCGTCAAACCTTTCCCAACTGTCATGTACTCATAAGGATAAACGCCCTTTCTAACGAGAGTTGGGTCAAAATATTCTTCTGTTATTGGGCAGGACTTTAAGGACATAGCCGTGCCTCTAATGAACCCATCATGTGTTGCATAGAGTCATAAAAAGACATGTTATTCAGATTAAAGCACATGTACTTTTCTGATGATGTGCAATGCATGACACCCTGAAGGCATCGTCTACTGCTTTCATTATAAGGTGAGAGTCGTAACCTCGCAAGTTATGAAAGAAGATGGGCAGCTTCCATGTTTTAGGATCAAACTTTAGTTGAAGATTGCATTTACTGTGTGCTGCTCCTCTGAACTTTCCGCTAATGTGATCATGTCTCTTACTTTTGGATTTGTTGCTTCTCACTGAGTTCTAAACCACAAATCCAACAATGTGTGGCTGAGTCATACTGTTGTTGGTCTTCAGGCGTCATTATGATTTCAGATAAAAATTTAGATTATTAGAACAGGCGTTACGCACTTGCTGCATGCGTTCTAAGAAGTATTCTGCAGCATTTGATCCTCTGTATAATTTTTGGCTCTGAATGAGCGCCATCCGACTGACAATAACGAAGGCAAATGAACAGATCTGATGATTACTCATTAAGACTGGTTTAGGAAGTCTCTGTGCGTTGGGCCTTCATAAGGAACAATAAGCGACTCGAAGTCTGCGTAAACTAGTACTGGACTTGTTTGCAGCCGTTTCCAGTTCTTAAAACTAACTTTAGATCCGGGCGGGGGCGTAGTTAGTTCTGTATTACAGTCAACTGGACCAATACAATGTTTCTTATGTTCACTTGCGGCTTGAACAGATGGCATTCTTGTTAAACATTTTCTGCATGAATTCTTGTTTATGGTAATGCTTTGAAGTATGCCGCAATAATCTACTCATTGTGCGTATTAATGTGTAATGCGGTAGCCCCGCTGGTGAAAACATCAGTAGTAAGTCAACATGATTTTTGTCTGGTTCGCCAATCGTTGGACTGTTCTTGGACACTTTAATCGGTTGTAGATTTGTTTCCTCATCCCATGTGTAGACATTAACAGTTATTGGTTTGTTTTGCTCTTCAAACTGATCAATTTGGTCTACACTAACAGGAAAGGACACCCCACTAAAGTTAAGATCATTTATGTACGGGTGATAGTTAGACACTCTCTCTGCGTTTTTGCGGGCGTGATGCAGCCTTGCGAGAACACACCACATAAAACATTTGTTGTCTGTATTCCTTATGTTTAAAACTGCTCTTTTTGCAACTAATGCTGGAGGTAGTGGAATGTAAGCCTTGCCTACAATCGGCGCATACTTAGCCTGTTTTAATCTAATCTCTAAGACTTCGCCCTCTGACCAACCAGAGCCTCTCATTTTGGCTTCTTCAGCGGCCACATCAAACTGTGTAAGCAGTTGGTCTGCCCAACCAGGTGTTAAGTCATTATGAGAAAGAATAGCCTGTTGTTTAGTTGAGACCCAGACTTCAGATTTTCTTCATTTATTGTTACATAGTCGATTAAAACAGCTAACATTACTTTAACTGGTGGGTCTATTGTTAGTTACTTGGAACTTTAGAAATAGCATGAACAACACTTGCCTGTACGTTTGTTGGGTCAATGACTTCTAAATCAATATCATTCAGCGCTCTTGATAAACGCCCCTCTCTCAAGCATTCCTTCAAACAAATTCGTCTTGTCCTTCATATATCTTAGCCATGTTGAGTTTCTTTTCTAACTCAAAATATTTATTTAAATTAAAAAAAAATACTTAATCAGAACCAATATCAACGGTCTTTTTGCGCTTGGACTCATAAACTAAAGTATAAACACCTTTGGCGTTGTTAATGTGAGCTGTTTAGAACAGAGTTTAATGTCTCGTTTACTTTTTTTAAGCATTCCTTTTTTATCTGCTCGGCGTCTGGCTGTTGAGAAAAACTTGCCCTCGCCTTTCTTTGAAGATCAAACTTTTGTCTTTTGTAGTCATCAAAATCGGCCTGTAAACGATTAAATTCTTCATCCGTGATGTTTGAGTCAACAAGCGCTTTATTTATTGTCAGTTTAAACGAACTAAGTTTAGCCGTTATTAGTTGAACCATAGCTGTGTGCTTTTGGAGTTAGTTTTTAATTTTTTGCTAGCAGCACCTACGGCTAATGAACACAGGCCGAGAGCTAAAGACAAACCTCCTAGAGGTAAAGCTGCGGGTGCGCTATGCCCGTTGCTAAGAGACCAACACTCGTTCCTGCTGATGCAGCGCTTATAGTCGATGCTCCAGTATTGACATATGTAACAGCATTAAAGGCAGCAGAATACCTTCGTTTGGTTTTGCTGTATTTTGAAAGGTCTTGCTCTAGTTTTGTTGCATTTGCGTAATGTTTGTTAATCTGAAGGCTTTTATGTCAGGGGTTTCTATAACAGCAGAATTGCCTGCTATCTCTTTCTCTTGGCGACTCTGGCGCTGTAGGTACTTTTGGATAAACGTGAACAGACATGCTTTTTAAAAATGAAAAATAATTTAGTAATGTATATCTTTTAATCTGTTATTTTCATATTCAGCTGCGCATCATATATTAAAAACAAATGTACATTAAGCGGTTTATCGGCTTCTTCTTCTTTATCAATTTGAATGTTTATTACTCTCTCACAGTTCTCTCCGCTTCCATTAACTGATTATCCTCCGTTGACCTTAGGTCAACCCATAAACCGTATTTTGTTGTTAAATAATCATCAAGTCTTACACTGTGAAGGTGTAGATCTTTAGACACAAGGTCAACTGTTGGATTTCTACACCTCCCACCTCCAAACAGTTTTCTTATTTCGTCAAAATGATGATAAGGTTTAAGCCCGCTAGCATAGATTTGGTTAGGACTGCCCTCAATCGAACATTGTACTTTCGTTATTTTTGGATTAAAAAACTTTTCACTTCCTCTTTTGAATGGTTCTTCATCTTCACACAGCAATAAAATACCTTTAAGCGATCTTGCTGCGGCACTAAACTAAAATTCCATATAGTGTCTGCCTGCTTTTGGGATATGTTGTATGATGAATCACTCTTTCGTAATATATTGCTAATTTTGACTGATATTGTTGCTCAATCAGCCTTGCTAAATTAGGGTTGCTAACAACGTCAAACTCTAACGAGATGTCAAAATGCTGTACTTTGCTTCGGTGTCTGATGATTTGATAACCCGTTTGTATTCATTAAAAGTTAGTTCATATGACAATCTGTCTTTTAATGCTCCTTGAAAGTATGGTGCATGCGCTTTTAACAACTCAAAATCTAAGGAATGGAAAAGCGATTTCCAAACGCAAAATTTACAGCCCCATACTTTTGCCGTCTTTAACATCTGCGGCGCCTATTCTATGTTTTAGTGCTTCTTCATTTTCGATTCCTTGAAACGCAAAGTCAGCCCTTTCATTCCCAGTTAGCCATAGATCAGAATAGGTTAAAAATATGTCTGCATTGTGTAAAGAAAATATTTCTTGCCCCTCAAGTTTTATAGAAATTTTCTTAACGATTGCCCGCCCCAGATTCTGTACAACTGTCCTGTTTGGGTCTGTTGTTGAAGCGAGCGCTATTTTGAAAGTAAGACGCGCAGAGCCTGGCACAATCAGGTCATTTGCTCCTAGGTCTGGAAATTTGACAGTAAGAATTTGATCTGCATCAATAGTAGATGGATTATTTGGAACAGTAATAGTCCGCTTATTTCCCTTCACGCCAAAGGGTTCTTTCAGTCTTCTATGCGGGTCAAGAATCGAGCCATGTGCTTGTGACATTTTTTATAAACAAAATAAAAAATTAATTAATTATTTAAAACCATGGCAGGCATTGAAGATGCAGAAGATTATGATGTTTTTGATCGTGGAGAACGACATGAGTGAAATGATCCCTTTGACACAGCATCGCTCAATGCTCTCAATGCGGCATGAATTAACAGAAAGTAAGGTTAAATCATTTTACGAAAGTTTAGGTCAAGAACCTCCCGAATTTATAGACCCAATGATTTTGAATTAAAAGATGATCATTTGTCTGTAAAAAACGATCGAGGAGAACTTGTTCAGCTTACAACTAAAAAAGACCCATCAAAGTTTTTAGCCCTGGTTCAATTAGAAATAGACTCCCTGCGAGCGTACAAAATCGCCTTGGCATTGCTAGACCAAATTAGATAGGGATGCAGTTGCTAAACTTCAAAACACACTGCAAGAACTCCCAACAGATAACCAAATGCAAAACATGGAACTTAAAAAATTAAATCAATCAGCAGGTGAATTAATAAATGTAATAGAAGCAGAATCCAGTTTTTCAGAAGAAACAGCGTTAAAACAATTAATGATTCCCCATTGCCTATGCGGGAAATAGCGGCCCTTGATCGTGCTTTAAGAAACCATTAGAGGCGAATTAACAAACAATTTAGCAAAACTAGGTGAACTAGATGAGCATATAAAAAGAGAAAAAGAAAACTCGTTGAGGCTGATGACGCCAACTTAGGGCGTGAGATTAAAGAAAGAATAGCCCAAAGACTAAAAGATCTTGAAACAAGAAAGATCAGCAAGACTAGAAGTGCTGACTACTAACCGAGACCTATTACGAACTCAAGTGAATAGAATAAGAGAAACTATCGAAAAAATTTTATATGAAGACGCAACGCTAGCAGAACGAATACGAACACTGTTTAGAGACAAGGTGTCACATTAGCAAGCGTTATAACGCCTTAGGATTTGCAATAAGTACACTGGTGTTGGCTATTACAGGCGGCGGTGGAGGTCAAAGTCCAGTGCCTCCGCCACCATCACCTCCACCTGATAAATCATGGGTAAAAAAACAGCTTGATCATCTTGCGAGTTTATTAAAAAAATTAGCTGGTAAAGCTATAGACTCTTACTGGCATATTAGGGGGCATTGTCAGCTGGCTTTTGTCTACTGCAAGCAAAGTAGTTGGCTTTATGGCCCAGCACTTATGGACATTAGTTCTTGTAATAGTTGGGTTACTATTTAGTAAGATAAAGACCAAGTAATCCTATGCCTGTTAATCCAAGAACAAGCGCTGTCTTTTCATATTCATGGTCCATCGCGAACAGAGTCCGCGAGCTTTGCTGAGTCTTCAATGACTTTGGGGGTTTGGACTTCGGGGATTGGATAACTTAATCTTGGGTGTTCTTTTATTGTTTGTAATATTACTGGCTCAGAATTTATGTCGTTTTTCCCAACCTTCTGTTCATTGCCTGCTATAAGAATTTCATTATTATAGTTTATTATTGTACCTATCTGGAGTCTGAGGTCAGAAGGCAGCATGTATAAAAACCCTGCCAACAGCAAAGTCTACTTTCGATCTTGCGTATTGTAAAAATGTTGGTACCTTTGAATACTTGAAGGTAAATCAACTGTAGAATTAATGGCTCCTCTAAATTTGCTAAGTATTGTTTTTGTGCGTCAAAGCCAGTTAGAAGGATCAGTTTATGCTCGATCTTGCCTGTGCTTGCGACCCTAGCAAACACCAAACGTAAGTACGAATAGAGTCGTTTATTCTCTATTTCCCGCCCTAGTTAGGCCCTTAGAAGTGTCTAAGATAAATGTTGTCCATGCTGTTTTATGCTCTTGTGTAGGGACCCGGGGCTCAAAAAGTTTTGCCAAAAAAGAAAGTTTTGAAAGGAGGATGCCAGTCATAGTTATACTTTCTGTGCGTGCCCCGAAAATAAGGTCGCTAGGCCATGATTATGATCCAACTTTTGTCTAAAGCCTGTCTTGATGTTAATATTGAATTCGTTACAGATCCTTTCAAAAGCCTTCATGTCTATTCTGTTGCTGAGCGGATTAAATGGTTTGTCATTTGGTAATGGCGCTTGCAGTTCAGTCAAAATACGTCTGAAGGTGTAATAGAATGAAATCTGTTTCACTGACCTCACCAAAGGATCATGTGATTTAAATGATCAGCATACGACACTCCACACCCAGTTGATGCGCCAAAACACAGCAAAGTTTAACTGGTTCTGATAAAACTGCATCGGATGAAATAAACCACGCTTTCTTGATGTGGTCGTTTTCAATAGGGGGGTTAAGATATCTGCTTAATGGAGTACTCCCTTTTTAGAAAAGAGGCAGTCTGGGTCACAGCAATGTCAAGAGTATCAGTTGCTATATTTTTTAAGATTGTAGTGCGGCCCAACAGAATATTTTGCACCAGTATATTTGAATGCACTCATTTTTATTTCGTTTAAAAAAATGTTTGTAACAATAACAACCCAAGACCGCCCTTCGTTTTTAGAACATGCTATTGATAACAATTGCGGGGCCAAAACGGTCGCGCTCCATGAAATATTCTACAAAGTCGTATGGTTTTAATATAAGCGAAGCCAAGGAGAATAATACGGTTCTAAAAGTTGACAAAACAGGGGGGCCAAAGTTAGCCAGTTAACAATACCTGATGTTATTACGGGTTTTGCTCCCTAAAAAGAAGCAATGAGTAACTTTGACATTACTCTCAAACCTTAACAATGCAAATCTAAAAACAATGTTAACATTCAAACCTGAAGAAGAAGGAGGTTACATTTTTATAAAGAGCTAGCTAAAATGTTAGGCTTTACAGCTAAACAATTATAGATTTAGAGTTACACCAACCAAAACTACTTATGAGGGGGAAAGTCCGCTCGATCTTGCATTACATTCATTACTCTATGTTCATTTGGATGAGCTAAGCACTGATGAAAACTTATATGACGGAAGGCCCTCAACTGTTTTTAAGAGCTCTTCCGTCAGGGAAAGCTGCATATTGCGATTATGAAATTATACAATTCCCCAATTTACAGTTTAAAAGATTAGTTTGTGGGGGGGTCGGATCATTTAATATAAAAATCAAAGACAAAACAGGGAAAGTCGTGAAATGTGATAACCTGCACATTGTTTTGGAAATAAAATAATACGTTACTAAAAAATAATGTCGCGTGGGCCAGAAGAACCAGGAGTTACATTAGCGCCTGTGAGGTGTATAACTTTAGAATTAAAAGACCTTGCAGACGTTGCGGACTTTGAACAGAACGGCGAGATAGGCGCTTTGTATGGTTTTGAGTACACTAAAGATGGTGATTATAAAAAGCAAAGAGGTTGGCGACACCAAAAAAGTTTCCTAAACTAGAACAGCTGCGCAATCTAGAAGCAAATAATGTTGGCCAGTATGAATATAAAATAGTTCGAAAACCTGACCTCAAATGGCACTTAGAACCATATTTAGAATGGGAAATAAAATTTGAATTCATAAGCCCATTTACATATTTTAGCCGTCAAAAAAGTTTCAGAAAAGCATTCAACTCTGGCCCTTTACATGTAAGTCTTATGCCGGACGACAATAGTCGGAAAGAAATTGAAATAACGCCGTATGGGAAAAAGCAGTACATCCTCCACAGAAAAGAAACAGTTGTAAAAAAAGCTTCTACAAAATACAGTTCTTTCCAAGCAGAAAATTAGGAGACACGTTCACAATGATATTGAAATTTCTGTCTTTAAAGATGTGGAGCAGGATGGGTTGTGGGCGTTAGTGATGACCTTATAAAAGGAATTAATATTAGCTGGCAAAACTTAGACGTTAAACGCCTAACGTTACCATCGTCGTTCTTCACAATGGCGAGGATATTAAGATCATAACAACAAGCAACAAAATCAATGTTGACTTAAATAGAAACAATCTTACAGAACTGAATTGGATTAATCTTACACATTTAGGCCTCGTAGGGTTTTATTATACTGAACAAGTTTTGACGGAGAGTATGATAAAAAATAACTGGATTAGATTAAACTCTGTTATAAAACTATGGAGCAGTTAAACTTTATGACAAAAACTCCTCATTGCTCATTGATTTGTGGGCAGAACTGGTTGTGGAAAAACAATATTTATCCTCGACCTGTTACAAACAGTTTATCGTTATAATTTTAATCATATTGTAGTTTTCTGTCCAACACTTAAATGGAACAAAGCATATCATGATAGAAGGTTTATATGGACAGATGATGACATATATTTAGTTAATCTAGCAATAAACTGAGTGAGTGTTTAGAACAGTTTTATAGACTGTTTGAAGGAACGCAGACACTATTTATTATAGATGACTGTTCGGCAGAAAGAGACATAGTTAAAAAAAGAAATACTTTGTCAAAACTGGCTTTCAGTGGAAGACATGCTGGAATAAGTGTGTGGATTTTATGTCAAAAATATAACTCAGTTTTAAAAGACTTTAGAGAACAGTAAAGACTGTAGTGTTATTTCACATGAAAGACAGAGACTCATTTGAAGAATGTTTGCGCGAAAATGATGTTATTGAAAATGATCAGGAAAAACATAGGATTAAACAAAAACTGAAATCTGAAAAGTTTAGTAAATTAGTATTGAAAACGGATAACCCTACACAGTATGTTTGTTTGTAGATAATCGTTATTTTTTGGTTATTGAAGTCTTACTTGTCAGAGAACTGTATTATGCCGCTTCTAGGTCACTTTCGCCCGAAAACTGGTTTGAGGGCGAAGGTGAGTTAGAAGCGGCATAATACAGTTCTCTTGTCGTGAGGCAGCCCACAAAAGTTAACACTGCTATGTTGCTGAGTAACTTCGTGAGTGTTCACTGGTGTCTGTTCTTGTCCAAATCCGCTTAGCCCACTCTATTCAACTTACTGACTGCAATAATTGCTTCGTCGTTCTCAGAGCCGGCGCAAATGAGTGTTCTCCTCTTGAGGGCAACACGAAGTTTATCCAGTGATTGCTCCATGAAAGTACAGACACGGACGACTTCAATACGAACTAAACACAGACATGAACCTGGAAACAAAAACGAATCCGAGATCATCATGCCTGCAGGAGAATGAGAGTTTACAGAATCTAAGGTTCTTTTGACCAACGATTGTCTCTGAGGTTGAAGACGATGATGGCGATGCTCTGGAGCTCCATTTTGGTGTAAGGTGACGTGTGAAGGCTGTACTTTACGCTTCCTTTTCTCCCTGCCAATCAATCATTTCTGGCCTGCAGGCTGAAGCCGAAGGATTCTGTTCCCATGGATCTAATCAAGAAGCGCGAAAGCTTCAGCGTGCAAAAATGGCCAGGCCAGTTCGCATTCACCGATAATTCGTGAGCACTTGATGTTTTCATTTATTTGTTATTTTCTTTCACAATGATTGGATTTTTGTTTTTAGCTTTAGGCCTTACATGGAAGCTACGTGCGTTCCCGTAATTTTTAACTTGCTTTTTTTAGTCTGCATTTACGCGTTTTTTTCAACTTGTTTAGATAAAATAGATGCAACAACAACAATGATGATGATGATGATGATGATGATGATGATGATGATGATGATGATGATGATGATGATGATGACAGTAGTAGCAGTGACAGCAGCAGCAGCAGCAGCAGCAGTAGTTAGTAGTAGTAGTAGTAGTAGTAGTAGTAGTAGTAGTAGTAGTAGTAGTAGAAGTAGTAGTAGATGTAGCAGTAGTAATAGTAAAATGCAGTTTATCGCATAGGCATATCAATGCAGTATCTATGGTATCTATGAGTGCTCTCTCTCTCGTTCTCTCGTTTCATTTGTCCAAAGACACACACACACACACACACACACACACACACACACACACACACACACACACACACACCACATACACACACACACACACACACACACACACACACACACACACACACACACACACACACACACACACACACACACACACACACACACACAGAGCAATACACAAGAAAATGGTGACGATAGCATGCAACGCACAAGTAAACACAATGATAGCAATACACAACAAAATAAAAAAAAGTGCAGTGACAGCAATACACAGGAAACTGTACGATAGCAGGGCGCACGAAAACACTGCAACAGCAGCAAGCCTATACAGGAACATGTCATGTTAGCAAGATATTAGAAAACGCCACAATAGCAGTACACATAAAACTCTCGATAGCAATACGCACAAAACACTTAATCGCAACATACAAGAAGTGCAATGATAGTAAGACAGGAGAAAGCGCTGCGATAGCAATGCAGTAAGGTCATTATCTTTATCGGCCATTCGGTCACGAAGGTCTTATCAGGGCAAGATATGAATAGAGCAGAAAACGTAGCAATGTTCGTAGCAATGCATGTCAAAACGTAAACGACAGCACTTATGAGTAACACTGGGATAGGATAAAATCAATCGAGGCATGTCAGATCTGGTTTATTTGACACCTTCTACTATCCATCATCTATCCTGTTACGGTCTTCACAATGTTATTGTATTTTATTTCTGGTCTTAAACCGCTGATTCAGTTTGCCCCATATCTCTCTCTCTCTCTCTCTCTCTCTCTCTCTCTCTCTCTCTCTCTCTCTCTCTCTCTCTCTCTCCTCTCTCTCTCTCTCTCTCTCTCTCTCTCCTCTCTCTCTCTCTCTCTCTCTCTCTCCCTCTCATGTTCAATGTTATCGCAATAGATAAACACATGCTTGTAAATGGAAATGGCCAATATGCCAAGATTCAACCAAAGACGAAGTTCATTTTTGTACTTTCTCATGATAAATTAAAAGACTATTTGCAGCATTTTATTCCACACATATGTTTCCAAACTTCGTGCAAATTCAGATAGGTATTCTGTCGTCATCAGTCAACAAAAGCTATTTTAAATCCTTTGTTATTTTAGTGTTTAAAGATTTTAAAAGGCGAAGCATGTATGCTGTTATGATGTATCTGTGACTTGTGTCTTGCACATGTATGGAATCCTTCTCTTCCTCCTCCTTCTCCTCTCTCTCTCTCTCTCTCTCTCTCTCTCTCTCTCTCTCTCTCTCTCTCTCTCTCTCTCTCTCTCTCTCTCTTTCTCTCTTCTCTCTCTCTCTCTCTCTCTCTCTCTCTCTCTCTCTCTCTCTCTCTCTCTCTCTCTCTCTCTCCTCCCTCCCTCCTTCCCCCCTCTCTCTCTCTCTTGATCTCTCGATTCCTTTTCCATGTCACTCCTCGTGTCTCATGATTCTTTGTCTGCCTTCTACCTCCCTTAGTCGGCTTTCCCTCTCTCCCCTAATCATCAAGT
>CM031595.1:151789645-151819645 GCA_018398815.1 Conus ventricosus
CCGTAATGGGAAACTGAAAGCGATGCAAACAGTCAACATAGTACAGGAAATGTAAGCGCACTCTTGCATTATCCACCCATTTAAAAGCCAATACGTCCATTGCGATTTGTCAGTTTGTCGTTGACTAACACTTCACATATTTCTCGCTATTTCAGAGGCAGGCAGATTACATTCTTGAGCTACAAATGGGAAACAACAACAACAACAACAACAACAACAACAACAACAACCAAGTATTGACTGCTTCTCCAACGCTCCAGTCGTAATCTGCCCATACGGTTACTCGTATGTGACAGGCTTAACCAGAGGAATGCCATTGGAAGAGTGACCCGACAACATTCAGAGCATAGGCCGCCTCCTCATTCCAACGGACTTTAAAGCACGGGTGTAAACCCTTTTTCTTTCGGTAAAGATCTTCCCCAACATCACCTCTCTCTCTCTCTCTCTCTCTCTCTCTCTCTCTCTCTCTCTCTCTCTCTCTCTCTCTCTCTCTCTCTTCACCGTGTGCTTTCTCTCTCTCTCTCTCTCTCTCTCTCTCTCTCTCTCTCGATTTTATTGACCCTTTTTCGCTGTGCATTCTTTCACATTGTTACTCGGATCGAAGGCGAGGGAGAAAGAAGGGGCGCGGGGCAAACTATGCAAATCCCTTTGGTAATGATCCCCCTGGGCCAGGAACCAGCCTTGGTTTGCCTTCAGTTCCAGTCAAGGCCGAGGAATTCCGAGACCCCATCTCCCATCTCCCTCACCAGTCCGATTCCCGGCTCGCTCAGTTCTGAAAAGGGAGAAGAATCTGACAACGCCTTAAAGAGTGCAGTCTGGAAAAGGGCACTGATACATACAGAGACAAATATAAGAAATATTCAAACGTGCAATCAGTAAGCATCATGAGCATGTGAAAATTATGCACTGCCCTGGTCTCAATCGATTCATTCCTGTCAATCCCCTTTCCCCGCCGGTCTAGTCAACATTTCGGTGATTGTACTGAAGGAGAGAAAGTTTTGCCGCTACCCTACCCTACCACTACTCAACAAATTTTATGCGATTGTACTCTATTTAGTAAATGCGAATAAACTTGTCATGCGCCGCTTGTACCTTCCTCCGATTTCCCTTTCCCCCCTCTTCACCCTCTCCTCTCTCTGCTCAGCATTTCTTGCCACTGAGGAGGATTACGGACGAGAGGAGCATCCTCATCTCCCCACCTCTCCTTGAACAAGTGATTCGCATCACCGTCACACACCATATCAATTAAATGGCAGGGAGGCTCTAAAACAGTCCTTCACGTGCACAGTAGGGTATTACTTCATTTTATGCCTTTGTTTACTGTGGATACACAACGTGTGTTATATAAGACTATCATCCAACTTTTCACCTTTGTGTGGAAGCAAACACTCTTCCCAACGTGGAGTTCCTTGTTTTGATGAACAACAGAGATAGCTGATGAACTTGTCCTTTTTGGGACTTGCCATGCGATTCTGATCTTGTTCTCCGCCACTTGTTTGGGTCTGCTGCGTCTTAATGGGCTCTTGTCAAACTTTATATTGTCTCCCAGAGGAAGTGCTATCTGCCTCTGGTATGTTTTCTTCGTCAGTCTGTGTGTCTGTGTGTCTGTCTGTATGTCTCTCTCTCTCTCTCTCTTCTCTCTCTCTCTCTCTCTCTCTCTCTCTCTCTCTCTCTCTCTCTCTCTCTCTCTCTCTCTCTCTCTGTCCGCGTGCGAGCACGCGTGCATACATGCACATATACTTGCGTGTATATTTGCATGCGAGTATACGTGCGCGTGCATGTGAGTTTAGCAGAGGAGGAGAGTGGGGTAGGGGAAAAGAGATGCTGAGGAGAGGAAAGGACAATCTAGCATTTTTCAGATTTGGGGACGAAGTTGAGGGGTGAGGAGGCGTTATAAGGGTACAGTCTCATGTGAGTTTGTGTGTTCTATATGTACTTTTTGCATATGGTGTGAAGAAGGAACGAGAACTGTTCGTTGGAACTGAAGGGTGAGGATGGGAGGGGATGGGTTGAAACGAAGTCTTCCAGCTGGATTCAGATCGTTCACATGTGAGTAAGTTTATGCCATAAACAAATTCAGTGCGTTTGTAAGAATCTAAGCAATGTTTGAGACTATAAACTTCTGTTGTTAATTTTATGATATTTATCATAATTACATTCAGTGATGCCATGTATCAAGTCATGTTTGTACACTCATGCTTTAACGGCTTGCTTTAGCCAAGGCATTAAACAATATAAAAAAGACTGTGTGTGTGTGTGTGTGTGTGTGTGTGTGTGTGTGTGTGTGTGTGTGTGTGTGTGTGTGTGTGTTTGTGTGTGTGTGTGTGTGTGTGTGTGTGTGTGTGTGTGTGTGTGTGTGTGTGTGTGCGCTTGCTTGATCTAGACTCAGCATAGTACTGATACCCCGACATGATCTACAGACATACCATAGTAATAACAGACATATCAACACAGATCATAATCCGAGCTTATATTAATTGTACAGATCCCGACACAATGCCCTGTTCGTCACGAATGACTGAATGATTGATTTATCGGAAGACTGACTGATTATTTGAGTGATTGAATTGTTTCTTAATTTTCCGTTTAACTACCTGAAGAATGAACAGTCTTTCTCTTTTCCGTTTATAGCGAACACGTCAGGTAAATCTTGCTCCCATAATGAAATAATGACACGCCTTAACTCGGACCGAATGCCGCTTACAACTTGCCCTTTTAATGTGTACTATTTCCTGCCTCGTTCACGATTTTTCGTTTCTATTTTCGTTTGTTTTCTATCAAAACAGGTCATGCCGTCGTCTTTTTATTTCTTCCCTTGAACACATTCTCCCACCCACCCCTTCCCGTCTTCACCCCCCCCCCCCCCAACCCATCCTTCTGTATGAATACTTTCTTGTTTGCCAACTAAAGGTGAAAGTCAATACTTATTGCCTGTTCTGCATATTGCTGATTCCATGTCCCTGATCTTCTTCTGTAATTTTGTTTAAATTAACCATCCTCTCAGTGATCAAACACATTATGAAAAAAATAGAAAGGGAGGGGGTTAGTTACCGCCAAGGACATAGACAAATAAAGTACAGTCAAGACACACTGCATTTCGACCTCTTGGGTCTTCTTCAGGCAAAAACAAATAACATTTAGGACAGGATGAACAAAACACACTTAAAGTGGAATACGCAAATGGGGTGGAAAAAGACAGAATTAGAGAGAGAAGAGAGAGAGAGAGAGAGAGAGAGAGAGAGAGAGAGAGAGAGAGAGAGAGAGAGAGAGGGAGACACACACACACACACACACACACACACACACACACACACACACACACACACACACACACACACACACACACACACACACAACACACGAACAGATAACAAGGAGACGGACAGGCAGGGGGACTGACGAATAAAAAGGACACAGGCACAGATAAGGAGACGCAGAAGTAAACGAAAGACTGGACGAGAAAGACAGATGGACAGACAGAAAGAACAGAGAAGAAAACGAAATTGCATGGACGATGACAGCACACCAACACAAAACAAGACAAAACAACAACCCTTTGTCTGCTTCAGACACATTAGCACTGGCAAATGAGAAACTAATTTGGCACACACAATGCTCGTCCAAGGGACGTAACCGAAGCCTACTAAGTCTGGCAGTTGGAAGAAAATCCAGATTACATTTTCTTTATGCTGTTTTTGTGTTCTTTCTTTCTTTCTCTTTCAGGTATATTTTGTGTGTGTGTGTGTGTGTGTGTGTGTGTGTGTGTGTGTGTGTGTGTGTGTGTGTGTGTGTGTGTGTGTGTGTGTGAGTGTCAACCTGGCTATTTAGCAAGCTGCACATGATTAACCAAACTCTAAAGGGAGTAAAAGAGTTCCAGAGAGAGAGAGAGAGAGAGAGAGAGAGAGAGAGAGAGAGAGAGAGAGAGAGAGAGAGAGAGAGAGAAAGAAAAGAAAAAAAATCTGAACAAATTAGAAACAAAGCATGGACGCCGACAGCACAACAACATAAAACAACGGCAAGACAACAGCCCCTAACCTGTTTCAGGCAGATTAACTTGGGCGAATGAGAAACTAATTTGGCACGCACAGTGCTCGTCCAAGGGACGCAACTGAAGCCTGCTAAGCGTGGCAATAGGGAGAGGATCCAGATCATGTTGGGATTTGTTGTTGTTGTTTTTTTTTTTGTTGCTGTTCGCTGACGATGGCACTTTGTGTCTTTTCTTTGTCTCTTTTGTTTTTTCTTCTTCTTTCCTTTCTTTCTTTCTTATGTATTTGTCTTAGCGTCTTTTCTTTGACTCTTTCTTTCTTTTTCTTTCTTTCTTTCTTTCTTTCTTTCACACACACCACACACACACACACACACACACACACACACACACACACACACACACACACACACACACACACACATACATACAGAGTGAAATGCTATGAACTTAGGTCATAAATAAACAGACAAAAGGCGAGGAGAGAACAGTAATATGCCGCTTCTGACTCACTTGCTACTCCACCACGTTTTTGGGCGAAAGTGGCCTAAAAGCTGCCTATTCTTGTTCTCTGACAAGTAACCAAAAAATAACGACCCTACAAACAAATATACTGTGCAGGGTTATCCGTTTTTAATACTAATTTACTAAACTTTTCATAGAGGAACGTAGGAGAAAGTAGCCTAGACTGAACACGCCCCATAGAGTAACGTAGGAAAAAAGCGGCCGTGACTGAACGCGCCCATATACACAGTGGGTGCACCAGGCTATCCGATTACTTCGCGGTATGTTAATTACAGAGTGGGGAGAGAGAGAAACCCTGACAAAGCAGTTAAGGTTAAGTTGCCCTCAGAACAGACAGACAGACAGAGAAGAGAGACAGAGAGACACACACTACACTACACTACACACACACACACACACACACCACACACACACTGACTGACTGACTGAAACTAATTTATTGTCAGATTAACTCAAGGTTGTAAACACACACAGACACACAGACACACACAGACACACAGACACACACACACACCACACACACACACACACCCACGCAAACTAACACGGACACCTGCACACACAGAGAAACACACACACTCACACACAGGCCAAAAAATCAATACTGCCGCACCTCCTCCACCCCTCTTCCCCCTCCTTCCTGCTTAGCATGACATCAGCGGCATGGCGGCGCTGTCATCTGGAAAAGTCTAGATTGCCACGTCGACACATCAGATCGAGGCTGTCGACGTGGCACGACTGGGGCTGTCATTGTTGTTGGGGCTATTGCACAAAGAAGGCTGTGTGTTTTCACTGCGCTCTGTTGTGACCACTGTGTTTTAATTGTGTTATTTTAAATGGCTAAAACGTTACTGAAGAACAGGTTTGTTATTCGAGGCATAAGTTTTATTTTAACTGCATGTTAGAGTATTTGTTGAAAGAATTAGTTGAGTCAGTCAGTGAAGGCAAGCCAACTATTCACATGTCTGCCCGCACAGCGGGCGTTTGCTAACACGTTCCTTGCTATACAGCGAGAGCCGCCTCTTTCTCTGTTCTTCATTGCGCTTAACTGGTAGTTGTCTTGAAGGTAGGCGAAGCATGTTGTGAAACCGGAGAGATCTTAAAGGTTTGTCTATTGATGAGATGGTTTCTTATTTAATAAATGGCGCTGCATTGTTGAAAGTGGCTGAAGCAAAACAAACCATTACGCGTTGATTGTTGGGAGCTGGCTTGAGACAGCTAAAGCCATGTTTAAAAAACATGTCGTTTATTTCTTAAGGCGGAGGTAAACACGGCTGATTCGTATGCTAAAAAACTTATATTTGAACATTTTTGCTGTTCCTCCCAAGTAAAAATGTTCTCAGTTTGTATTAGACTTGATTGATTGTTAACTACAGATTCAGTGTTCATGTGGCAAGCTGATCTGTGTATTAAGATGTGTATACTTTTCTACTTTTCTAATTCTAACCAGTTTATCTGCCTTTAAGTGTGCCCTTATGCAACTGAATGGCGATTTTCGAATGTTCTGGCAAAACTAGATAGGGCTAGGCAGACCTTAGTACATCTACTAGTATGGAGAGGAGTAGTGCGTAGCCAGCACTATCTTCATTATAAAATGCTTCAAAAATACAATGGCGGGTGTGTACTAACTACTGGCGATTCCCAAGCCTGGATGAGAAAAGTGGTATAAACTTTTTTTGTGCAAGAAGGAAAGTATAATGAAACTCTTTGTTGTGGGAGGCAATCTGCGGTGAAGTTAGCCTTGCTGACTGCTACTATAAATAGCCGTTCATGCTGTGAACGCCTTATTTTCGTGGCAAGAGGACTGCAGTAAAATTAGCCTTGCTGACTGCTACTATAAATAACCGTTCATGCGGTGAACGCCTATTTATAGTAGCAAGAGGGCTGCGGTAAAATCCGTTTTGCTATAAATAACCGTTCATGCGGTGAACGCCTATTTATAGTAGCAAGAGGGCTGCGGTAAAATCCGTTTTGCTATAAATAACCGTTCATGCGGTGAACGCCTATTTATAGTAGCAAGAGGGCTACGGTAAAATCCGCCTTGCTATAAATAGCCGTTCATGCTGTGAACGCCTTATTTTAGCAGCAAGAGGGCTGCGGTAAAATCCGCCTTGCTATAAATAACCGTTCATGCGGTGAACGCCTATTTATAGTAGCAAGAGGGCTTACGGTACTGCCTGTACTTGCTATGTGCGGACACTAAGGGAGGTAACTCCTGCGCACCCCACCCCACGCACGCACGTCTCCCCACCCCCACCCCACGCACGCACGTCTCCCCACCCCCACCCCACGCACGCACGTCTCCCCACCCCCACCCCACGCACGCACACTTAAGTCATCCTCAAGTCATTCACAAGTCATCCTCAAGTCATTCACAAGTCATCCTCAAGTCATTTACAAGTTATCCTCAAGTCATTCACAAGTCATCCTTAAGTTATTCACAAGTTCTTACTTAAGTCATCCTCAAGTCATTCACAAGTCATCCTCAAGTTATTCACAAGTCATCCTCAAGTCATTTACAAGTTCTTACTTAAGTCATCTTTAAGTCACCCCAAGTCATCCTCAAGTTCTTACCCAAGTTAACCTAAGATCATAACTAAGTCATCCTCTAAGTACAACCAAGTTCTTTATTTAAGTATCTTATAATTATCAAAAAAATACAAGCTATGTTTTTATCTTAAATAGTAAATGTCTAAGATAGTACACACACGCCTCAAAAAACGCGTCATCGTTGAGGATGTCTTGCTCAGCGTTCTCTGCATAAATCTTAAGGAAGGTTTTACATCCGAAGCAACCGCATTGATTACAATTCGGGTCTATGGAAATGTCTTTTATAGACTCCAGGGTCTTTATTTATTGACATCATCATTTTATAATACGCCATGATCTATTTTTATAAAAAAATTTAAAATATTATTCCATTTGAAATGGATCAAAATGATGCTTTGTTATTGGCGGTTTTGGCGTGCAGTTGTCTCTTTCTGTATTTAATGGTTCAGATTTTTTTGATTGCTTTTGTTTCTGTTGCCATCGGTTATATATTTATAACCGTAATAACCGCCCCAGCAGCAGCAGCAAGAGCACCAAAAATGACAACAGTTTTAAGTTCAATATTCCATGAAGACTTTGGGCCCTTGTATCACATGGAGTTTTTATAGCTGGCATTGAATCAACTTGTTCTGGCGTTGGAGGTGTTATGTTTTCATGATGAGTCATATCCTGTAACATTAATTTTTTTTGTCTGTTCCACTCTGCTAATTTTCTTCCTGCTTCAACACGCCCAGGATTTTTAATGGTCTCCGCCTGATTCAGCGTTTTCTGCTGATTTTTTGGCTTGGTTACTTTCTCCACCTGATTCAGTGTTTTCTGGTTCTGCTGATTTTCCAGATCGTTCATTTTGAAGGGAAATAAAATCTATATGATTAAAAGTTATTAATCCCATGATTAATGGCGATAACAATGTTCCAAATCTATAGTATAAATCACATCCTAGAGACTCTAATGTCTTTGTTAAAACTGGATCTTGCGTTAAATCATACGTAAGATCTTGTTCAGAATCAATGGGAGCAAATCTACTGACTAGTTTAGTGTACAAACTAAGAACCGTTTGCCCCACACTTTTCACCATTCTAGACCCCAGCTGCGCTTCATACCTGTTATGATACTTTATAATGTCTTGTGGCGACATCTGTTGAATCTGTTCAATGCTGAATTCAGTTCCGAGGAACTGTTTTGTTTTTCCGCATGCTGCTAAAGAATACAGCCTCTCCTTTTTGGGCATAATAGCTTGATCATCAACTTGGTCATTCATAAGTTCAGGAAGGTTTAGGCCGCCTTGTAGCTGTAGGAGATCATCGCTGTTCATGTTTTTTAATAATTATAATTATTTTATTTTATAAAAATGAGCACCGAAAAAAACTGTTACCAACCTTGTATACCATTCTGCTGTTATTGGTGGTCTAAGTGTAGGATACTCAATGCTTGGTAAAGCCTGTTAAGAATTAAACCAGCAGATCTTGGCAAACTAGACTTTGAGGATTCAGCAAAGCTGATTGCTATCATTGCAGCTTCGGTTGTCACGAAAGATTTTCTAGTCAAGCAAGGAATAATTCCAGACAATATAAATATGTAAGAAAAAAAATACATTTATAAAAAATGGCTTCACTCGCAATAATGATAGGCGGCGCTGTGGTGAATGCGCTTGCTTTTAGCGGAAGTAATTTCGCATTTAGTAAACTGCGGGATGACGGCGAGAGAAAAGACCATAACAAAGCTATGGAGGAACTAGCAGCTGCACAAGACGCCTATGAAAGGCAGAGACTTGAGCAGTTAGATTTTATTAATGACACACTGAAAAGACAGGGGCATGCAGCTTACACATTTAAAAATGTTGATCAAGCAATAAAACAATATTATCTAGTAACAGGCAAACCAATCGAGACATTGCCCCACCAAAATTCAGTGACTTTTATCAACCATCAGAAAAACAAAAGATGCAAGAAATCGGGTTTATTGTCGTTGGTATGACTGTTGTGTATTTTGTTGCGCATATATTGGCTGAATAAAAAATGAACAAAATCTATTATTCGCCCAAAGGATATTGGAAGGTATCACAGCAATACAAAAGCTAAGCCAAGCGGCAGGAGTCAGTGAACAAACAGCAAAGGAATGGTTATCTAAACAAGCAATTTGGCAAATTTATTACCTGCCCCTAGACGAATACAGAGACCACACTTTGTCAATACAACTCCAAACGATACCCATCAAATGGATCTTCTATATTTACCCTCTGATAGGATTAGACGAAAAAGATTTAAGTACGCACTCACAGTCATTGACATGGCTTCAAGATACAAAGATGCGGAGCCATTAACACAAAAGAGCGCTTCTGCTGTTGCTGTCGCTATACAACTGATATACCAACGAGGCCGCTAACTTACCCTCGCATGATTCAAGTTGATGATGGAAAAGAATTCAAAGGCCAAGTGAATCAATTATTGTTAAAACACAGAGTTACTATTAGAAGAGGCATTCCGGGAGTTCACAGATCACAGGCTTTAGTTGAAAACTTTAACAAACAGTTAGCCGAAAGACTTTTTTCTTACCAGTATCACAGAGAGCTGATTGACAATTCTCGCAACACAGAATGGGTTAGAAGATTGCCCTCAGTTTTGCGCGCAATGAATAATGAAGAATTTAAAGGGTTAAAACCAGTACAAGCAATCAAAAGAAAAACAATAAATGTTGTTGAAGGAGAGTCTTCATCCGGCAAACTATTACCATTTGGATTGAAAGTAAGGCACCTTTATTTACCGGGGGAAGCAGAAGGGGACACTCGCATCAGGGCAACAGATCCAATTTGGAGTATTGATCCATATGAAATAAAAAGAATTGTAAAAATGAATCCGCCCGTGTATTATTTACGAGAAACTGACACAACAAAACAACCAGCTCCTCAAAGATCTTTTGTGAAAGAAGAACTGCAGATAATTCCGCCAGACACAGTTCCGCTTTAATTAATTTACGGTTCTCCAGTGCCCGATTGCATATGAAAACTCTGGATTAACAAACACCCGTTTTGTGTTTGTTCTATCTAATGACTTCTTTGTTACAACTGTTGTGTTGATCTCATGTAGATTAGATCGTAGTTTTACGTTGTCATGATGAAAAGTCTTATTGCCAAACAATGCTTCTTTGTAGTTGTCATGTGATATGTTTGACTGCACAACACTGCGAGATATTCCCTTTGCTTTCTTAATGATTTTCTCCTGGCTCGAAATACTGTACATTTTTTACCTTAACCCCACATACTCCTTGATCACCTTTCCAGATAATTCATCCTTCATCTTTCCTAAAACCTTCTTGTTAGTAATTGAATGTAAGGCGAATCTTTAGGATTCGGACGTGTCATACCATCCCGCATGTCCTTTAGCTACTTCCATTTCCATGTCTTTATAGATGTCTTCAGTAGGGATGGAAAAAAAAAAAAAAAAAACTGAACAAATTAAACAAGCATGGACCGAAGCACAACAACATAAAACGGCGACAAAGCCCTAACTGTTTCGGGCAGATTAATGGCGATGAAAACTAATTTTGGCACGCACAGTGCCGTCCAAGGAACGCAACGAACCCTGCTAAGCGTGGCAATAGGGAGAGGATCCAGATCATTGGGGATTTGTTTGTTGTTTTTTTTTTTTGTTGCTGTTCGCTGACGATGGCACTTGTGTCTTTTCTTTGTCTCTTTTTTTTTCTTCTTCTTTCCTTTCTTTCTTTCTTATGTATTTGTTTAGCGTCTTTTCTTTGCCCTCTTTCTTTTCTTTTTCTTCTTTCTTTCTTTCTTTCTTTCACACACACACACACACAAAACACACCCCACACACACACACACACAACACACACACACACACACACACACACCATACATACAGAGTGAAATGCTATGAACTTGGGTCATAAATAAACAGACAAAAGGCGAGGAGAGAACAGAATATCCGCTTCTGACTCACTTGCTACTCCACACACTTTTTTGGGCGAAAGTTGGCCAAAAAAGCTGCCTATTCTTGTTCTCTGACAAGAAACCCAAAAAAAATAACGACCCTCCCAAACAAATATACTGTGCAGGTTATCCGTTTTTAATACTAATTTACTAAACTTTTCATAGAGGAACGTAGGAGAAAGTAGCCTAGACTGACACGCCCATAGATAAGTAGAAAAGCGGCCGTGACTGAACGCGCCCATATACACAGTGGGTGCACCAGGATATCCGATTTACTTCGCGGTATGTTAATTACAGAGTGGGGAGAAAGAGAAACCCTGACAAAGCAGTTAAGGTTAAGTTGCCCTCAGAACAGACAAAACAGACAGAGAAGAGGACAGAAGACACACACTACACTACACTACACACACACACACACACACACACACACACTGACTGACGACTGAAACTAATTTATGTCGATTAACTCAAGTTGTAAACACACACAGACAACAGACACAAAACGGGACAACAGACACACACACACACCACACACACACCCACACCCACGCAAACTAAACACGACACCTGCACACACAGGAAAACACACACACTCACACACAGGCCAAAAAATCAATACGCCGCACCTCCTCCACCCTCTTCCCCCCTCCCCCTGCTTAGCATGCCCATCAGCGGCATGGCGGCGCTGTCATCTGGAAAAGTCTAGATTCCACGTCGACACATCAGATCGAGGCTGTCGACGGGGCACGACGGGGGCTGTCATTGTTTTGGGGCTATTGCACAAAGAAGCTGTGTGTTTTAAACTGCGCTCTTTGTGACCACTGTGTTTTAAATTTGTGTTTTTTAAAATGGCTAAAACTTTAACGAAGAACAGGTTTGTTATTCGGGGCCATAAGTTTTATTTTAACTGCATGTTAGAGATTTGTTGAAAGAATTAGTTGAGTCAGTCAGTGAAGGCAAGCCAACTATTCACATGTCTGCCCGCACAGCGGGCGTTTGCTAACACGTTCCTTTGCTATACAGCGAGACCCGCCTTTTCTCTGTTCTTCATTGCGCTTAACTGGTAGTTGTCTTGAAGGTAGGCGAAGCATGTTGTGAAACCGGAGAGATCTTAAAGGTTTGTCTATTGAGAATGGTTTTTATTTAATAAATGGCGCTGCATTGTTGAAAGTGGCTGAAGCAAAACAAACCATTACGCTTTGATTGTTGGGAGCTGGCTTGAGACAGCTAAAGCCATGTTTAAAAAACAGGGTCGTTTATTTCTTAAGGCGGAGGTAAACACGGCTGATTCGTTATGCTAAAAAATTTAAATATTTGAAACATTTTTGTGTTCCTCCCAAGTAAAAATGTTCTCAGTTTGTATTTAGACTTGATTGATTTTAACTACAGATTCATGTTCATGTGGCAGCTGATCTGTGTATTAAGATGTGTATACTTTTCTACTTTTTCTAATTCTAACCAGTTTATCTGCCTTAAAGTGGCCCTATGCAACTGAATGGCGATTTTCGAATGTTCTGGCAAAACTAGATAGGGCTAGGCAACCTTAGTACATCTACTGTATGGAGAGGAGAAAGTGCGAAAGCCAGCACTATCTTCATTATAAAATGCTTAAAAAATACAATGGCGGGTGTACTAACAACGGGCGATTCCCAACCTGGATGAGAAAAGTGTATAAACTTTTTTGTGCAAGAAGGAAAGTATAATGAAACTCTTTGTTGTGGGAGGCAATCGCGGTGAATTAGCCTTGCTGACTGCACTATAAAATAGCCGTTCATGCTGTGAACGCCTTATTTTTCGGGGCAAGGGGACTGCAGTAAAATTTAGCCTTGCTGACTGCTACTAAAATAACCGTTCATGCGTGAACGCCTATTTATAGTAGCAAGAGGGCTGCGGTAAAATCCGTTTTGCTAAAAAAAACCGTTCATGCGGTGAACGCCTATTTATAGTAGCAAGGGCTGCGGTAAAATCCGTTTGCTATAAATAACCGTTCTTTGCGGTAACGCCATTTATAGTAGAAAGAGGGTAGGGTAAAATCCGCCTTGCTATAAATATCCGTTCAATGCTGTGAACGCCTTATTTTAGCAGCAAGGGGCTGCGGTAAAATCCGCCTTGCTATAAATAACCGTTCATGCCGGTGAACGCCTATTTATAGTAGCAAGAGGGCTACGGTACTGCCTGAAACTGCTATGTGCGGACACAAGGGGGGTTTAACTCCTCGCACCCCCACCCCACGCACGCACTCTCCCCACCCCACCCCACCACGCACGTCTCCCCCCCCACCCCCCGCACGCCCCACGTCTCCCCACCCCCACCCACGCACGCACACTTAAGTCATCCTCAAGTCATTCACAAGTCATCCTCAAGCATTCACAAGTCATCCTCAATCATTTACAAGTTATCCTCAAGTCATTCACAAGTCATCCTTAAGTTATTCACAAGTTCTTACTTAAGTCACCTCAAGTCATTCACAAGTCATCCTCAAGTTATTCACAAGTCATCCTCAAGTCATTTACAAGTTCTTACTTAAGTCATCTTTAAGTCACCCAATCATCCTCAATTCTTACCCAATTTAACCTAAGATCATAACTAAGTCATCCTCTAAGTACAACCAAGTTTTTTATTTAAGTATCTTATAATTACAAAAAAATACAAGCTATTTTTTTATCTTAAATAGTAAATGTCTAAGATAGTACACACACGCTCAAAAAACGCGTCATCGTTGAGGATGTCTTGCTCAGCGTTCTCTGCATAAATCTTAAGGAAGGTTTTACATCCGAAGCAACGCATTGATTACAATTCGGTCTATGGAAATGTCTTTTATAGACTCCAGTTCTTTATTTATTGACATCATCATTTATAAAAACGCCATGAATCTATTTTTAAAAAAAAATTTTTAAAATATTATTCCTTTTGAAATGGATCAAATGATGCTTTGTTAATTGGCTTTTTGGCGGGGCAGTTGTCTCTTCTGTATTAAGTTCAGATTTTTTTGATTGCTTTGTTTCTTTTGCCATCGTTTATATATTTATAACCGTAAAACCCCCCACAGCAGCAGCAAAGCACCAAAAATGACAACAGTTTTAAGTTCAATATTCCATGAAGACTTTGGGCCCTTGATCACATGGAGTTTTTATACTGGCATTGAATCAACTTGTTCTGGCTTGAGGTGTTATTTTTCATGATGAGTCATATCCTGTAACATTAATTTTTTTGGTCTGTTCCACCTGCTAATTTTCTTCCTGCTCAACACGCCCAGGATTTTAATGGTCTCCGCCTGATTCAGCGTTTTCTGCTGATTTTTTGGCTTGGTTACTTTCTCCACCTGATTCAGTGTTTTCTGGTTCTGCTGATTTTCCAGATCGTTCATTTTGAAGGAAATAAAATCTATATGATTAAAAGTTATTAATCCCATGATTAATGGCGATAACAATGTTCCAATCTATAGTATAAATCACATCCTAGAGACTCTAATGTCTTTGTTAAAACTGGATCTTGCTTTAAAAATCATACGTAAGATCTTGTTCAGATCAATGGAGCAAATCTACTGACTAGTTTAGTGTACAAACTAAGAACCCGTTTGCCCCAAAACTTTTCACCATTCTAGACCCCAGCTGCGCTTCATTACCTGTTATGATACTTTATAATGTTTTGTGGCGACATCTTTTGAAATCGTTCAATGCTAAATTTTCAGTTCCGGGGAACTGTTTTTGTTTTTCCGCATGCTGCTAAAGAATACAGCCTCTCCTTTTTGGGCATAATAGCTTGATCATCAACTTGGTCATTCATAAGTTCAGGAAGGTTTAGGCCGCCTTGTAGCTGTAGGAGATCATCGCTTTTCATGTTTTTTTAATAATTATTTTATTTTATAAAAATGAGCACCAAAAAACTGTTCCAACCTTGTAAAACCATTCTGCTGTTATTGGTGGTCTAAGTGTGGGATACTCAATGCTTGGTAAAAGCCTGTTAAGAATAAACCAGCAGATCTTGGCAAACAGACTTGAGGATTCAGAAAAAGCTGATTGCTATCATTGCAGCTTGGGTTGTCACGAAAGATTTTCTATCAAGAAAGGGAAATAATTCCAGACAATATAAATATGTAAAAAAAAAAATACATTTATAAAAAATGGCTTCACCTCGCAATAATAAGGCGGCCTGTGGTAATGCGCTTGCTTTTAGGGGAAGTAATTTCGCTTTTAGTAAACTGCGGGAAATGACGGCGAGAGAAAAAGACATAACAAACTATGGAGGAACTAGCACTGCACAAGACGCCTATGAAAGGCGAGACTTGAGCAGTTAGTTTTTATTAAGACACACTGAAAAGACAGGGCATGCAGCTTACAAAATTTAAAAATGTTGATCAAGCAATAAAACATATTATCTAGTAACGGGCAAACCAATCGAGACATTGCCCCCACCAAAATTCAGTGACTTTATCAACCATCAGAAAAACAAAAGATGCAAGAAATCGGGTTTTATTGTCGTTGGTATGACTGTTTGTGTATTTTTTTGCGCATAATATTGGCTGAATAAAAAAGAAAAAATCTATTATCCCCCAAAGGATATTGGAAGGGTATCACAGCAATACAAAAGCTAACCCAAGCGGGCAGGAGTCAGTGAACAAACAGCAAAGGAATGGTTACTAAACAAGCAATTTGGCAAATTTATTTACCTGCCCCTAACAAATTTCCCAGAACCACACTTTGTCAATACAACTAAAAACGATACCCATCAAATGGATCTCTATATTTACCCTCTGATAGGATTAGACGAAAAAGATTTAAGTACGCACTCACATCATTGACATGGCTTCAAGATACAAAGATGCGGAGCCATTAACACAAAAGAGCGCTTCTGCTGTTGCTGTCGCTAAAACAACTGATATAACCAACGAGGCCCGCTAACTTCCCTCGCATGATTCAAGTTGATGAGGGAAAAAGAATTCAAAGGCCAAGTGAATCAATTATTGTTAAAACCAGAGTTACTATAGAAGGGGCATTCCGGGAGTTCACAGATCACAGGCTTTAGTTGAAAACTTAAAAAACGTTAGCCGAAAGACTTTTTTCTTACCAGTATCACAGAGAGCTGATTGACAATTCTCGCAACACAGAATGGTTTAGAAGATTGCCCTCATTTTGCGCGCAATAAATAATGAAGAATTTAAAGGGTTAAAACCAGTACAAGCAATCAAAAGAAAAACAATAAATGTTGTTGAAGGAGATTTTCTTTCCGCAAACTATTCCCTTTTGGGATTGAAAGTAAGGCACCTTTATTTACCGGGGAACAGAAGGGACACTCGCATCAGGGCAACAGATCCAATTTGGAGTATTGATCCATATGAAATAAAAAGAATTGTAAAAATGAATCCGCCCGTGTATTATTTACGAGAAACTGACACAAAAAAACAACCACTCCTCAAAGATCTTTTGTGAAAGAAGAACTGCAGATAATTCCGCCAGACACAGTTCCGCTTTAATTAATTTACGGTTCTCCAGTGCCCGATTGCATATGAAAACTCTGGATTAACAAACACCCGTTTTGTGTTTGTTTCATCTAATGACTTCTTTGTTACAACTGTTGTGTTGATCTCATGTAGATTAATCGTAGTTTTACGTTGTCATGATAAAAAGTCTTATTCCCAAACAATGCTTCTTTGTAGTTGCCCATGTGATTATGTTTTGACTGCACAACACTGCGAGATATTCCCTTTGCTTCTTAATGATTTTCTCCGGGCTCGAAATACTGTACATTTTTTACCTTAACCCCAACATACTCCTTGACACCTTTCCAGATAATTCATCCTTCATCTTTCCTAAACCTTCTTGTTAAAAATTGAATGTAAAGGCGAATCTTTAGGATAATCGGACGGTCATCCATCCCGCATGTCCTTTAGCAACTTCCATTTCCATGTCTTTATAGATGTTTTCAGTAGGGATATCTATAACAAAACAATCTGTACTGTGTAAATATCTAGACTCGGATACGGGCTTAAAGTAGTCATAAAGAAACTCTAACATCAAAAGCTTTGATAATTCAAAAAACAGTAAACCCAATAAAAACAGGTTTGTCTAATTTAAACTTTCTTTTTTTTTCATCATTATGCCGAAAAGCTGATCATGAAATCTTCTGAAGTCCTGATAAATTAGGTTTTGTAAGTCAGCTTAATTGCTTCATTCTCCTCTGGTGACCAATCTGACGCTTTGCGCTTGTGCGGATTCTCCATAGTCTTTCCGAAACAACTGTTGTTCATAAACTTGAAAAAGTCTTTTTCTGAAGCATCTGTGGATTTAGTTCTGAGGTCAGTTTTCTTCATGATGTATGGTTTCATGAACTGTTTGATCGAAAGCAATTATGCGATAACAGCTGTCAACTTAAACCATGTCTTAAATAAAATTGTAGAAGTCTGTAATGACAGACAAAATTTTTTTTGCCTCGAAGATTAGCACAAGTTTTAGGGGGTTCTTTTGGGATCCATCTTTAGACTTTCTGCAGCTAATGGATAGTCATTATGCAGGTCATGGGTTCATGAGGATATTCTAAGTCAACTTCTAAATGAAGCCGCGCTGCTGATCAGGCGTTAAACTGTTCAACCACTTTAATTGCCTTTTGAAAAAATATTCGTACCTGTGTACATCTTGAAGTTACGTAAGGGAAAGGATTGCGCCATTGCCCAACCATACAAAATGTTTGCATCTAAATACATGAGAAGTTAGACCTTTTAAACTTGGATCATATCGTCCAAGTATTTGTTTGTTGCTTTACAGAAAATGGTGCGACCCATACAATTCCTCCACGCAATCCGTTTTCAATCACTGAATCATTGGTAAATCTGACAATAAATCAATTTGTACCCAGTAAACTTTAAGAAAGCATCCAACTCACCCCGGGGCGCAGAAATGTAATGCGCGGGATCCAGGCTATAATGTTTCATGCAGGTCTTTCTATAAATTTTTTCAAAAATATCCGCCAACAAACATACATCTGCCATCAAGTAGGAGTCATAGTCCCCCCATCGTTTTACACTCTAACTTCTGCCACGCATCTTGAGCATGCTGGAAAATCGAGTCGCTAATGTCCTTTCCTCTAAGACTAGAAAAGAACGCGCCTTTAGGAGAAGTGTATCTTCGTCAAACCTTTCCCAACTGTTCATGTACTCAAAAGGGGAACACCCTTCTAACAACGTTGAGTCAAATATTCTTCCGTTATTGGGCAGGACTTTAAGGACAAAGCCATGCCTCTAAAGCCCATCATGTGTTGCATAGAGTCGTAGAAAGACATGTTATTTAAAGTGAAACAAAATGTACTTTTCTGATGACTGTGCAATGCATGACACCCGAAGGCACGTCTACTGCTTTCATTATAAGGTGAGGTCGTAACCTCGCAAGTTATGAAAGAAGATGGGCACTTCCATGTCTTTGGTTCAAACTTTAGTTGAAGATTGCATTTGTTGTGCCACTCCTCTGAAACTTTCCACTAAGTGATCAGGGTCTCTTACTGTTGGATTCGCTGCGTCCTGATGAGAGCCTAAACCACAAATCCAACAGTGAGTGGCTGAGGCATACTGTTGTTGGTCTTCAGGCGACACATGATTTCAGATAAATTCAGATTATTAGAACAATCATTACCACTTGCTGCATGCTGCTTAAAAATTTTTCTAGCCGCATCGGGCCCTCTATACAATTCTGGTTTCGAATGGGCGCCATCCGACCTGACAATGATAAAGGAAAATGAACAAATCTGATGATTACTCCTATGGCTGTTTTAGGAAGTCTCTGTGGCGTTGGGCCTTCAAAAAGGAACCAATAAGCAACTCGAAGCCCTGCGTAAACTACAAAGGACTGTTGCAGGCCGTTTCCAGTTCTTAAAACTAACTTAGATCCGGCGGGGGCGTAGTTAAATTTCTGATTACAGTCAACGGGACCGATACAATTTTTCTTATGTTCACTCGCGGCTTGAACAGATGGCATTCTTGTTAAACATTTTCTGCAGAATTCTTGTTTATGGTAATGCTTTGAAGTATGCCGCAATAATTACTCATTGTGCTATTAATGTGTAAAGCGGTAGCCCCGCTGGTGAAAACATCAGTAGTAAGTCAACATGATTTTTGTCTGTTCGCCAATCGTGGACTGTTTTTGGGACACTTTAAAATTGGCACCAAATTTTGGGTTTCCTCATCCCATGTGTATACTTAAAGTTATTGGTTTGTTTTGTTCTTCAAACTGATCAATTTGGTCTACACTAACAGGAAAGGACAACCCACTAAAGTTAAGATCATTGATGTAGGGTGATATTAGACACTCTCTCTGCGTTTTTGCGGGCGTAAGCAGCCTTGCAAGAACACACCACATAAAACATTTGTCGTCTGTATTCCTTAAAGTTTAAAACTGCTCTTTTTGCAACTAATGCTGGAGGTAGTGGAATGTAAGCCCTGCTACAAACGCGCATACTTAGCCTGTTTTAATCTAATCTCTAGGACTTCGCCCTCTGACCAACCCGAGCCTCTCATTTTTGGGTTCTTCAGCGGCAGCGCCAAAATGTGTAAGCATTCGTTCTGCCCAACCGGGTGTTAAGTCATTACAGAAAGAATAGTCTGGCTGTTTAGTTGAGACCCAGACTTCTAGGTTTTCTTCATTTATTGTTACATAGTCGATTAAAACCAGCTAACATTACTTTAACTGGCGGTCTAATGTTAGTTTGCCTGAACTTGAGAAATAGCATGAACAACCTGCCTGTACTTTGTTGGGTCAATGACTTCTAAATCAAAATACATTCGCGCTCTTGGCAAATTTTCTTGCTTGCTTCAAAAAATTGTTTTAGTCCTTCATAATATCTTAGCCAGTTGAGTTTCTTTTTCTAACTCAAAATATTTATTTAAATTAAAAAAAAAATACTTAATCAGAACCAATATCGACGGTCTTTTTGCGCTTGGACTCATAAACAAAGTATAAAACACCCTTTGGCGTTGTTTAATGTGAGCTGTTTAAACAGAGTTTAATGTCTCGTTTACTTTTTTTTAAACATTCCTTTTTATCTGCTCGGCGTCTGCTGTTGAGAAAAACTTGCCCTCGCCTTTCTTGAAGATCAAACTTTTGTCTTTTGTAGTCACAAAATCGGCCTGTAAAAAGATTAAATTCTTCATCCGTGATGTTTGAGTCAACAAGCGCTTTATTTATTGTCAGTTTAAACGAACTAAGTTTAGCGTTATTTGTTGAACCATAGCTGTGTGCTTTTGGAGTTTTGTTTTTATTTTTTTGCTGGGAGCACCTACAGCTAATGAACACAGACCGAGAGCTAAAGACAAACCTCCTAGAGGGAAAGCTGCCGGTGCACCTACACCTGTTGCTAAGAGGCTTACTTGTTTTCCCGCCCAAGCAGCACTTATAGTCGATGCTCCAGTATTGACATATGTAACAGCATTAAAGGCAGCAGAATACCTTCGTTTGGTTTTGCTGATTTTGAAAGGTCCTGCTCTAGTTTTTTGTTGCATTTGCGTAATGTTTGTTAATCTGAAGGCTTTTTCTTCAGGGTTTCTATAACACAGAATTGCCTGCTATCTCTTCTCTTGGCGGCGCTGTAGGCCCATTTGGATAATGTTTAACAGACATGCTTTTTTTAAAAAAAAAATAATTTAGTATTGTATCTCTTTAATCTGTTATTTTCCCAAAATTCAGCTGCGCATCATATAATAAAAACAAATGTACATTAAGCGGTTTATCGGCTTCTTCTTCTTTAACAATTTAAATGTTTATTACGTCTCTCACAGTTCTCCCGCTTCCAAGCAACTGTTATCCTCCGTTGACTTAGGTCAATCCCTAAACCGTATTTTGTTGTTAAATATCATCAAGTCTTACACTGTGAAGGTGCAGATCTTTAGCCACAAGATCAACGTTGGATTTCACACCTCCCACCTCCAAACAGTTTTCTTATTTTCATCAAATGCTGATAAAAGGGTTTAAGCCCGCTAGCATAGATTTGGGTTTGGACTGCCCTCAATCAGCATTGTACTTTCGTTTTTTTTGGATTAAAAAACTTTTCATTCCTCTTTTGAATGGTTCTTCATCTTCACACACAAAAAAATCCTTTAAGCGATCTTGCTGCGACCTAAACTAAAATTCCATATAGTGTCTGCCCCGCTTCTGGGAAAATTTGTATGATGAATCACTCTTTCGTAAAATATTGCTAATCTTTACTGATATTGCGCTCAATCAGCCTTGCTAAATTAAGTTGCAACAACGTCAAACTCTAACGGATGTCAGACATGCTGTACTTTGCTTCGGTGTCTGATGATTTTTATAACCGTTTGTATTCATTAAAAAATAGTTTCAATTGAACAATCTGTCTTTTAATGCTACCTTGAAAGTATGGGGCATGCGCTTTTAAACAACTCAAAATCTAAGGGGAAAGGAAAAACGATTTCCAAAAAGCAAAATTTACAGCCACATACTTTTTGCCGTCTTTAGTATCTGCGGGACCTATTCTAAAGTTTAGTGCTTCTTCATTTTTCTATTCCTTGAAACGCAAGTCAAGCCCTTTCAGTCCCGGTTAGCCATATATCAGAATAGGGTTTAAAAAAATGTCGCATTGTGTAAAGGAAAATATTTCTTTTTCCCCTCAAGTTTTATTTGAAATTTCTTTAAAGATTGCCCGTCCCCGATTCTGTACAACTGTCCCCGTTTGGGTCTGTTGTTGAAGCGAAACGCTATTTTGAAAGTAAGACGCGCAAGCCTGGCACAATCACGTCATTTGCTCCTAGGTCTGGAAATTGACAGTAAGAATTTGATCTGCATCAATAGTAGATGGGTTATTTGGGAACATAATAGTCCGCTTATTTCCCTTCACGCCAAAGGGGTTCTTCAGTCTTCTATGCGGGTCAAGAATCGAGCCATGTGCTTGGACATTTTTTTATAAACAAAATAAAAAATTTAAATTTAATTATTTAAAACCATGGCAGGCATTGAAGATGCAGAAGATTATGATATTTTTGATCTTGGAGACGACATGAGTGAAATGATTCTTTAATACAGCATGCTCAAAAGCTCTCAATGCGGCATGAATTAACAGAAAGTAAGGTTAAATCATTTTACGAAGTTTAGGGCCCAAAACCTCCCGAATTTATAGACCCAAATGATTTGAATTAAAAGATGATCATTTGTCTGTAAAAAACGATCAAGGGCAACTTGTTCGGCTTACAACTAAACCCGACCCATCAAAATTTTTTGCCAAGATACAATTATACAAAGACTCAGTTGAAAGATCAAAATCGCCTTGGCCTTGTTTGACCGAAATTAAGGCGGAGGCAGTTTCTAAACTTCAAACACAACGCAGGAACCCCAACAGCTAGCCAAATACAAAACATGAACTTGAAGAATTAAATAATCGGCAATGGAATAAAAATGCAAAGAAGCAGAAACCAGTTTTTCAAAGAAACAGCATTAAAGACTATACACGACTCCCCGCTGCCCCTGCGAGAATAGCGGCCCTTGATCATGCTTGAGAACATCAAGGCGAATTAACAAACAAATTTTGCAAAACTAGGTGAACTAGATGAGCATATAAAAAGAGAAAAAGAAAAACTCGTTGAGGAGACGCCCAAATTAGGGCCTGATATTAAAGAAAGAATAGCCCAAAGACTAAAAGAACTTGAACAAGAGAGATCAGCAAGACTAGAAGCGCTGCTACTAACCGAGACCAATTACGAATCAAGTGAAAGAATAAGAGAAACTATCGAAAAAAATTTTTATGAAGAACAAACGCTAGCAGAACGAATACGAACGCTGTTTAGAGAGCACGGCGTCACATTAGCAGCGTTATAAAAGGCCTTAGGATTTGCAATAATACACTGGTGATGGGTATTACAGGCGGCGGTGGTCAAAGTTCAAATGCCCCCCACCACCATCGCCCCACCTGATAAATCATGGGTAAAAAAACATTGATCATCTTGCGAATTATTAAAAAAATTAGCTAGTAAAGCCGTAGACTCTTTACCTGGCATATAGGGGCATTGTCAGCTGGGTTTTGTCTACTGCAAGCAAAGTAGTTGGCTTTATGGCCGAGCACTTATGGACATTAGTTCTCGTAAAAAGTTGGGTTACTATTTAGTAAGATAAAGACCAAGTAATCCTATGCCAGTTTATCCAAGAACAAGCGCTGTCTTTTTATATTCATGGTTCGCAACAAGTCCGCGAGCTTTGCTGAGTCTTCAATAACTTTGGGGGGTTGGACTTTCGGGGATTAGATGCCTTAATCTTGGGGTTTTCTTTTATTGTTTGTAATATTTCTGGCTCAGAAAATTTTTGTCGTTTTTCCAACCTTCGTTCATTGCCTGCTATAAGAATTCATTATTATAGTTTATTATTGTACCTATCTGGAGTCTGAGGTCAGAAGGCCCGCATGTAAAACCAGTGCCAACAGCAAAGTCTACTTTCGATCTTGCGTATTGTAAAACATGTTGGTACCTTTGAATACTTGAAGTAAATCAACTGTAGAACTAATGCGTCCTCTAAATTGCTAAGTATTGTTTTTTGTGCGTCAAAGCCAGTAGAAGGATCATTATGCTCGATCTTGCCTGTCTTGCGAACCTAGCAAACACCAAACGTAAGTACGAATAGAGTCGTTTATTCGTTCAATTCCCGCTCTAGTTAGGGCCCTTTGAAGTGTCTAAGAAAATGTTGTCCATGCTGTTTATGCTCTTGCTGTAGGGACCCGGGCTTCAACAGTTTGTGCCAAAAAAGAAAGTTTGAAAGGAGGATGCCAGTCATAGTTTTATACTTTCTGTGCGTTTCCCGAAAATAAAGGTCGCCTAGCCATGATTATGATCCAACTTTTGTCTAAAGCCTGTTCTTGATGTTAATATTGGGAAATTTGTTACAGATCCTTTCAAAAGCCTTCATGTCAAATTCTGTTGCTGAGTGGATTAAATGTTTGTCATTGGTAATGGCGCTTGCAGTTCAGTCAAAAACGTCTGAAGGGGTAATAAAAATGAAATCTGTACATGACCTCACAAAGGATCATGGTGATTTAAATGATCGGGATACGACACTCCACACCCAGTTGATGCGCAAAACACAGCAAAGTTTTAAATGGTTCTGATAAAACTGCATCGGATGACTAAACCACGCTTTCTTGATGTGGTCGTTTTCAATAGGGGTTTAAGATAGCTTTCAATGGAGTACTCACCTTTTATGAAAAGAGGCAGTCTGGGTCACAGCAAGTCAAGATATCAGTTGCTATATTTTTAAGATTGTAGTGCGGCCCAACAGAATATTTTGCACCAGTATATTTGAAAGCACTCATTTTTAATTTGTTTTTAAAAAATGTTTGTAACAATAACAACTCAAGACATCCTTCGTTTTTAGAACATGCTATTGATAACAATTGCGGGTCAAAATGGTTGCGCTTCATGAAATATTTTACAAAGTCGTATGGTTAATATATGAAGCCAGGGAAAAATCAGTTCTAAAAGTTTTAAAAAAGAAGGGAAGGTAGTTAGCCGGTTAACATACCTGATGGTTATTACGATTTTGTCGCTAAAAGAAGCAATGAGTAATTTCGACATTACTCTCAAACTTTAACAATGCAAATCTAAAAACAATGTTAACATTCAAACCTGAAGAAGAAGTAGCACATTACCTTTTTGATGAGAGCTAGCTAAAATGTAAAGGGTTTGCAGATGACAATCATAGATTTAGAGTTGTGCCAAACAAAACTACTTATGAGGGGAAAATCCGTCGATCTTGCATTACATTCATTACTCTATGTTCATTTGGATGAGCTGAGCACTGATGAAAACTTATAAAGATGGAAGGCCCTCAACTGTTTTAAAAAGCTCTTCCGTCAGGAAAGCTGCATATTGCGATTATGAAATTATACAATTCCCTAATTTACAGTTTAAAAGATTAGTTTTGGGAGGGTCGGTCATTTATTATAAAAATCAAAGACAAAACAGGGAAAGTCGTGAAATTGATAACCTGCACATTGTTTTGAAATAAAATAAAACGTTACTAAAAAATAATGTCGCGTGGGGCCCGAAGAAAACAGGAGTTACATTAGCGCCGTGAGGTGTATAACTTTAGAATTAAAAGACCTTGCAGACGTTGCCGACTTTGAACAACGGCGAGATAGGCGCTTTGTATGGTTTTGAGTACACTAAAGATGGTTGATTTTAAACGCAAAGAGGGTTGGCGACAGCAAAAAGTTTCCTAACAGAACAACTGCCAATCTAGAGCAAATAATGTTGGCCAGTATGAATATAAAATATTCGAAAACCTGACCTCAAATGGCACTTAGAACCATATTTTGAATGGGACATAAAATTTGAATTCATAACCCATTTACAATTTTTTGGGCGTCAAAAAATTTTAGAAAAGCATTCAACTTGGCCTTTACATGTAAGTCTTATGCCGGACGACAATAGTCGGAAAGAAATTGAAATAACGCCGTATGGGAAAAAACAGTACATCCTCCACAGGAAAAGAAACCAGTTGTAAAAAAAACTTCTACAAAATTACAGTCTTTCCAGCAAAAATTAGGAGACCGTTCACAATGATATTGAAATTTCTGTCCTTTAAAGATGTGGAGAGGGATGGGGTTGTGGGCGTAAATGATGACCTTATAAAAGGAATTAATATTAGCGGGAAAACTTAAGGACTTAAACTCCTTACCGTTACCATCGCGTTCTTCACAACGGTGAGGAAAATTAAAATCATAACAACAAGTAACAAAATCAATGTTGACTTAAATAGAAACAATCTTTTCAGAACGAATTGGATTAATCTTACACATTTAGGCCTCATAGGGTTTTAATACTGAACAAGTTTTGACGGAGAGTATGATAAAAATAATAACTGGATTAGAATAAATTCGCTATAAAACTATGGGACAGTTAAACTTATGACAAAAACTCCTCATTGCTCATTGATTTGGGGCAGACTGGTTGTGGAAAAACAATATTTACCTCGACCTGTTACAAACAGTTTACGTTATAATTTTTAATCATATTGTGGTTTCTGTCCAACACTTAAATGGAACAAAGCATATCAAAGATAGAAGGTTTTTATGGACAGATGATAACAATATATTTAGTTGATCCCAGCAATAAACTGAGTGAGTGTTTAGAACAGTTTTATAGACTGTTTGAAGGAACGCAGACCTATTTATTATAGATGACTGTTCGGGAGAAAGAGACATATTAAAAAGAGAAACACTTTGTCGAAACTAGCTTTCAGTGGAAGCATGCTGGATAAGTGTGTGGATTTTTTTGCCAGAAATATAACTCGGTTTTAAAAGACTTTAGAGAAACAGTTAAAGACTGTAGTTTTATTTCACATGAAAGACAGAGACTCATTTGAAGAATGTTTGCGCGAAAATGATGTTATTTAAAAATGATCAGGAAAAACATAGGGTTAAACAAAAACTGAAATCTGAAAAGTTTAGTAAATTAGTATTGAAAACGAAAAACCCCACACAGAAAATTTGTTAGTAGGGGCGTTATTTTTGGTTACTTGTCAGAGAACAGGGAAAAGGCGGCTTTTAGGCCACTTTCGCCCAAAACGTGGTGGAGTAGCAAGTGAGTCAGAAGCGCATATTACCGTTCTCTCGAGGGGTCTAAAATACAATCTTGTGGTACTCAATAGCTTAGGTACTTAACAGGGTTTTCAATAGGCCCCAGATGATATTGACAGAAGGTGGTACTGTAATTCTTAATTTCCCGTTAGTTTTAAGAAACAAGAACTATGCTTTCTTTAATGCCCCTTGAAAAGCCATGTTTCTCTATGCATATATTACATACGATTTTAGGACTTCTGCAATGAAAGGTAGAAATAGTTTCATATATTCGTATTGATTTCGTCTGGCCTTGAAGTTGAGGCATTTGGGTTTTCCCAACTCCATGTGCACCTAATGGGAAGAATACTGAATGGCTCAGCTCCATCTGTCGGACCCTTAAACCTTCTCTGAACAGTGGGGTTTTCTTCCTTCCACTAGTCGTAAGAGGGACGGCTGACTTCAATTGAGGAAATGGGTTTTTTAAAATTGTCTGCATGAAAGTTTGAGGGATAAGGGAAACTCTGTTTGAACCCCTTGTCACGGTGGTGATGATTCACTGCATGGTTTGATGTATCTTGCCCTTTTCGACAAGAAAGAAAAAAGATCTTTGTTTCAAACGTTTCATATATTATACAGAGGTCTACATCGATCTCTTCAGCACACCATTATGGCACAATAGAGTAAAGTTCCCCTTTTTGGTCATGCAGTTTATCGAAAAATCTGTAGAAAAATAACGTACCAAGAGAGAGAGAGAGAGAGAGAGAGAGGGGGGAGAGAGAGAGAGAGGAGGAAGGAGAGAGAGAAGAGAGAGAGAGAGAGAGACTGACACTGGCGCTGACATCGTTTATTGACACTGCCTAATAGCCTTTCTGTCAAGGGGGTACAATGTCTTTTTTTGCATAGAAGAAAACAAAACAAAAGAACAACTGCAAATTAGGTGTCTACACAACTAAGCAAAATTAAGGAATTATTTCCATTTCCATCACTCAGAGAGAGAGAGAGAGAGAGCGAGAGAGAGAGAGAGAGAGAGAGAGAGAGAGAGAGAGAGAGAGAGAGAGAGAGTTTCCCTTTTCATGTTTATTTTATGCTTTTACATTCGTGTACATTTGTGAAATGTATTTCATTATATAAGTCCCTGCGTTGATTTCTTCATCATGCATATATGCAATTATTCATTCGTATATTTTGGTATGGGCTGGCTTGCTTCTAAACAGGACACGAATGGTACCTTCCTCTGTCTTTTAACATTTCGTTACATGAAATCTAATGGAATGTTAAACCTTGGACAGCTAGATGTTTGTGAACAGAACAATGTAGAACCACATACTCCCTCATCAGACCGTCCTCCAAGAAAGAATGCAGGCGACGAAGAGAGAGGGCAGACACAGACAGGGATGGCCAGACACCACTGCTAAGTGGACCGGGAGGAGCTGTGCCACCACATAGGCACTGGTTCACAATGGAGACCATCGATGCATTGATGCCGCCCACAGCTGTGCCGTGCTCCCCTGCGGCACTTGTGGGTACGGGGTCCCAAAGACAATGACCTAGATACAACAAAGAGCACTTAACGCCGCTGTAGTGGCGTGCATTGTGTCAGTCCAAGTACTCTATACTACCACTCTGGCCATCTGGATGAAGTCACACTAACTCGTAATGTGTTTAATGTGCATTGAATTCAGGTCTAGACCACTCTCTCTCTCTCTCTCTCTCCTCTCTCTCTCTCTCTCTCTCTCTCTCTCTCTCTCTCTCTCTCTCTCTCTCTCAATCAGTGTGTGTGTGTGTGTGTGTGTGTGTGTGTGTGTGTGTGTGTGTGTGTGTGTGTGTGAGTGAAGACGCCTGATGTTCCAAGTAGAGGACCACGTAGGGTGTTTTCTGAGGGCAGAGGGGTTGGGTGTGGAAAGAAGGGGAGGGAGAGGGAATAGGGGAAAAGGGGATGGTGTTTGTGGGGGTCATTGTTAATTCGAAAATTGGTAATAATACAGAGTGTCTTATTTCTGACATGGTAATTTGCATATCTTGTTTGTTTGAAGCTTTTTATCTTTTTTTTTTGATACATTGCAATCCAAGTTTCAATTTTTAATCTTTGTAGTTAAATTTGGTGAGGAAAAAAGCTTCGCTTTCAGCGTAGCAATGTAAACTGATGGGCAACAATAGCGATATTTAACCGAAAACAAGCTTTGCATTTTTTTTCTGCTTAAACTTCCGTGCCCCTTTACCTCCCCCATCTCCCCTTTCTGTTCCCACCTACCCTCTCCAGCTTCCCCCTCAGAACCATTGTTTTCAATCCACTCATTCCAGCTACCCATGCACAATCACCACCCTGTGCTCTATCCCATCGCAACCCCAACGCCAAAGTCAGTAGGAGCAACGAACACCAACCCTTCAAGGGGCAAACCACCAGAAGAGATCATGTACTCCTGCCGGGGTCACTTCAGTGGTGTTTCCTGGCGCCTCCCTTGGTCCACGATAAGCAGGACACCACTGACCAAGCTCTCTAGTCATGACAACGATTGCCCAGTCGTTGAGCAAACGTGGGAAACGTCCGCCTCTACGACAATCGCCATGAACATGCTGATACTGATGACTTTGACGTAAATTTAACGTAAGCGTGCATGTGGAGTGACAATCGAAATTGAGGTCACCATGAGAGCAGGTATGAAAGGTCACAAAACCTAAGACTTTCTTAAAATGACGATCAGTGAGAATAAGAATGACAAAGATAATGCCATGAACTTATGTTCTATCACAGACTGCGGAGCAGGGCAGCACTCCATGCTTCTGTTCGTTACGTCCTGGTGCCAAGAAGGCCCGGTGTAGCTTTGCTCAGGATAAAATTTCCAGTGTAGTTCCAGTGCGCTCAGCTCTTGGTAGAAGCCGATAGAGACCGAAAAGTCTTATGTGCAGATGTATCATAGAACTGGAGCTAAAGGGCTCCCAGCCTGGCGTCCAATGCGGTAACCACTACATGATGACAGTCAGGGATTCATCGATAGCCTTACATGGTGAAACAGCTTCTGGAATTGATACAGGCCTGTGTCAATGTAATTTAAGCAACAAATCATCATCATCACCATCATCATGCCTGTGTGGTGAAAATGATGATGATGATGATGATGATGATGATGATGATGATGATGATGATGATGAAATAATAACAATATTTCTGACACGATCAAATTTCTGAGTGTTAGGGATCCAGAGTGACATAACACCAACTCAAAAATGAAAGGGAGTATAGACAGAAGAGGGAAAGAGAAAAGCCCCAAAACGGAAGGGGTATGAGGTACCTTTTATCAAAAATGAGTATCAAAATTATGAGATTACAATGAAAGTAAAGCAAATGTAAAAAAAGAAAACTTAGTCTGAAAAGATGCATGTACATCTATGTATGTGTGCGCATGCAAACTCACACACAATAGACATACACACAGACACACACAAACCTATGTAC
>CM031595.1:151832145-151837145 GCA_018398815.1 Conus ventricosus
TTCTTTCATTCATTCTTCCATTGCCTGTATCAACATCTGAAGAATAATGATCATTTGTCAAGAAGATAAAACATTTTCCACAATCCATTTTGTGCGGGACCTTGACAAGATAAACATGTATTCAATGAACATGATAGATTGTTTTCATCCGCTCTTTCATGATGCACACACAATTCAGGAGGAAAACATTTATCAAACGCAGAAGGAGACACACTTTCATACATTCTTTCATCATGTGCATGAATAACATTCGGTGTGTCATCAGGTACACATTTATCACCCCCAGTAGAAGCATCCGAATGTGTCCGGTTCAACGGCACATTGCACGAGCGATTTCTGTCGTGAACTTGACAGTTGACGGGGAGCGTTGACACAGCCGTGTCACTGCTCCAAACCCAAGCTGCACGTGATGTGTCACCCTTACCTTCTCTTTTAAACGGTGATACAGTTTTTTTCCTTCCCCTCTACGTTTAGATTTATGTACATATTTAACGAATCATATTGTTTTGATGTTATTTTAACAGGCCGGCCATATCCCTAGGTTGAAGTTGTCAGATTACTGTCCTGATCCAAGTAATACTTTTTCCCTTCGATAACCAGGTGATCAAAAATCATTGACACCTTTTATTTTCTTTTTTGGCAGCTTTCAGGTGAGGGACAAGTTTCTTGCGTATTTCTCTCACTCGCCGGGAGAAATCTTCACCGACAAATACCTTGGTACCCCTCAACCTATGCCTGGCACCTAGAATGGCCTCCTTGTCCTTAAAGAAAGTGCAACAGCCAATAATCGGAGAGTCCGGTTTCCCGTTTAACCTGTGGAGCCTGTCAAATTGTATGTCTCTTGGCAGTTCTAATTTGTCAGTTAACAAATCATGCACAAGGCCCTCACAATCCTGTTTGGTTTTCCCGATCTCTCCTTGGTATGCCATGAAATATAACATTGTTCCTCTTTGAACGGCATTCTAAATCGTCCGTCTTTTGTTCCAGTTTCAACACTTCTCCATCAGACTGTCATTCTGTGCTTTCAAATTTTCATTTTCACGTCTGAGATCACTGACCTCATTTTGCAAAGATATAACATCCTCATGCAGTCCAGCATACATGTCTTTCATCTCCCTCATATCAACTTTCATCTCATCGAACTTACAGTTGAGGTCCTGAATGGAAGAAAACACATCACGAAGACTGGGTTCTGTAGCTGAACGGGAGGGAGAGGAGGTGGATGCCGGTGAACCACCGCTGGCGCCCCTCAGTCTGGTCTGCCTCAGGTCGGTTGCTTTGCTGCCAGTAACAGGTCCGGATTCAGCTCAACGTCACCACAACGTTGAAGTAAAAGTCCGTAGTATAACAGAGAGAGGAGCAAACCTACGGTGACACCGCCTTGCCACGTCCAAATCCTCAATGTCCTATAGATTAACGCGGCCTTTTTCAAAACACGTCGATCCACAAAATCAAGAAAAACAGACACAAACCCACCACAGACGACACGAAAGGAAAGAGGTGTCGCAGGCATGATATTGCTAGCACAGTGACACTTCACCAAAATAACTGGACACCTCACAGTTTCACTTAGAATCCAGAGCACTTTACTGTTGATGTTGACACTCTGCGTGCCGAAGTGACCCCCGAGAGAGAGAGAGAGAGAGAGAGAGAGCGAGAGAGAGACCAAACGGGCACTTCGTTTCAAACAGATGATTTCATACTCCCATGTGATCTAGAGCAGCAATACGATGCCTGTTACATCTCCTCGTTGTCCGGAAACTGCCCAAACATTCTCCATTGGGCTGAGATCGGGTGACAGTGCTGACTCCGGCGGGATCAAACCACTGTCACTATCAATATTCAACTTGACGGGATTTGTGAACGGAGACATTGTCATTTTTAGAGGAGACATGGCCTCGTTGGAAATACTCACTGAACAGACAGGTGGGTATGTCGTGTAGTGCATGAAAGTACTTCTCAGATGTCACTTTTCTTTACACAAACGAACGGTCAAAGATCCTTCGTGGCAAAATATCAATCACCCCCATACAATGAGTTTCATACTAAATACTGGCGGGTTACACACGTCATCAATGCAGTAAGAGAGAGAGAGAGAGAGGGAGGGGAGAGAGAGAGAGAGAGAGAGGGGGGGAGGGAGGGAGAGAGAGAGGGAGAGAGAGAGAGTTTCCGAGAGAGAGAGGGAGAGAAAGAGACAGAGAGAGAGAGAGAGAGAGAGAGAGAGAGAGAGAGAGAGAGAGAGAGAGAGAGAGATAGTTTCCATGTGGAACATGAATGGAAGAGGCAGCAGAAGAGTGACGGGAACAAGCGGTCAAAGAAAAGGATATTACGCAATTCGTGACACAGGAAAACCCGTCGTGGATTCCCAACCTCCCAAACCGCAACCTCATCACTTTTGGGGCTTCCACAGGCCTTTCTTACAGCCACACACCACCCACAAATATTTGAAAAAAGAAAGAAAGAAAGTCCTTCACACAGCGACAGAAGAGCGAGCTGCGTCCCCGGTGGTAATGGAATCTCTGGAAAACAGAAAGCGCTGTCTGGCCGGAAGGATGTGACCAATTCCCTCCACTTGTTGTCATGATGACAGCAGACAGTAGCTTTAATGAACGAGTGAAAAGGGAGACCACTGGGAACGTCTGTGGCCTCCAGATCTGCTGGAAAACAAGAGCGAAACGTCTCCATTTAACGTTTACAATTAGGCTGGTTGTCTAGTTCTTCAAATTAAACCCAGAGGAATGAAACAAAAGAATGGATGAAGGAATAAATGAACGAATGTGTGATGGAATGAATGGTTGAGTTTAAGTAAATGAATGAGTGGATGCATGTGTGAATAAATGAACGAGTAGTTGAATGCATAAATGAACGACAGATTCAACGCATGAATGAATGAATGAATGAATGATTAAATGGATGTTTTAAGGCAAGTTCAACTTCCATTTTTTCTGTAGCTGCAATGGTGGCAAAGTGGGTTTCCCTCACCGGCATATCCATAGTTGCAAGCACGTTTGAAGAAGTTGCTTTCTGTACTTTCAGAAGAAGAGTACACAGGAGTAAATGTGGATATTGCCCAGATTAAAATCAACTGAAAGAAAGAACTATGAATAAATGAACGATGAATAATATTGATATTTTCCCTGTCCATTCTGCTAAGTTTCCGTCTATTGTTCTCTTGTTCACCTTCCCTTTCATCTCCCCCCCCCCCCCCCCCCCACCTCCTCAACAGTTTGCCAGAGAATTGTTTATTTAAGCAAGGTTATTGGATCTCGTTACATATCCATATAATCATAGTTTTCAGGAAGCAGAGGTCAGCAGATCTTCATATCGTCCGATGACCGCTTGATGATTTGCCGCTCTAATTTATTGATGGTATGCTTAGTAGTCTGATGTTTAGTGTCATGCAGTCACACTCCATTTCAATGACTTGCACTTCTCCTTCCAGGGCTGCGATGAAGGTTCCTGTCTCACATCCATGCAGGAAGATGAAAGATACCAAAGCATGCAGGAGATCTCAACTTGGGCGATGCTGGTGTTGCCTTCGCTGGCCGTGAAAATATATCTGATTTGGACCTCTCGTTGCTAATGATAGTTTCAGCTTCAGTTCCCGATTTATCATTACTTACTTACTTAGGCCCATAGCTCAAGGGTGAGCATAGGCCATCGACAACACTCCGCCATCGCACTCGATTCTGGGCTGCTCGCTGAATGTCTTGTCCAGTTGGTCCCCTGCCTCTTTATTTCTGCCTCAGTGTCTCGCCTCCAGCTGCTGCGAGGTCGGCCTCTCTTTCCTGTTAATCATAGATCCCAGGTAAAATAATGTTGAACAGCTCCGAGCTCCTGTCCTTGACTGTGAAATCAATAGTGACAGTGGCGCTGTGAACAGCTGTTACCTCGGTATTCTCGGCGCTGATTCCTATTTCGTCTTGATGTTTCATCTTTAAAAAGCTCAGCAAATTCTCGTTCACTACTTTCAAGGTCATCGACATGGTCTGCCAAGTGAAGGCTTTAACGGTTATTCTTCAGGTATCGACTATGCTCAGACGATGTTGACTAATGTGTTTCAAGAATATATTCTGAAAAGTACGCTAAGGTAGAAGACAGTCAAGAGGAACTCTAGCTGAAATATAACACCACTCTCCAAACTGAGCTCTGTTGGAGTACCACACTGGTTGTTTTGTAGTATGAATACTGGATGGTGTTGATCAGCTCCTGCCTCATTTATTTTCATTGCAGACCATAATGTTTCCGGTCAGACTCTGTCAAAAGCCCTTGTGGAGCCGATGAAGAGATGGTGTTGAAGAGGATTTTCGCAAACTAAAAGCATTTTAAAGACGCGTTAGATGTCATTTCTATCTTTGTAGAATCCAGCTTGTTGTCAGCGACAGGTATCAGCACGTGTCTGTGACCTGTTCTCCTCCCTTAAAAAAGGAATAAAGAGAAACAAACCAGCAAACAAAGAAACAAACCAGCAAACAAAGAAACAAACCAGCAAACAAAGAAACAAACAGCAAACAAAGAAACAAACAGCAGCAAGAAGAGAACAGGAACGACAGAACGCGAGCGTCATGAGCACCGCCGACTTCTGTTTTCTTTTTATTATTTAGAAAGAGAAGAGTTTAATTACAACCAAGGACACAGACAAACAGCGTACAGGACTTCCTCTTTGTCCTGCACTCTGTCTGTGTCCGTGGCGGTAACTAACCCCTTCTCTTTCGACATTTTGCTTCATTTTCCGCCCTCAGTCACTTCGTTTTGAAACTAACGTTGTCATCATTTGTTTATGATTGTCAGTGTCGTCATCGTTTTCGTTGTCGATGATATAATGGTCATTGTAATCCTCACTAATATCTCATCTTCCTCCTGCTCCATCTTTTTTTTACAGTCCCTCCTCTTCCTCCTTCTCCTAATTCTTTTTCTCAGTGTTTGTTTGTTTTTTTGTTGGTTTTTGGCGTGTGTGTGTGTGTGTGTGTGTGTGTGTGTGTGTGTGTGTGTGTGTGTGA
>CM031595.1:151842145-151904645 GCA_018398815.1 Conus ventricosus
GTAACATATCCATATTTACAGCTGAATTAACAGCAATACTCATGGCTTTGAATTACCTTTTAAATTTCCCCAAAACAATATTTCAAGCTCTGTTTTGTGTCGATTCAAAATCAGTCCTTCAGGCAATAAAAGATTTTAATTTGCATACTAGGCCTGAAATGATTATTGAGATAAGCTGTTTGATCCATATGCTTATTGAAGGTGGCACCCAACTATCCTTTTGTTGGATTCCTTCACACTGTTCCTTTTATTACAACGATAAAGTAGATAGGGCAGCTAAGCGTGGAGCAAAACATATCTGTGGTTCTGAAGATCTTAACCTACCCTTATCGGTACATGAGCAGTGCAATTTAGTTAAAACATATATTTCGAAAACTTTCAAAGATAGAATGATAGAACATGACAATCAAAATCAGTTTGATATTTTTGACATTAAAATCATTCAACATGATTTTAGTTTAAATAAAAGTATACTTTCATTGATGTATAGGTGGAAACTTGATGCTTTTAAAACAAAATATGTTAAAAACATAGTATGTTTATGTAAAAAGAAAATAACACGTGATCATATTGTTACATGTCAAGACATGAAAAAAAAAATTCCAGTGTTGAGGCAAAATAGTGCACAGGCCATCTTTAAGTCACCAGCTCTAACATATGAGTTTTTTGTATGCTTGGAGCGCACTCCATTGGGGAAGTATTTATAGGTTCCTTTTTTGTGTTAGGGTGGGGATGGGGGATATGTGTGGGGAGGGAAGATGGAATAATGTACAAAGCTCAAAAGTGACAAGGACTGAGAAAGGTTAAGTTTCTGTGCCTAGATGGTTGTTAATTAGTTTTGTTAAAATTTTAGCTTTTTTTCCCTTTCAAACTTATTTGAAAAATTCAAGTGTTTTGTAATTACCATTATTATTCATGTAAGCACTCATATAAGCACACACATATGCACACAAACATACTCACATACACACACACGAGCACACGCACATGCACACATACGTGCGCACGCACATGCACACATACGTCAGCGTGCACAAGCACAAGCACATACGCTCTTTCTTTCCCCATCTCACTCTTTCGGTACGATTTTTTTTTCCCGTCTAATATCACGTTTAGTGGAAAGACGTTAAATGAATGACACACACACACACACACGCACGCACACACGCACGCACGCACGACGCACGCACACACACACACACACACACCACACACACACACACACACACACACACACACGCACAGAGAGAGAGAGAGAGAGAGAGAGAGAGAGAGAGAGAGAGAGAGAGAGAGAGAGAGAGAGAGAGAGAGAGAGAGAGAGAGAGGGGGGGGGAGAAGTGTCAGTGTGGTCAAAGCAGGGCAAACCTTAAGGAAAGAAGCGACATGATTTTTTTTTGCACTGAACGTATGTTGAATTAAAACTGAATTGTGATTAGGAGAAGGGATAAAGTAAGGGATACAATTTCTCTCCAATCATGATCAGATTCGATTTTTAAGGCGGGTTATTTGGTTGGTGAAATAACTAAAGACAAGAAAAAATAAAAATAAAAGCCCGAATTGAAGAAAACAGCCAACAAAGAAACAAGCTAATGTCTTTCACGTAGCAATTCAATTAAGAAGACAGCAAGCTGGAAGGAGGATGGCGTCCGGTGCAAAACAGTATAGACGGAGCACATGACCAGCTCATTGAGTCTGTCTCCTCCTCCTCCTCCTCCGCACTGTGTGTGTGTGTGTGTGTGTGTGTGTGTGTGTGTGTGTGTGTGTGTGTGTGTGTGTGAGAGAGAGAGAGAGAGAGAGAGAGAGAGAGAGAGAGAGAGAGGAGTCCTTTAAAAGACTTTCCATGTTTTTCCCAAAATCGAGGATGTCAGAGAGGAATCCCAGAAACGAAAGAAAGGAAAGGTAAGCGGTGGTCGAAGAAAATGATGTTAATCAAGCTTTCACACTGGACGCTTCTTTGTGAATTCCAAACCACTAAAATAGCTCTGCTATGAACTTTGACATTCCAGAGACTTTTCTTCCCTTACAATTGAAAAAAAAACAACAACAAAACAAAACAAACAAACAAAACCAAAAAAAAAAACCCACAAAAAACCCACCCACAGATGTTTTGATTTTAAAATAGAGTTTCTTCAGACAACGACGTCGATAATACCCCCCTCCTCCCCCCCGGCAGTGAAGCCTCGGGGGAAAAAAGAAAACAACGGAAACGTTCCCTGGCCATAAAAATGGGAAAATCGTCTTCCACTTGCCGCCCTGTAGGATCGTTATTAGTGGATTCAATGGCGGAGGGAGAGACACACGACAGGTCACATCTGTAGCCTCCATATTGGATGAGGAAATCAGAGTGGAATGCCATCCTTGGCAATTAATATTTTTATCCTCGAGGTTATTAGCTTCTAGTGATTAAAACCTATTTTAGAAAAAAGGATAAAAGGTCAATGAATGAACCAATAAACCTGTCAATGAATGGATAACTGATTAAATGAATGAACAGAATAAATGGATGAATGGTCGAATAATTCGAATAATTGAATGAATGGTTCAATGCACTGACAAATGTTTGATACACTGAGTGAACGATTGAATGCGTAGAGCAAGACATTATCCACTAAACGAACAGATGAATAGACTAAGGCGGGATCCACTTTAAACCCCTTGTACTCACCTGCTGAATGTACAAAAAAGCTGCTTTCTCACAACGCCATTCCTTTTGGTACATTCAAGATTTAAAAACAACTGCTTTTCAGCCAAAAAGAAAAAGCACGTGATGACACTCGTGGAATTTGTTTTCTAATTCTGTTATCAGACATAAGTGATACCTTTCCTTGAACATGTTAAAACTTGTATTACGTCGATTCTATGAATAATAATATTCCACAAATAACTCCCTGAGTAAGTCAGACTAGTTTTAAAAAGATCAAGTGAGAGAGAGAGAGAGAGAGAGAGAGAGAGAGAGCGCACACACACACACACACACACACACACACACACACACACACACACACACACACACACACAGAGTATTTGCGGAAGGGGGTGGAGAACGACTGTGAGAGAATTTGAGGGGGGGGGGGGAGTGAAGAAACATTTTGGAGAGAGAGAGAGAGAGAGAGAGAGAGAGAGAACAATCGCAATTCTTCAATCAAAAAGAAAAAGCACGTATTTCCCAACATCTGGCCTCGCTCACAAAAATTAATGAACACTAGTCACAGAATAGTGTGCATGAGAACCCTTGCAATTACAAAACAACCAGTCTTCGTACATCAGGGGCCATACTTACATGTCGTGGGTAAACTTACTTCTACAGCGAGATTAACTCCTGGGTACAGACCCTGTGGGTTCAGCGCATTCTACTTTCGTACCTATATCCTCTGGGTTTTGTCTCGGCTTCTACCTACAAAGTGTCCAGAAAGTAAAGGGTGAAGGTCAGATAAAAAGAGGGATTCCCTCCTTCTGCGCATGTCTTGAATAACGCAAACCTTCTGCACATGCCCACAAAGAACGCTGACACACACACACAGACACACACACACACACACACACACACACACACAAAGACTGAAAAAGCAGCTTAACGAAAACAAGTTTGATAAAACTATTAAATGAAGATGGGCCACAACAACCCAGTCGGCCAACATTTTGTTGGTCCGTATCACAGCTTCAGTCATGCAAAGATATCAGCAGTGTGGCAAACCCCAGAGACCGTGTGTACAGACAGCACATGGAGAGCCTTGTCATCAGCCGCTTGGGCACCACACAGCCAGCTGGGATGAACATCAGAGTCACTGACGTCTAGCCGAGCCAGGGCCCTTCTGCCTTAATCTCTCTGTCCTGTCCCTCTTTAGCCCCTGTTTCTTTTTCCTTCAGTAGGCTAAATAGTGAATATTTCCATTTATTCCCATCCTTTTGTGTGTGTGTGTGTGTGTGTGTGTGTGTGTGTGGTGTTGGTGAGGTGTGTGTGTGTGTGTGTGTATGTGGTGTTGTGTGGTTTGTGGGGTTGTGGTGGGGAGGAGGGGGGGGGGGTGCGCGTGTGCGTGTGTGTTGGTGCCTTTGTGTGAACTGTGGTGTGTGTCTGTGTGAGCTCAATACACCTGAACAGTGATCAGTGACTTTATTCTGGTCCAACGTAATAATTAAATGAAATGTTCTCACCCAATTCTCACATAGGCTTTCCTGTCTACACTGTCCTCTTCTTTTCACTTTGACAACGGGCCTATGGCTTGAAACGTCAGTTTCCTCACAAAAGGATTCTACTACCACCAAAAGGTTTTTATAAACTTTATTATTTTTTCATATTAAAAGTCCATAAACATGATGAAGTCACACTCACAGGCACACACACATACACACACTGACACAAAGTAACAGTGTCACACACAGGCACAAAGACAGATTTAGCCTACACACACACACACACACACACACACACCCCCAAGAGCTAAGCCAACTATCGTAGCAGACGAACTTGGGAGCTACAGACACACTTGTAGAGCAGGGGGCCGAGTTCCGTGTCACAGTCTGTGCAAATCAAATTCAATGTCTTCTCTGAGAGTGTCTGTCAGCTGGGAGATGTTGTGACGACGAAATTTTAACTTTGCGTGAACTTCGTGATGACTGAACGTGTCCAATGGCTTTGTTTTGATCTAACCCAGGGCGAACTCATGCCCTATCCTCGTTGTACGTTACCCACCCCTCACCCACTGCAAACCACGAGGTTAAAGGTTACTCTCGACATATGGATCTGCAAGTAACGGACCTTCGAGGCAGTATGTAACTTCCCCGTTACCCACGACATGTAAGTACAGCCCCAGAAGAGAGAGAGAGAGAGAGAGAGAGAGAGAAGAGAGAGAGAGAGAGAGAGAGAGAGAGAGAGAGAGAGAGAGAGAGAGAGAGAAGGGCAAGCATACAAAAAATTCGTTATAACACAAGCGAGAAAATATAACGAAAGAAAGGTCATATCAAAAATCAAATAAAGAAAAGGATGATATAGGGAGGGAAAGGGAAAGGAAAGGCCGAAAAAGAGCAAGGAATGAAGGAGATAGAGAGAAAGAAAGGGAGAAAGAGAGAGAGAGAGAGAGGCAGACAGACAGACAGAGTATGAGAGAGAGAGAGACAGACAGAGAGACAGAGAGAGAGGTGGACAAGCTGACAGATAGAAACGAGAAGAATAGGCAAAAAAGTGGTGGGGAAAAAGGAAAGACAGAAAAAGGAGATGAACATGAGATGTCCCAAACCGACTGTAGAACAGAGTTGGTTAGATAACAGAGAGAGAAAAAACGAAAAAAAAAACCCAAAAAACGAGTGACGACACTCATGGAATTTTGTCTTTTAATTCAGTTATCAGATATGAGTGATACCTTTCTTTGAACATGTTAAAACTTGTATTACGTCGATTCTATGAATAATAATATTCCACAAATAACTCCCTCGGTAAGTTAGACTAGTGTTAAAAAGATCAATTTTAGGACGTGGTGGAACTACCCTTGGCGAATTTTTGTTATTCTTTGTTGAACACATGTTAGTAAAGAGGGTAGAGCTCTTCACGACAACATTTTGAACAAAAAAGCAGCTATACTACCTTCTTATTTCATTTTTAATGGCAAATATTTCAGAAGAACCAATTTTTAAGGGGGGGAGAGAGAGAGAGAGAGAGAGAGAGAGAGAGAGAGAGAGAGAGAGAGAGAGAGAGAGAGAGAGAGAGAGAGAGCAAAGACGAAATTTCCGCAAACTAAAAAATGAGCATCTTTTCATTAGAATTTAACTTTATCATCGATGCAGGTAACTTACATGTTGTCCTTAATGGCCAGAGGTTCAACAGAAACTATTTTCTATGTCTCATCAACGTGTTTAGTGCCGTTCTGTTATCATTTTCACGATTATCCTGATCGTATGCCCCCTGCTCCCCCCCCCCCCCCCCCCCTTCTCTTCCTCTTCCTTCACCCCCTCCTGTTTTTTTCCCTTTTCTATTCTCTTTTTTCTAGATCTTTTTGTCTTTTACGTTTTTTTCAAGTCCAAGATCGATACTTATTTTTTTCTGAACTCTGTTTTCTTTGTATGTGTGTGTGTGTGCGTGTGTGTGTGTGTGTGTGTGTGTGTGTGTGTGTGTGTGTGTGTGCGTGCGTGCGTGCGTGCGTGCGTGCGTGCGTGCGTGCGTGCGTGCGTGCGTGCGTGCGTGCGTGCGTGGGTGGGTGTGCGCGTGCATGTGTACGTGCTTGCGTGCATGTGTGAATTGTTGCCTGCATGTGTGCGTGCGTGCGTGCATGCGCGCGCGCGCGCGCGCACGCGCGCGTGTGTGTGTGTGTGTGTGTGTGTGTGTGTGTGTGTGTGTGTTGTATTTGGTGTGTGTGTGTGTGTGTGTGTGTGTGTGTGTGTGTGTGGGAATTATTTAAGCGTCGCCGTCTGGCGACTTACCATCTTATTCCTATTTGGACAAACATATTATGGTTGGTAAAGCGTCAGGTTTCAGGTCCTTTCCACCAATGACCTCTTACCCTCCTTCCCCCTCCATCCCATCCCCACCCTCCCCTGTCCATCTCAGAAGTTTTGTTTTATCGTCAGTCCTCTGTTGGGAGCGATGGCGTCTGTGGTTGTCCGTTGAAAGAGAATGAGAACCCGTGTTCACTGGAGTTACTGTTTGCTTACAGACTCTCTTCAGAAAGATGCGAGAAGAGCAAAGCTTTCCAAAGAAACGTGTGTGTGTGTGTGTGTGTGTGTGTGTGTGTGTGTGTGTGTGTGTGTGTGTGTGTGTGTGTGTGTGTGCGTGCGTGCGTGCGTGTGTGTGTGTGTGTGTGTGTGTGTGTGTGTGTGTGTGTGTGTGTGTGTGAGAGAGAGAGAGAGAGAGAGAGAGAGAGAGAGAGAGAGAGAGAGAGAGAGAGAGAGAGAGAAGATTTTGTGTGTGAGTGTGCGTATGTTTGTGTGCGCCTGTGTGTTTTGTCCGTGTCTGAGAGTCCGTGTGTCTATGTCTGTATCTCTATGTGGCTGCGTGTGTGTAATCTATATTTATCTGTTATTAATTGATGACTTGTCTCTATTTCGCCTACCCTAAAGACGCGTACATATTAAAAAAAATTATTGTGTGTGTTATATGACAAGCTAGAAACACTAATTTGAAGTTGAAAAGTGTAATATCATAAGCTGCAACACAGAACGTCCATACCACTTAACACTTACAGGCACTCAGCATATTCACGATCCAGATGTTTTACTGACCTTGTCAACGCCATCGAGATGCTTTGCGTGGCCTTGTCGACGCCATCTTGGACTGGAATGACAGTGTGACTGCTATATTCGGCTATAAGTAATCTCCCTTCATGGGGGAGGGTGTGAAGGGGATGGAGGAGGGAACGAGGATAAGAGGTAATTGACTGAAAGGACTTGGGAAGAAGGAATTGTATTTGAATTCTCATGTGCTATCAACATTGGCTGTGTCTCAAAGTCTGGCGTTTTACCAATATAATAAATTTGCTCAAATAGAAGTTAGATAGCATGAAACCAGACAGCCACGCCTAAATGATTCACACACAGACACACAGACACAGACACACACACACACAGACACACACACACACACACACACACACACACACACACACACACACACACACACACACACACACACACACACACACACACACCGCGCTCGCGCGCGCTCGCGAACATGAACAGATGGTTGCAATGCCTTTGCCTCATTGTAAATGACTTGGGATAGAGAACTAAAAAGACTCTGATTGTCCAATCGTCCTATGGTCCAAAATGGTGTTGATGATGATAATGGTGCTGCCTACGTGAATAACGACACTGATACTAATGCGGATGCTAACATTTGAATTGCTCATTGGTTTCAGATACTAGTGTGTTGTGTTTCTACAGGTCCAACCATATTGATCTGGAATAAATGTAAACAAGCCGGTTAATTAGCACAGCTATTGATATCGAAAATACAAATTGTCTGTATGTAATTGTACCTCCCCTATTTATTCCTATTTATTTTTATATAGTGTTTACGCTCTGTTTTCAACTGAAAGCCCGCTCGAACATGTCTGACAATATCACAAGAAACATCTCTGTACCTTCAGTATTCTTTTCATTTCATGAGTCGGTGGTTGTTGTCTCGGAAGTTCTTGTCACAGAATTATCGATGATTTACATGCAACCTCATGTCACACAAACCTTTCTTGCAGAGTACTCTTCATGTTCTTGCTTCTTTGGCTATGGTACATGATAGGGTCGAATATAGACACCTGATGGCTGATTGCAACCTTTCGAGCATAGAGCTTTTGTGACAAGCTTTAAAAATGTTATTTTGCATTCGAACTATCAGATAGTAAGGCAAGGTAAGGTAATGTTGCTTATAGCCCAGCCGACCACAAAGGGCTATATCAGGGCTGTTACCACGTTAAAATCAACTCACAAGTCATTCATTCACACAATTCTTTAAAATACATCTTCTAAAAACCCATCCAAAATTTTGGAGACATAGAATCTGCCATCATGATTATGCATTGTTATGGATATCTTAGGAATTAAAGATGTGTTATTTTGCTACTTTATCTTCTGCCGCTTGCGCGCGAGCGTGAGTGAGTGAGTGAGTGAGTGTGTGTGTGTGTGTGTGTGTGTGTGTGTGTGTGTGTGTGTGTGTGTGTGTGTGTGTGTGTGTGTGTGTGTGTGTGTGTGTGTGTATGTGTGTGTGTGTGTGTGTGTGTGTGTGTGTGTGTGTGTGTGTGTGTGTGTGGTGTGTGTGTGTGCATGAGTGCTCGCGTGCATGTATGTGCCATTAATAGTACAGTTACCAATACCTTAGGTCTAGAAATAGCTGGTCTATACTGATCTAAATGATCTTCGCTATGGACAAACACGCTGATGTAGTCTCTATAGTCAGCCTGGTTATAAATAATACAGCTTGACTAGCCAGCAAGTAAGGCCAAAGATGTACTTTCAATTCAAGATACTTTTCAAGCAACATTTCCTGACAGTATGCACTTCACAGTACACATTAGAATCTTTTTCATATATCAATAAATGATGATCACTTCAAGGGTGCACAGTTTCCCTAAGATAATATCTCCTTCCTTGACAATTTTGTAAACACCATTTCCAATTTACGCATGAATGTATTCATCTAGAAACAAAGCACTTCCACTCAACTGGCTTATATTCATAATTCACCAAATCACAATACCTCAGAAACACAGGCTGAAAATTAGGACTTTTAAAACTCATTGACTTTTGAAACCGTATCTTCACTAAAAAAAAAATGAGGGAGACTGAGTTCTTCAGTTCACCACTCTGTTGATTCTAGGAGGATAACCAGGATTCAAGAAGAATCTTGCAGATACAACGTATGTTACTTAGGAGTTCCTTCTCGTATGTCTGGATGTTGTTTACAGCTTAGGTGTTAGGTCTTCCTCCAAAGCAAAGTCCATGAGTTTACCATGACTCGTACTCCATTACAAAAGGAAACATACAACCATGCAGCGCCAGAGAGATGGGTCAATAGCCATGAGGGGTGCATATAAGAAAAAATAGGGAGTACTGTGGCAGGAGAATAGGTTAGGGGAGGAGCGCTGGGGACTGCTACCAAACAGTTACCAATTGTAGAAGAGAAAAGCAGCTCTGTTGAAAGCACCAAGTCAATCTGGGCCAAATACATGAATGCACTGTGCGTGTGGTCTCTCCCCCTGGCTCATCGCACCCCTTGCCCAGACCTTTTGTCCATGTCCCAGGTCACTGACTGGTCTGTGTTCCCCACAAGGACTATGGAGAATCGATTCCAAGATCAATGAACTCCAGGAATGGAATAACCTTTGGTCACTATTCAAACAAGCAATCGGGGCAAACCCAGTCAGAAGGAATGGAGAACATGAAGGAGGAGGACAAACTTGTCAGAGGAGAGAGATGGTGATGGATAGAACTACTAGCCCTGTTAAGTCATTCGCTTCTGCAGTCTGGGGCCAGCCATCGATAGTGGTCCGTCTGTCTGTCTGTCTGTTTGTCTCTCTGATCACCTACTGACCTTGGATGGAAACGTCCTGTCCCGTGAAAGCAGTGCTACTTAGCATTCCTTGCAAAGTGTCTGTCTGGCTGGCTGGCTGTCTGTCTATCTGCTCTCTCTCTCTCTCTCTCTCTCTCTCTCTCTCTCTCTCTCTCTCTCTCTCTCTCTCTCTTCATATATATATAATTCCAAGGAATTCCTTGGAATTTATTAGTTTGTTGTATTTTAGTCCCTTGCGGATTCATTCCAAGAACTGGCCCTCAGCACTTGTGTCTTAGAGGATATCTTTTTATATTTTCTACTTTTCACAAGAAAATTTAGCTTGTTTTGCTCTTTCATGATTTTCTTTTGCTTCTTAGATGGCACCTTTGGTTGGTTTTTTGAAAACTCAACAAACGTACTACGGTATTGCACACCAGCCTTTTCTGGGATTGCATTCTTCTTAAAACTGAAAAGGCAGAGGAGTCAAATTACCACTTTCCGCAGTCACTGAGGAGAAACAACCAAGTTTCGAAATATCGGTATATGACCAGGAGTTATATGTTAGTGAGTTTCTCTCCCTATTGGAGGATGCCTCTCCCCCTTGGAAAATATAAGCTTGCTGAAGGCTCATTTTGAGAAGTATTTATTTTATTTTTCCCCATTCACTCACTCAAGGACATACTGCTAGTTAGGCAGAATCATTTACCACTACAGATATGAATGCGTATCTCCCCCTATTTCTTCAATCTAAGACATAAGAGCAAGCTTTGTTTCTAATTATATATATATATATATAGAGAGAGAGGAGAGAGGGAGAGAGAGAGACAAACAGAGAGAGAACATAGACAAATTTAATGTTTATATATATATATATATATATATAGAGAGAGAGGAGAGAGGATGAGAGAGAGAGGGGAACTCAGAAAACTTTTATTCGATCATAGACTGAAATGTTTGGCAGAGGGCTAGTTTTTTAATCTATCCTTGCCAGCTAAATTATGCAATGAGATTTAATCGCAAGGAAATGAAAAAAAGAATATTAAAGGAGAAAAAGGAGAGACAAAAATGTATGCACACAGGAATATGGAGTACATGATTCACACGCAAAACGCATTTCTACGGAATTAAACGTGCCAGACAATAACAATTGGCGGGGGGGGGGGGGGGGGGGGGGGGGAGGCGACATGGCTGTTGGTGTGTAGCATGGGGCAGCGGTTGGGAAAGGGGGAAAAGGATGATTAGATTAACAGTGACTCTATGCCGATGTTTGCGTATGTTATGATTGTTGGTGGATTCGTGCATGAGAGAGGGGGGGGGAGGAGAGAGAGAGAGGAGAGGGGGGAAGGGGGGAGTGAGGGAGGGGAGGAGAGGGAGAGAGGGAGGAAGGGAGGAGGGGAGGAACAGAGACGAAATGTGTTGGTGTTGTGTGTTGTTGTGTGTGTGTGGTGTGTGGTGTGTGTGTCTGTGAATCATTTAAGCGTTACTGTCTGGCAACGTACTATCAAATTCTATTTTGGCAAATGTATTATGATTGGTAAAGCAGCAGACTTTTTGTGGACTCAACCAAGTTAGACGAACATGAAATTTTACACAATTCTGTCTAAGGTTCTGTCCGCCTATTACTTGTATCCTCCCGTACCCACTCTATCCCTCCCATTCTCCTTACCCACCTCAGTCCCCTCAGAAGTTTGTTTTATCGTCACGCCCACCACTTGAGCTAGGCAACGATGGCGTGTGCGGTTGTCCTTTGAAAGAGAAGGAGAACCCGTGTTCACCGGAGATACTGTTTGCTTACAGACTCTCTTCTTCAGAAAGATGAGAGAAGAGTAAAGCTTTCCAATGAAACGTGCAGCGCGCACACACGCATCACATAAACTTTCTCTCTCTCTCTCCTCTCTCTCTCTCTCATCTCATCTCCTCTCTCTCCTCTCTCTCCTTCCTCTCTCTCCTCTCTTCTCTCTCTCTCTCTTTCCATCTTCTCTCTCCTGCAATGTATGTGTGTGACACACACACACACACACACACACACACACACACACACACACACACACACACACAGAGAGAAGAGAGAGGAGAGAGAGAGAGAGAGAGAGAGAGAGAGAGAAGAGAGAGAGTTGCACCTACGTGCGCTCGCACAGATGTCACAATGCCTCTTCCTCCTTGCGCATGACTTGGGCCCAGAGAACCTAATACCACTAGATTGCTAAGCATTGTATGATACCAAATGGTCATGATGATATGTTGATGATGATGGTGCAGTTCGTTGTTGATGATGATAGTGATCTACTGTTGATGGCCACAATTGAATAATTCCTTGTTTCTGATGCCAGTATGTTGGTGTTTCCAAATGTTTGACCAAATCCCTACGAAATAAATTCAAACGAGTTAGCCTGATTAGCACAACTAAATTGACATCAAAAATTAATAAAATCGTCTGTATTAGAAGAAAGAGACCCAACGAAGTTCTCTCCTTTGATTGCATATATTCGTGTATGTGATCAATATATTAGCAGCAAAGTAACTGTAAACATGCATATAATAACGTGCTCGCTTATGATCATCTGGCTATTATCTATAGTATATTCTGTGTTATTCCAGAAGAGTGTTTTACGCTCTGTTTGTAACTAAAAGCCCACTTGAAACCTGTCCTGAAAGCGTCACAAGATGTACACTGTACCTTCAGTATTCTATTCGATTTCACGAGTCGTGGGTACTGTCTCGGGAAGATTCTTGTCACATGAATTACGATACTTACGGCGACCTTCTGTCGCACAACGACGCCTTTCTTTCAATATACCCTTCACTGCTCGCTTCTTTGACTATGGCTCATAACAGGGTCCATTATGAACCCTAGATTAAGAGACGGGGCTGCTGGCTGCAACCTTTAGGGAGCGCACAGGCATTTCTGACATGGTCTCTCTCTCTCTCTCTCTCTCTCTCTCACTTCTCTCTCTCTCTCTCTCTCTCCATCTCTCTCCCCTCTCAGAACACTGGTGATATGGAATTAGGTGAAAAAGTTTCCATTAAGTCATTAAATTCAGATCTTTCACAACAAATCAAACAAGTACCAGGATGAACACACACATCTACTAACCTCAGATGAAAGAATAGCACAAGCAGACTGCAATCATTCAAAGACAGTCCAAAACAACATTAACAGTGACATAAGAAACAAGTGCATGCCTCAAACCAATTAATCAAACACAAAATCAACAACCAGCATCCAGATACCCAGTGAACACTTCAACCATATCTAACACAGATTGAATATGCAGTGGAGACATCTAATACAACAGTGAGCAGTCAGACAGTTTCTACTGAGCAAAACACAGGCTCATCTGTTCCGTCAACAAAAGCTCTAACAACAAGAAAAAAAATCAAGCACAAACACAATGACAGAAATCCCCACTGCCATCCACAAACAGAATCCAATCCCCCTCCTCCATTTAAACTATCCTACTGACAAAAGACAATCCCAGACACTGTAACATGCTGCTATTAGGAGACTCTGTGTACAGGGGGTAGCTGAGAAAGGAAATGTCAACAGAGACAAGGGTGAAAAATCTGTCATGCCTGGTCTGACTGGCCATCACCGTGGTCACATGGCTGTAAATCACTGCCCCCATCACCCACAATCAACGGGTCACTTTCCATGTGGGGATGAACAGCTGGGAGGAAATCCAGTGCCTGTAGCAGACTGGGTTATGTAAATCCCCTACCAGGCAAGCGTTCCCCAGGTGCTTCACTGCAGGCCTCCTCCATTCTTCCTCCCTTGGTCAACACCCCCTTAAGAGGAACATGGCGTCACATCCACGGCAATCTCGGCCTCTCCTGCAACAAGAGGGGATCCAGTTACCTAGATAGACACCCTTTCCTTCCCTCGCCAGATCTGGGGCGCCAAAAAGCCATAGTACCGAGACCGACAACAAATCCCAGTTCCTATGGTTGCAAATCCATGCCTCAACAACTGTCCCACTAGTAACCACAAGACCCAACCCTCCAGCTACATCAGGCCCACCACACACAGAGCAAGAAGGGACCGTCTTACAACACAAGACGCCCCAGGACCCTTACAGTCCACCTAAGTTAAAATATGAAAGTGATTCCCCCAACACTCCCCCAAAAATCCCAACTCGCGCAGTGTGTATAAGTATACTAGGTCGGGCCACAACGCCCTACAAAGCAACCCCTTCTACATCCCTCCCCCCACCCACATGGACTCTTCTCTTCCCCCCGTGACTAGAAAAAACAAACAGCAATGTGAAGAGTACCGAAACGTGACCTTCACCCCCACCCACATAGCACACCACCCCCCTGGCCATGTACCAACCACACACTAGCAAGCAACCAACACACACCAATCCTCCAAACACATTCTCGCTGCAACCCTTCACAACACATCTTGGCTACAATTTCCCAGCACCAGCACAACGACCACCCTCTAATACCCCTTACAATCCACCAACTTTCCAAACAATGCACACCTTATCTGACTGACTGAAAACCAATTTATTGTCAGATTAACAGACCCAACTTACACTTCACAAATACAGCACTCCTGCCACCTACACCCAACACATAACACTTCCAACCCCCCACCATCACACACATCCCCACACCAGCAGTACAACCCCTAGCCCACCCTACAATCCTTTTGCTGTTTCAGTTGCGGGAACACAAGACTGCTCAGTTCCTGTCACAGCAACCCAACCAGCTCCTCTCACCCATTCCTCATTGAAATTGAATTAATATGGTCACTGTATACATCACCCTAAATTTCGTATATTATTGCTTCATCACCGCTCTGCCATATGTTTATACATCCACTTCATTCACATAGGTATGTAGTGCGATATGCATTCATATCCTGTTGCATGTATGTAGTGCGCATATCAATGGTTTGAGCTGCATAATGTTTATATCCACTTCAATATCACACAGGTAGTAGTGCGATATGCAATTAATTTTCAATCATCCATGTGCTATGTAATGCAGGCCCATATCTAATTTTTGAGCGCATATCTAATAGTTTTTCTACATGCTGTGAGCGGGCGCACACACGTGTGTGTGTATGTGAGTGGTGCGTACGTGCGTATGTGTGTGTGTGAGTCTGTGTATGTGTGGCGCGCGCGCACGGCGCTGCGTGTTATGTGTGAATCTATTGTATTTTGTTTTTGTTGGTGTCGTTCCTTGTCTAGGCCTGCATGCAGTCTGTTCGGGTGCCTGTCCGATGTATTTGCACGACATGTACTTTTTATCTCAAAAGTGTGTTCTATGGTGTTGTTTGACAAACAAAAACTGTGCGTCGACATCGAAGTGCTGCCACTCAGTGTAAAAAAAGACGAGCAAAAATGTGCTGACGTGGGATTGGTTGTAGACAAACAAAAAACTGTGCTCGTCCATCGAAGTGCTACCACTCCGTGTTTTAAAAAGACAGAACAAAATGTGCCGACAACTGGGAGTGTGACGTGTGCTCGTATGAGAGACCAATACGAGTCCATCATCATACACCAATACTCATATTTTTTTTTCCTTTGAACATTGTTTACTTTTCTTTTTTTTGTATATGTTGTGCATACAATTGTTTGGTAACTTTAACTTTTGGTTTGTTTCTCCATTTCATTAATCATTTTGCATTGAAGATTGTTCTGTTGTGGTGTACATATAGGCCACATTTGTGGTTTGTATTTAAGTAAAACAAAGAGAAAAAAAATCCTTATAGAAAAGAGACTGAACAAAAGCCTCTGACAGCAGGAGAACATCTGCAATAACTACTATTTACTGCGAGCGAGGCAATATTGTGCATTGCCAACTACGTAGTTACAAGTGCGACTAAACGTGACTTGTGGTATTAGTATCGAGTGTGTGTTTTTTTTTTTTAAATCACTCTTCTGTACCCTTCATCGTATTTTGCATTTAGAAGTATTTCCTTTGTGAATATCTTTATCATTTCAGAAAAGTGTTTCTAAAATATACTATCTGACAGAGGAGCTTACGGGCATAGTTCTGTGAAGATTTTTATTGTCTTCTCTGTTCGCTTCTAGTTTCTAAAGTTGTTACGGTGTGAAAACCAGCCCCAACTTCCCCTCACATTTTATGTGCTTTATTAATCGTGTTCTTGACTATACAAATCTTAACGACCGTTAACGTGCAAACTCGTCGTCTCCTAACGATCATCACATCAGTACACATACTTGAAATGTCCTTTGGACTGAACTCATTGCCCTCTTTCTGGGATTTTGTGGTGTTCTTGGAAATTTTATAATTGCTGATCTTATATTTTTTAATTGTGTTGTAACAGTATTATTTTGTTGTGGAGGGCCAAGACTTTGGGCTCTATAAATTAATACAATGGACCATAGTAATGTAATTAATAATGAATAACTGGATTACGCATTTGGCCACCTAATGTTTATTCATCCTGCAAATAAGATTCATGGATGTCTGTTTTCTTCTAAACGAATCCCCATCTATTCATCTGCTTGGTCTTAGTGAAACTCGCCTTGAACACTCCCGTTCACTGATACAGCTTTATATCCATAACTAACTATAACTTTGTCGGACGCGATGCACATCACTCTGTGAAACAGGACTTGGAATATATAATCAATCAAAGGCATCGCTCACTGGTACAAAATGGCGCGTGACCTGGAGCCTGATAATGATGAATTCATGTGGCTGCAGTCAAACCCCTCCAACTCAGCCCCTCTTCTAGTTGATATGTGTACAAGGAATCCCGCTGCCACTTTCTTTGGTATTACAACTTTGTATACATGAATGATATGTATATAATGAGCTATCCAATTGTCATTCTTTCCATGGTGATTTTAACATTGAACTGTTAAAAACGGCAGCCTGCCAGGGATGCGACCACCAAACTCCTTTGGCTTGCAATCACTTTATTCATAATCAAACTAGAATCTTCGCAAAAGACATCTTCTACATTGCGGATCATATCTACACGAACAACAAAGCCATGGTAACCCAATATAACAGTGGGCAACAAAAGCATCAGCGACCACTGTCTCATTTTGTGGTACTTGGTCCCTTGTAAAACGTTCCAAAACAACAGAATAAGGTCCCACACCCATTCAATATCGCTGCTTCAAAAATTTCAGTAAGGATGATTTCCTCGACTTAAAGCTTAACTCCTTTCTACAGTGTACTCAATTACTCAGATCCAAATGAAGCGTATAATACCTGGTATAATAACTTATCTCTCATCGTTGATAAACATGCCCACTTAGAAGAAAAAGGGTAAAACACAGAGAATCTTCCCAGCTGCTGACAAAAGACATTAAAATAGAAATGGCACTAAGGGATGCACTTAAACCGCAAAAAAGTAGATGAATATAAAAAGCAAAGAAACAGAGTATCAATCTGGTTAAAAATCAAAATCTGAGCATTTTAGGGAAACTGATAAACGCAAACAGGGATACAGCATCATTATGGCGTGCGTTAATGAAATAACTGACAAGTCGAGCCAGAAAATCAGAAAACTGTACTCTGCACTATTGTGGTCTGCAAACACTTTCAACAATCATTTCCTTCAGGTAACTGAAATCCGTACAAACAGCTGCCAGTGTCACATTCTTTACTCGATAAGAGACTCCACTGTTCTCCACTCGTTTTTGGCTACAAGAACGGATTAATACTAGAGCTTCATATTAGCATCCCCTTGCTTCTATTAATGGGGGAAGTTGGTTCTTAAAATTTTCAAAACGTAAAAATAAAAAGCAATAGGGTTCCAGCATACTTAAATGCTTTCTATACTCAACTTGCTCTACCTTACATGTTGATACCCTTACTATGTTTACAATTTGTGTATTGTTCAGAATGTCTTCCCATGTGGTCTAAAGGCAGCAAAATTATTCCATTACAAATCAAGAAGATCTCACTGATTTAAACAATATAGACCAATATCTCTTTATTATCCGTTGTATCGTAAACCTCTTGAATCATGTTCACAAACCACCTAACTAAACAATGGAACATCACAAACTGTATCCAACCCATTTCAGTCCAGGCTTTTCGTCGAAATCACTCATCCCACACGCCTTAACAGCCCACTGAGATACATGGCTATCAGCCATCAACGAAAGAAAACTCATCTGGAACTGTTTTTCCTCGCTTTTAAGAAGCCTTTAGGATCCGTAGACCACAAATATTATTAAACAAAAGCTGCATATTTTTCAAAATTCGGCAGTAGTCACCTCTTTCATAGTCATATCTTGAAAACAGGACCCAGCGTGTTGGCTTAAACGGTACTTAGTCCTCTGAAGGAAAGTGAAGCTGTGGCGTTCCACAGGGCTCTGATCCTTGGACCTCTTTTGTTCTGTATTTTATAAATTACCTACCGAGCACAATCTCACCATGAGTCATCTGTTGATCTGTTCGCTGACGACAGTTTTCTCTCACTGTAGTGATAACAAACATCATGTCTGTACAAATATCGTTTACAACAAAGTATAAATGTGAAGTCCTTAGAATGTGCAACCAAAAACCGAATGGTCCTTAATCCGCACAAAACAAAATGTAGGTCCTCAGCATCGAGAACAGAACCAATCAACGACAGCATCTTGAAATGTTGAGCCTAACAATGAGTGAAACCTTGATCGAGCAGGTTACACGAACACCGTGTCTTAGGCGTGATTATTGATAGATAAGTTTAAAATGGCAATCACATATAAATCATGTTTTGCAAACAGTTGGCTCGCAATTTGTTTTTGCTCAATAAACTCAGTTATTATGTTGAACCACACATCCAAATTATTTAGAAGCCCATTGCTTTCCACATCCAACTAATGCGTCCACTGTCTGGAGTGGTTTGCCGGTGACAATCACCTAAAAAAGATCAACTCTATGCATAGGCGGGAATTACAAGCTGCTCTTCCCGCAGTTTCTATCAACCACGGGCAAATTCGCAAAACTAATGATGCCTAGCCACTGGCAGAGCCAACAGATCTATAATAAGGCAGTACTATGTTTTAAAGTCTAATGCAAACATGGGCGCCACATATCTTGCTGAGTTTATCCAAATGCAACAACTGCGATATGATTCAAATAAATACATTTTACCATGTGTCCGCATTGATTTGTTCAAATCTAGTAGCATTATTTGTCCATCGTGTGAAACTCTCTTCCTCCGTCTGCCAAAACCATGTCAATCACCTGCCGTCCTTCAAATCACATATACATAAACATTTTACTTGAACATGAATCTAACCTTTTGATCATATCCTCAACGCCCTACTTTATGTTTTCCTATATTAGCTGATGAAAAATGTTATGTATGTATGAGTTGTGGGTGGGTGGGTGTGTTGGTGAGTGTGTGTGGGTGTAACGCGTGCGTGCGTGTATGTGTGGGCGTGTGCGTGCAAGGAGCCGGCACGTACGACTCTGATATGTTTTGTTAATTTTGCATGAAAATATTTTTTTTTAATTTCTTATTACTATTGTTTATTGTTATTATTATAATGTTGCTTATATTCTACATTGTTTTTTACCATTATTAATATGTGCCGTGTGTTTAGTTATGAATGTTGTAGAAAATAGCAAGGACAGATTGGAAGAATAGCACTGCCTAAAATCTCTATCCTTGAGTAATAAAGTTTTTGAGGGTCTTGAGTCTCTCTTCGCTCTCTCTCTCTCTCTCTCTCTCATCTCTCTCTCTCTCTCTAGTATATATATATATATATATATATATATAAAATATATATATATATAAATATATATATATATATAATGCTGAACAATGTAAGTAGTGGGGGGAAACAAGTGCAGGTTAACACTTCTCCCATCATTAATAATAATGACTTGGCAAAGATTTGAAAAAAAAAATTAAAGATGAAGAAAATGGGTAAAAATATATAGTACAACACAGTGGGGTAACGTTTTGCTCCCACAAGGAAAACCTATACACAAGGTAACTTTTATTTCCAAGACTTGCACAAAGCCTTTTAAACTTTGAAAAAAGTCAGACAAATACATAACGAACGATCTAATTAGGGGGGGGGGGGGGGGGACAAGCGCAGGCCACGTTTCTGTATTCAAATTTATTCATACATGTCTTTACGCTCGTTGCTGACTATTAGTTGACTCAAGCGGTATACTAGTGTCACGTACGTATCTGTCTACCTTCTTTATTCTGTTCATTTCATGAATCAGGGGTCTTGTCTCGGGAGATTTGGGTCAGAGAATAATCGATTGCCTTACGTGCGACCCCCTGTCGCCGTAGGTCACGTGTTCTTGTAGTGTCCTTTTACCTGTCTTGTCTTTTTGGTATATGATATAGCTTTAGTAAGATGTGGACGTGGATAAGAGAGGGTTTGGGTTGCAACTTTTAGAGCATACCGTTTTCTTGACAAGCCTTACAACTTTTAACCTTGCACTGACACTATCGCACAACACAATGGTTGTGGTCGTGTTGTTTTTTGAAATGGGCATGTCTTTCAGCCCCGTATCGTCTTACAGCAGAGCAAGAGGAAGACACTGTGCGGAGTGTTAATGTAGCTGCGCAGACACCTTCTGATTTAGTAGTTCTGTAACCGACATGACAGAGGGCGAGCTGATCAAACAAAGAACTGCACAGGTACACAAACAGCCTCCTTTGTGCGGCTTCGGATGGCAAAAATCTGTCACCGGCTTTATTGCAGATTTTTTTCATTTACTACATAATTTAGATATGTTCACTGTACTTTCCCCCCTCTTCTGCCATTTATACCAAACTTGAAAATATGCCATGCCCAGAAAGGTCATGTTTTAGTTAAACAATGGCATATTCGTTTTAGACAAGCCATAATAAAGCCTTGGTTTGACTTCTGGTTCAGCTGGACTAGAAGTGACAAAACTTAAAAAAACCATCAACACCGGCTAGGTAAAACCCGGTACTCTCAAATCAAACCATCAACATCGGCTAGGTACAACGGTACTCTCAAATCAAACCATCAACATCGGTTAGGTACAACGGTACTCTCAAATCAACCTTGCAATCAACCAGCACTTCTCATGCTACGCACCTCACAAAAGGTATTCGAATCTACTTCTTTGTATGAATGATTAATCACCACTCCAAAGGAGCTCACAAACTTTTTCCCGCAGATTCCATGAAAACCTTTTTCAGAGACGTTCCGTCTGACACGATCTTTGCGTTCTTTGACAGAGATTAACATTTTTCATCGGATCTGGATTTTACAGTGGACAGATTTTAACAAACTTTCGGATGGGTTTTTCGATGTATTTTAAAGAATTTGTAAAATGAATGACTTGTGAGTTGATTTTAACGTGGGGGACAGCCCTGATGTGGCCCTTTGCGGTCGGCTGGGCTTAAGCAGCACTATCTGATCTTAATATCCTAAGGAGCTCATTTTGCCAAGTAAACCTCTTCCTTGACTATCTTACATACGTCATTTCTTTACCTCTCGCGCATGTGTATTCAAAAACCCAAAACCCCATATCCATCAACTGACTGAAAAATCATAATCACCAAATGGTAAACAATAGCACAGAGACAACAAAAGTAAGATTTTTTAAAAGTGAAATGCAATACGTTACATTCCTAAGAGGAACCGATTCTGCATACACTCAAAACCCCCATCGTCGTTCCACGTGTTTGAAAAAGGGGGAGCTCTCCAGTTGACTAAAACGGTAGGAGGAAAACCAGGATTCAAACAGAATATTGTACATATAATTTTATGTTTTAGTGAGGGGTAGGTGGGAGGGACGTTATTCTGTGGATTTAGGGGTCTCTGTTCTTTTCCATGTTGTTTACGCTCTGGTGCTAGTCTGCATCCAACGCAAAGTCTGTCACGTCTACTCACAGTTTACGGTGAATGACTACGTGACAAAGGGAACATTGTTAACCAGTGCCAGAAAGATGAGTCACGGGTCATGAGGGGTAGGATAAAACTGTAGGGAGAAAAGGGGAGGAGAAAGCAGTGACGAAGAGAGAAGCAGCTATCGAAATCGGTGCTAGCTAGCTGGCCACTTTAAACGTGCGCGTGCGACCCTTCCTGCTAATCCTGCCTCTTCTAAGACTCTCTTCCCATGTCCTTGGTCACTGATGTCTTCATTCCCAACAAAAACTCCAGAGGATCGCTCCAAGATCAAAGAAGCCCCACGGAGTTGCCTCTGGTCACTATTCAAACAGCGATCAGCGCAAATCTAATCCGAAGGAATGGGGAATATGGAGGAGAAGGGAGGAGAAGACAACTAGCTTGATGGTGATGGAGAGGACTGCTGCCCCTCGTTAGATATTTACGTCTTCAGTCTTCAGTCTAAACCGAGACGAATGATTGATTTGTAGCCAGTCTTCCCGTCCGCCTGTTCTGCTGAATCACCACTGACCCTTTAATGAAGAAGTCATGTCCTTATGCGTGTGAGGGTCAGTTAGCATCTCTTGAAAAATAGTTCTGTGTGGTGTGTGGTGTGTGTGTGTGTGTTGTGTGTGGTGTGTGTGTGTGTGTTGTGTGTGTGTGTGTGTGAGTGTGTGTGTGTATGTGTGGTGTGTGTGTGTGTGTGTGTGTGTGTGGGTGTGTGTGTGGTGTGTGTTGCGCTCGCGCGCGCCCGTGCGTATGTGCATGCAGTCGTACATGCGTGCGTGCGTGCACACGCGTGAACGTAAGCATAAGTGAGTGCATGCATATGTGTGTTTAATGGCTTCAAGATATTTCCTCGTTATTCTCAGCAGCACCTTTGATACACAAAACAAGAAAAGTAAGGAAGAAAAAGAAATAAAGAAAAACAAAAGCAAAGAAACTGAAGAAAAAGAAAATTTCAAAAGAAAGCTAAAAAAAGACGGCATTACACACACCACACACACCCACACACACACACACACACACACACACACACACACAACCCCCTGCACGCAAAGCACGCACGCACGCACGCCCCCACGCACACGCACACACACACACACACACACACACACACACACACACACACACACACACACACGCACGCCCTGCACGCACACGTGCACACACACACACACACACACACACACACACACACACACACACACACACACACACACACACACACACACACGCACACATACGCCACCACACACGCTCACTCACACGCACATGCACATATACACAAACACACACTCTTTTTCTCTCTCTCTCCTCCTCTCTCTCTCTCTCTCTCTCTCTCTCTCTCTCTTCCCTCCCTCCCCCCTCTCTCCTCTCTCTCTCTCTCTGTCCCTCTCTGGCTCTCTCTCTCTCTCTCTCTCTCTCTTCTCTCCTCTCTCTCTCCTCTCCCCTCTCTCTCTCTTCCCCTCAAGAGAGCCGAATGACAATGAAAACACAACAAACGATAAGGCAGTCCCCCTAAACCCCCACAAAACAAACAAAAAGGCCCGCAAAACAAAACAAACAGGAAACAAAAACAAAATACTAAACAAAATAAACACAAAAAAGCAAAACCGAACAGATCAAAAAAAAAACATAAGGGAAAAAAAAGCAATAACTACAACAACCAGACCCAACAAGCAGATATGATTCATCCAACACACTCGTTTTTGAGTCACACATGGATTACTCATTCTGTGTTTGGTAGCGTGAACCTGTCTCGTTCGTCTTCCGAACCCACCAGTGCTAATGATTGCACGATTGACACCGGATTAACGAAGATGGATGACAAAGAATCGCCCCCCCCCCCCCCCCCTCCCTCCCCTTCCCCCTCCCCCCACCCCCCCCCCCCCCCTCTCCTGCCCGCCCACTCCACTCCACCCACCCCATCTGCGTTAGCCTCTCCTACACATCTTCACTCCTTTCCTTCTCCTCCAATGCCAGTTCCTTGGGGATGCTGAGGGATGTAAGATCCCGGTCAGAATGAAGCAAATCGTCTCCTCATTGTGCTGACGAATGTCCTGCAGATTCCCACTCCCCCCCCCCCCCCCCTTTTTTTTTTCTTTTTCTTTATTAAACAAGTGAGGGCTGATTCATCTCTGATAGAGATATAGTGATTTGATGAACTACCACGCAGATCGATGACATCTGTCTTTAGCTTCCTTCCAGTGCTCGGGTGTGGTGTGTGTGTGTGTGTGTGTGTGTGTGTGTGTGTGTGTGTGTGTGTGTGTTGTGTGTGTGTGTGTGTGTGTGTGTGTGTGTTTGCTGTAGGATTTATTGTTTGGACCTTCGAAATTCTGTGCAGTGCAGCATGTTCCTAGTATGAATATTGGAAACCCTATCACAGTTTAGTTTTTTCCCTATGTGAATATAGGTAGCGATCGCAGTTTAACGTTTTTCCTGGGTAATTGTCGGAAATTGGTCACTGATTTTCGTTATACCAGACAGAGTAATTAGGAAAAGGATCATTTTTAGCGTTTTTCTTATCTAAGTGTTAAGAGGAAGTGGTCGCAGTTTAATCAGTTTAATATTTTCATAATCTTTGAGTCGAACATTGGTCACATTTTGAAGTTCTTCTAGTTTCAATATTTGGAACTCGTAACTGTTGAGCGCTATCCTGCTGCCAAAGCTGGACAGAGCTTTCAGTGTAGCACTAATCGTAGTGTGAATGTTGGAAATTGGTCAAGTTTTAAGCGTTTTCTAAAGCGAATCTTGAGAAGAAACAGGAACAGTTTATCGTTTATTAAAAATGGTCACGGTTCAGTATTTTCCGAGTAGGAAAGTTTCGGTCAAATTTTCGTTCTATTTTTGTGATCGCTGGGAACTGGTCACATTTTGGTATTTTCCTGGTGTGAATGTTGGAAAGTTGTGACAATTTAGCGTTTTCTCTCGTCTAGATACTGAATATTGGTGTTGGCTGAGAATGAGTCTGGTCTGAGGTTTGGAAGTCGGGTGTTTTTGTATTCCTAGTCTGAATGTTAAAACCTGGTGGTGGTTTAGTCTTTTCTCGTCTTATTTGAAATAAGTCATACTTAGGCGTTTCTCTATTGAACACCGGTCATATATTGTTCTAGTTTGAATGTTGGTCACTATTCACCATTTTCCTAAACCACTGTACAGTGTTGTACTAGCTTGGATATAAAAACGTTATACAGATACACACACGGTTTCTTCCAGATTACAATCTACTGTACTTCTAAGACCTGGGAGTTAGAAGAGGAAGAACACACGAAAAAAAAAGACTTTTGTAGAAGAGGGATGAATGAAATCACGTGTATTAATGGATACATGACAGCAACCACAAAATAAAAAGGAAGCAGAGAGAGAGAGAGAGAGAGAAGAGAGAGAGAGAGAGAGAGAGAAGAGAGGAGAGAGAAGAGAGAGAGAGAGAGAGAGAGAGAGAGGCAAACTGTTAGAAATTCGCCAAGATCTTTTCAGTCATGATAGGAGAGAACCCCAACAAACCATGCTACCAAGCCTGCACTCCCACCATCACCACCACCACCATCCCTCTCTTTGCATACATCCTTTCCTTCCAGACTTACCACCCCACCCCACCACTCTCCCACCACACACGCCGACACATCCAGCCCTTCGAACCCTTTCGTCCCGTCCAGCATCAAAGAGGAGGACAGCCGGCGCTGCCAGGAATCGACCGTCTCCTCAGGACTCCAGGCTGCACAAGCAGGCGCCTGTACGCTCCGATTGAACTTTTCTCTTTGGCCAGGGTTTCCTCTGGAGGCTGTGAAGTAAACAAGGACAGACCAAAAGAGCAGGAAGAACACAGAAGAAGAAGAGAGAGAGAGAGAGAGAGAGAGAGAGAGAGAGAGAGAGAGAGAGAGAGAGAGAGAGAGAGAGAGAGAGAGAGGAGGAGAGAGAGAGAGAGAGGGAGAACAACTACTTCTTGACAGAAACATGTTTTTTCTTTTGAACATAGAGTCGTGCCTTTTACGTTATTTTGCTTTTCTTTTCTTTCTTTTTTTTGCTTTCCTTTTGAAAGGCAGACAGACAGACGAACTGACAGAAAGACAGAAACAGAAAATTATATATTATATATATATATATATATATATATATATATATATATATATATATATATACAGAGAGAGAGAGAGAGAGAGAGAGAGAGAGAGAGAGAGAGAGAGAGAGAGAACATTTCCAATATTTTGAAAGGTAATGTTGTTTTTGGAAAAGATATTACTGGCCGGAAAAAGAGAAGGAAGAACAGAAAAAAGTTGGTTTTTTTTTTAAACAGAGGATGATGAAACAACAAATGTATAAATCGATTCATGACAGCAACCACAAAACAAAAACGGAAGGACGGAATGAACGCAAGAGAGAGAGAGAGAGAAGAGAGAGAGAGAGAGAGAGACAGACAGACAGACAGAGAGACAGAAAGACAGAGAGAGAGACAGACAGAGATAGACAGACAGACAGAGACAGAGAGAGACAGAGACATAGACACAGAGTATCAATGAATAAATGAAAACAATTAATGAATGAATGAAAGGAAAAAGAAAAAAAATGACAATGGGAACGACCTGCGTCTTTTTTGCTCGTTACGTCACATAGGCACAGTTGAAGAGGATTGGCCATGTTGATATATAAAAAAAAAACGCTGTCAATACAACCTTTCCTTTTTTTCTTTTTCTTCTTCCGAGGCACATTCCATTTCCTTTTACAGAGAGCTTACATTGCCAGGCCATCCCGTCATGCTGGAGAAGCATTTTGATTGTTCGTATGGAGCGATGCCATTTGGAAAAAAAAGTAAATCTTTTATTCTCTGAACAAGAAAAACATCAAGGCAGCTGAAGCCAGAAGAAAAAGAGGAGCGAAATTTAAGAAAGGAAAAACAATACATCAAGACAACTGCAGAAAAGGCTGAATGAAACAAAAGAAACACGGAAACCAAGGGAAAATAAACGAAAGAAAAATAGTGCATAGTATGTTGAAAGAACGAAAAGCTGACAACGGGATTGAAACGAAAATTGACATCAGCACAAATGGAAGGAAGTACACATGTATAAGAGAAAGATATATATATATATATATATATATATATATATATATAAAATATATTATATATATATATATATTGAATTATAAACAAAGCTTGCTCTTATGTCTTAGATTGAAGAAATAGGGGGAGATACGCATTCATATCTGCAGTGGTAGATGATTCTGCCTAACTAACAGTATGTGCTTGAGTGGGTGAATGGGGAAAAATAAAATAAATGCTTCTCAAAATGAGACTTCAGCAAGCTTATATTCTCCAAGGGGGAGACATCCTCCAATAGGGAGGGAAACTCACTAACATATAACTCCTGGTCATATACCGATATTTCGAAACTTGGTGGTTTCTCCTCAGTGACCGCGGAAAGTGGTAATTTGACTCATCTGCCTTTTCAGTTTTAAGAAGAATGCAATCCCAGAAAAGGCTGGTGTGCAATACCGTAGTATGTTTGTTGAGTTTTCAAAAAACCAACCAAAGGTGCCATCTAAGAAGCAAAAGAAAATCATGAAAGAGCAAAACAAGCTACATTTTCTTGTGAAAAGTAGAAAATATAAAAAGACATCCTCTAAGACACAAGTGCTGAGGGCCAGTTCTTGGAATGAATCCGCAAGGGACTAAAATACAACAAACTAATAAATTCCAAGGATAAGTACCGAGCACCGTTCCAGCAACTTTATATATATATATATATATACATACGAAGTTATCCAATGGTTCAAAACACTCAATAAACAAAGTAATACAGTATTCATCACATTTGACATAGTAGACTTTTACCCATCCATAGATGAGGAACTACTCACCAAAGCCCTGAAGTTTGCCAGTAACCAACAGACATAACAGGGTCAGAAATGGAAACATTTACACCAAGAAAACATATTTCACAGAAAAAAATGGAAAAAAACAATTGGCCATGGGTTCAAGATGGGCAGAAACATGGAATGGTCGAAACTATGTGGGGTGTGTGGTGTGTGTGTGTGTGTGTGTTGTGTGTGTGTTTGTGAGTGTGTGTGTGTGTGTGTGTGCTGTGTGTGTGTGTGTGTCGTGGTGTGTGTGTGTGTGTGTCTGTTTGATGAATATGCATCGTCCATCCATCTTCATTCTGGAGTATAAACTGCCTGTTAGTCTGCCATTACGTTAAATAAAGAAAATGTTGACGATAATAGAGATAAAAAATAAAATAAAAAGAAAGTAAAGAAAGAAAAAATGCGCGGAAAGACAGAAAGAAACAAGAATAGCAGAGGGAAAGCGAAGAAGAAGATATTAAGAAAATAAAGAAAAGTGACAGTACTAAAAAAAACAAAAACAAAATCACATATCGCACCTAATACGCATACAAACTCCCAACACAAACTCTCCAAACAACACACACCACAACACACACCACACAACACACACACATACTCGCACGCACGCATACGCACGCACGACACGCACGCACGCGCAAGCACGCACGCACGCACGCACACACGCACCGCATACACACACACACACACACACTCACACACACACTCACCACACACTCACAAACACACACACACAACACTCAATACACTCAACACACAGACCCTCTAACATGTACAACACAATTAACCATTACAATCTCCCTGGGACTACTCGATATACACAGATACAAAAACCGAATGGCATATTGAATTAACAATAACAAGAACCCCAAAACTAGTCTGTTACTCATCGGCCCTCTCAACAACTGATGTAATCTATAAAACACACTGTGTTATCCTGCTACTCAAGTGATATTCTGTATATCTTGGCACGAATTTTACCACCTTTTTTTTTAACCCCCCAGTGTTAGCGCGAGCAATACTATTGATCAACATCAGATGGATGACAGAGAATTGGTCGAACTTTTGGCTCTCTTCCCCCCGGCTTCTCCTTTACGACCCACCAACCTGTTCTTTTTTCGCTCCCACACAATTTTCTTCCTTCCCCATTCCTGCAGGCCAGAAATCCATGGGGATATCGAAGAATGAAAGACTCAGAGCAAAAATTGAAGCTTGCCCATTCCTGTCATTTGTGTTGGTCGGGTTGTACAGCAAATAAAAAATATAAAATATCGATTCAAGCAGTTTGGTCTGACTCAGTTATGGTTTATGATTGCGAGGGAGGGTGGTGGTGTTGAATAAGACTACTTCACTGGATTACACTGATTTCGGTTTTAGCTTCTTATCCGTGATCATCGCATAGACATAAGAAATTATTTGTTCGTACCCTGGAAAACTCTGCACGGTGAAGATTGTGTGCAGTCTGAGTGTTGGGAGGGCTTTCACAGTCTAGCGTTAATGTTTTTGTTCACATGTAGCGTTCTTTTAGTTGTAATTGTCATGGTTTAGCGGTATCCTGCGAGTTAAAATGAGAAATGGGAATAGTTCATGATCTCAGTGTTAGAATTCGGTCAGATTTTTGGCATTTTTCTTGGTTTAATGTGTATATTAGGCACAGTTTTGAAGTCTTCTGGTATCAGTGTTATAATTTGGGTTACAGTTAGCGTCTTCGTCCTGTGAACGTTGGATATCCGCTCACAGGATGAACGTTATTCCATTTTGTGAAATGGTCAGTTGAAACATTTTCGTGATGTATCCTTGAAACTTTATTGTTTAGTAAACTGATCTTCAGTTTGTCGTTTTCTGAGCGTGATGTTGAGATTGTTCACATTTGAGCCTTCCCTTAATGTAATTGATGGGTTGGGACTCTGTCATAGTTTGGCGTTTTGTTTGTGAATGTTGGCCAATATGTCATCTGTCTTAGAATTATATTTCGTCTGGTAAACCCCGAAAAGCGGTGTGGTTTGTGGTCTGCATTGTTGATTGTTTACATTGGTCGTGGTTTCGGCTTTTCATGCGTCTTGAATGCAAAGAAAACTAACCGCGGTTTAGGTTTTGATAGTCTGAATGTTATTCATTGGTCGGGGTTTTAGGCTTTTCTGGTCTGATGCAAGAAACCTTAACCGCGGTTTTCGGGTGTTGATAGTCTGTAGGCTTATAAATTGGTCGTGGTTTTAGGATTATCCTGGTAATGTAATGCAAGGAACGACCGCGCGGGTTTAGGTTTTGATAGTCTGAATGTTATACATTGGTGTAGGTTTAGGCTTTTCCTGGGCTGAATGCTAGAAACTAACGCGGTTTTGGGTTTGATAGTCTGGAATGTTATTACATTGGTCGTGGTTTTAGGCTTTTCCTGGTCTGAATGCAAGAATACTAACGCGGTTTTAGGTATTTGTTAGTCCTGGAATGTTATATAAATTGGTCGTGGTTTAGGCTTTTTATGGTCTGAATTGCAAGAGAAAAACTAACACAGCGGTTTAGGTTGTGATTTGTCTGAAGGTTATAAATGGGTCGTGGTTTTAGGCTTTTCTGTCTGAATGCAAGAAAACTAACCGCGGTTTAGGTTTTGATAGTTCTGAATGTTTGAAACTGGTCGATATAGATTGCAGCGTTCTTGCGTGTTGAATGTTGGAACTTAGTTATAGTATTGCTATTTCATTTTGGAAAAACTCGTTTAACGTTTGTTCCTGTATGAAATGTTGGAATTATCGGTTGTTGTGTTTGGGTTTTGCTTTGTCTGAATGTTGGGACTCATCATCGGTGGCAGTTTTCCTGGTCTAGTTATTGGAAACTGGTCGTGGTTTTTAGCGGTTTATGGCTTTATTGTCGGTTAGATTGTGGTGTAGTAGTCTTCTTGTCTGAAGTGAACAACAGTAGTCGTTTGACTGGTTTTTTTTTTCTCTGAAGGTTTATTGCAATTCAGGCGATTCCTTGGGAACTTTGGTGTTGACAACACTCATGATTGTGGTTATTGTTTAGTTTAGGTACAGGAAATCGCGGCACTACAGTTTCTTCTCAATCCTATACCGATGTTTTTTATAAGTGACCACGCAGACATATAAGGTGCGCATGATCCCTCAACCAACCAATCGACATCTCACAAACACACTACATATACAACACACACATCTCTAACACATCACACACACACACACACACACACACACACACACACACACTAACATAAACACAAATTTCCCATTTGATATTAAAATAATAATTTTTTAATTCAATTTCTGTTGTTGTGTTCTCCTTACCAATCTTCTGTCGTTCAGAAGATGTCAGCAGTCAGACGACCTTGTCATGGACAAAGTCACTTCCTCACTCCTCACACCACTACTGTGTGGCTGTGTGTGTGTGTGTGTGTGTGTGTGTGTCGTGTGCGTGGCGTGCGTGCGTGCCGTGCGTGCGTTGCGTGCCGTGCGTTGCGTGCGTGGTGAGTGCGTGCGTGCGTTGCGTGCGTTGCGTGCGTGCTGCGTGCGTGCGTGCGTGTGTGTGTGTGTGTGTGTGTGTGTGTTTGTGTTGTGTGTGTGTGTTTTCGCGCGCGCGCGCGCTTATGTGTGTGATGTGTGCATGCACTCATGCTTTATTTTGTCTTCTCTTTGTCTCTCGTCTCTGTATATGTCTCTCTGTGTCTTCTGTCTCTCTCTGTCTTATTTCTCACTGTCTCTCTCCGTATCTCTCTCTCTCTCTCTCTCTCTCTCTCTCTATCTCTCTCTCTCTCTCTCTCTCTCTCTCTCTCTCTTCTCCCTCCGAGTCAATGTGTTCTGTGTGAAGTGTGTGAGGTGTGTGTGTGTGTGTGTGTGTTGTGTGTTGGTGTGTGTGTGTGAGAGAGAGTAGAGGATGGGGAGAGATGAGAGAGAGAGAGAGGAGAGAGTAGACGTGAGAGCGAGAGAGTGAGAGAGAGTGAGAGGGAGAGAGAGAGAGAGGATGTGAGAGATTGCAAACATTAGAAATCCATTAAGAAGAGATCTGAAGTCATGATGAGGGGAGAACCCCTTCGAATTGCCTTGTGTGCTTCTGCTATCACACGACCATCCCGCCCCCTTAACCGACATTACCATCACCAAACCTCTCCCGCCTTAATGCTTCACACTCTTTCTCTCTTCTATCTTCCCACCAACCTCATTGTCCAGCATTCGAAGAGGAAAGACAGTCTGCAAGGTAGTGAATCGTCCGCCTGCTCACGAGGATTCCCCCAGCCTGCAAAAGCAGGTGCGTGGGCTTTCGAATAAACTTCTCTTTCGGCAGCTGGTCCTATGGAGGCAGTAAACGGGGGATAAAAAAAAGATAAGAATAGGAATGATGAAAGAGAATACAACTTTATTTTTTCATCCGATAGATATGTGTTGCATTCTTTTCATGCGCAAAGGTCTTGATAGGTTCTCATACTTGCGGCAAGAAAAATCTATCTCGTTTTCTCATCCAAATCATGGTATGATTTTGGAAAATTTTCGTTTTAGCGGCTACGTGTGTGTGTGTGTGCTGTGTGTGGGTTGTGTGTGTGTGTGTGTCGTGTGTGTGTGTGTGTGTGTGTGTGTGTGTGTGTGGTTACTCAGCATAATATGATTCAAAAACATGCAATTATTTCTTCAGACATCTCTTACTTGCTTCACAAAGATTTCATTGATCTCTTAACCTTATGCTTCTTATTTTTCTATGTTTTCCTGTACTTCCTGACCCGGTCTCCGTGGTCATCCCTCTCCCCGTCTGTCTCCTCCCTGGCTGCAGGCAAGAGGTTGAGCAGGACGATGCTGACTGTAGAAAGGGAGATCCCAAGGTTTCAGGAGAAATGTCAGGACTCGTGTCACGGTTAGCTGTGAATAGACAATACGCTGCGGCATGATTTGTGGCTTCCTGTCTAATTGACCAGTCATCGCACCCCCACCCGTTTGTCTCTACTCTCTGTTTCAGCTCATGTTCGTGTCTCAATTAATCCTCTGAGAGAGAGAGAGATGAGTAGACGGACGACGGGAGAGAGAGAAGAGAGAGAAGGAGGAAGAGATCGAGAGGAGGAGTCGGTGGAGAGAGGAGAGAAGAGAGAGAGAATAAAGTATAAAAGGAATTTTCTTTAAAAGCCCATTTAAACCTTGCTAAATATGTCACTTTCTGTTTAGTCTCTCTCTCTCTCTCTCTCGCTCTCTCTCTCTCTCTCTGTATCTGTCATCTGTCTGTCTGTCTGTCTGTCTGTCTGTCTTGTCTCTCTCCTCTCTCTCTCTCTCTCTCTCTCCTTCTCTTCTCTCTTCTATCTCTCTCTCTCTCTCTATCTCTCTCTCTCTCTCCCTCTGCTCTCATGATGCTTGTTTTATCGTTGTGTCAAAAACTGCTTGAATGCGTGCTTTTGTTTCCCTTTGCCCCAACATACCGGAAGATAAAGATTCCAAACTCTCGCAACTTTTATATTTTATTTCAGGGAGGAGAGAGAGAGAGAGAAGGAGAGAGAGAGAGGTGAGAGGAGAGAGAGGAGGAGAGAGAGAGAGAGAGGAGAGGAGAGCGCGAGCGAGAGAGTGATGGAGTGGGGTGGAGGGGGGGGAGAGAGAGAGTGAGAGTGAGAGAGGAATGTGAGAGAGAGAGAGGAGAGAGAGAGAGTAGAAGAGAGAGAGAGAGACAAGTAGAGACGAGAGAGGAGAGAGAGTGAGGTACATGCTTAAACTCATCATCCGGTGAATACTATGGTGGACAGTCTCTTCATTGTTCAGACAGTATCACTCCTCTCCTTCAAATTTCTCAATGTGTCCTATCTTAAAAAACAAAAACGCAAGCAAGCCACAACAAAACAAAACATATCAGTCAAACGCCACTGTACTTGACGTTGAAGACGAGAGTGATTCTGAATGTGTACCATTGCAAGCTGTAACAAGACAGATCCACCAGTGTGCGTGTTTGGTGGTAGGGTACTGAAATCGCCTCAAGGAGTTGATATGGGGCACATACCTATTTCTATATTATACTTTGCTGTCAAAATGAGACAGGTTTTTTGAGACTTGTGTGCTCACTATTTCAAGGATTTTAAAAACACGATGGGATAGTGCGGTCCGGATTGTTAAAAAAATCCGTGTGTGTGTCGTGTGTGTTGTGTGTGTGTTGTGTGTGTGTGTGTGTGTGTGTGTGTGAGAGTGGAGAGGATGAGTGGAGAGAGAGAGAGAGAAGAGAGAGAGAGAGTGGAGATGAGGATGGGGATGAAGAGAGTGAGTGAGAGAGGTGGGGGAGAGCATGTATCCCAGCTCATCCACACGGGAGTGGATTCGGAGTGTGGAGTGAATTATGATCGTTACGCAGGAAAATCCTTGGGTGAGATAAACGGCAGTTTATCTGGTCTTTTAGCAAGTGAACAGCACGCATGCGTATGGGTGTGTTTGATGACTGAATGTGAAAGGAATCCCGTTTTTTAACATGAAAACTGGTCCGTCATTGATGTTTGTGTAGCTTTTGCAGGACTTAGGCACTTGGGTGTCCCACTGTCAAAATTATTTTGAATGTCGTCTATATGTTTTTCAAAGTGAGTACGCAAGCAACCGTTAGGTAGGCCTATCCAATACCAAAAATGATGTTTTTCATCATGGGGTGCATGCAATGATGTGAATACGTTAGTGAGGGGGTGGGTAAATATTTATTTTTTTTTTTTCAAATTATTCTTCGTAGTATTCTTTGTTATTATTTCATCTCTCTGCATAAATTAATCTGTGGGACTCAAAGGAAAGCTTACTCCGTTTGACTCAGGTGATAATGCCGTTGGAAGAAGTTGGGAACGGGGGGATATGTGAGATGAGACACTTCATGAAATTTGCTATATACATAAGTAGTGTCCACTCAAACAGACACTCTGGCACACTGAACGACACAAAGACAGATCGACAGACAAGACTGACGTACTGGCATGGTGTGTGTGTGTGTGTGTGCTGTGTGGGTGTGTGGTTGCGGGCGTGCGTGCGGCGTGAGTGGTGCGTGAGTGTGCGTCGTGAGGTCGGTGCGTGCGTGCCGTGCGTGCCGTGGCGTGCGTGCGTGCGTGTGTGTGTGTGTGTGTGTGTTTGTGGTGTGTGTGCTGTGGGTGTGTGTGTGTGGTGTGTGTGTGTGTGTGTGTGTGTGTGTTGTTTCTAAGTGTTCGAATATTTTACATCTTGACTTGTTTTTACGCGTATAGGTGCTTCGCTTAGGGGTATATGAGCAAATTGGATCACCCATCACTTATTCGGGATGCGGTCTTTGTTTGTTATGGTTTTCTCTGTGCTGGCTTTTGCTTAGAAGATTTCGTGTCGTATAGCTGCAATGATTTGGGATTGTGGGCGTGTAATTCTCTCATTTTGTGAGGTATAAGTTATCTGCTTTTTCGGTTATTTACTGTTAAGGATCCAAAGACTTCATTTAAGTCTGACTTAATTTTATCTTCACTTTAGGATCAAGTAGATATTTAGCAATCATTCTCGTACAGAAAATCGAAGAATATATTCGTCGGTTGGATTGTAATTATGTATCATGGCTGTAATACTGATGTCAGTACGTCCACTACTATGGACCTTTGCCAGTATCGTTTCTGTATTCAATAATTTATTGCCATACATAGTCTTTACGCTCTGTTGTGACTATTAGTTGACTCAAAGCGGGTATACTAGTGTCACGTGACGTATCTGTCTTACCTTATTTTTCTGTCCATTTCATGCGAATCAGGGAGTCTTGTCTCGGGGATTTGAAGGTCAGAGACTTAAACGATGCCGTTCGTCGAGACCCCCTGTAGCGTAAGGTCTCGTTGTTCCTTGTAGTGTCCTTTATCCTGGTCTTGTCTTTTGCTATATGATTCATTGCGTAGAAGATGTCGGACGTGGTACGAGATGGTTTGGTTGCAAACACTTTTTGTGCATTACGTTTTCTTGACAAGCCTTACAACGTTAACATTGCACTGACACTATCGCACTACACAAGGGTGGTGGGTAGCTGTTGTTTTTGTATGGGCAATCGTCTTTCGTCCCGTACGTTACTTACTGCAGAGCAAGAGGAAGCACTGTGCGGAGTGTTAAGGTTGCTGACGCAGACACTTTCTGATTTTAGTGGTTCTTGTATTCGAATGACAGAGGGCGAGCTGATAAAACAAAGAACCTGCACTGAGTACACAAACTGCTCCTTTTGTGCGAGATTCGGATGCGGCAATAATTCTTTCACCGGCTTTATTGCAAGATTAATTTATTTACACATAATTCTAGGATATGTTCACTGTACTTTTCCCCTCTTCTGCCATTGATACACAAACTTTGAAAATATGCCATGCCCAGAAAGGTCATGTTTTAGTTAAACAAGGCATATTCGTTTTAGACTAGCCCATACATAAGCCTTGGTTGAATTCGGTGTCAGCTGGACTTAAGACGTGACAAACTTAACAAACCATTCAAAAACACCGGCTAGTACAACGAGTTACTCTCAATTCTAACATCAAATCGGCTAGGTACAACAGGACTCTCAAAACTCAAACCATCAACATCGGCTAGGTACAAACGGTATCTCAACATCACCTTGCAATCAACAGCCCTTCTCATGCTATCGCACTCTCACAAAAGGGTATTCGAACTCTACTTCTTTGTATGAATGATTATTCACACTCAAAAGGAGATCACAAAATCATTTTTAACAGCAGATTCCATGACATAACCTTGTTCAGGGGAAGTTCCGTTCTGGAACACGATCTTTGCGTTCTTGAAGAGATACATTTTTATCGGATCTGAGATTTTAACAGTGGACAGATTTTTAACTAACTTTCGGATGGGTTTTTCGAATGTATTTTAAAGAAATTGTGATGATATGAATGTCTAGTGAGTTGATTTTAACGTGGTGAAGCCCTGATGTGGCCTTTGCAAGGATCGGCTGGGCTATATGCAGCACTATATGATCTTAATATCTATAGGTGCTCGTTGCTAAGTAAACCTCTTCCTTGAACTTTCTTACATTCGTCATTTCATTTACCTCTTCGGCAAGGGTATCAGAAACACAAACCATATCCATCAACTGACTGAAAAAATCATAATTCACAAAATGTAAACAATTGCACAAGTGACTACAAAAAGTAAGATTTTTTAAAAGTGAAATGCAATTCGTTACATTTTCCTAAGAGGAACGATTCTGCATCACTCAAAACCTACTCGTCGTTCCACGTGTTTGACAAAGGGAGCCTCTCCAAAGTTGACTGATCGGTTGGAGGAAAATCCAGGGGATTTTCAAACTGAATTTTGTACATATAATGTATGTTTTAGTGAGGGGTAGGTGGGTGGGGGTGTTATTCTGTGGGATTTAGTGGTCTCTGTCTTTTCTTGTTGTTTATCGCTCCTGGTGCTTAGTTCTGCATCCAAAGCAAAAGTCTTGTCGCCGTCTAATCACCGTTACGGTGATTGAATACCGTGACAAAGGGCAACATTGTTATCCAGTGCCGAATGTTGGTTCTGGGTCTGAAGGGTAGGATAAACTGTTGGGAGAAAAGGGGGAGGAGGAAAGCGGTGACGAAGAGGGCGACAAGCAGCTATCGATATCGGTGTGCTAGTTGTGGCCACATAACACCGTGTCGCGTGCGACCTTCCTGCTAATTCCTGCCTCTTACTAAGACTCTCTTCCCATGTCCTTGGTCATGCTTGTCTTCATTCCCAACATAAAACACCAGTGGATCGCGCCACGATCAATGAAAGCACACTCGGAGTTGACGACTGGGTACACTATTCAAAACAGCGATCAGCGCAAATTCTAATCCGAAGGAATGGGTATATGGAGGAGAAGGGCGATAGGAGATGACAACTAGCTTTGATGGTGATGGGAGAGGATTGCTGGCTCTACGGTAGATGATTACGTCTTCAGTCTTCAGTCTACCGAGACGAATGATTGATTGGAGCCAGTTCTTACCGTCCGCCTGTTCTGCTGATCACCACTGACCTTGAATGAAGAAGTCATGTCCTTTATGCGTGTGAGGTCAGTTAGCATCTCTTGAAAAATAGTTCTGTGTGTGTGTGTGTGTGTGTGTGTGTGTGTGTGTGTGTGTGTGTGTGTGTCGTGTGTGTGTGGTGTGTGTGTGAGTGTGTGTGTGTATGTGTGTGTGTGTGTGTGTGTGTGTTGTGTGTGTGCTGTGATGTGTGTGTGTGTGTGTGCTGCTCGCGCGCGGCCGTGGTATGTGCATGCAGTCGTACATGCGTGCGTGCTGTGCACACGCGGTGAACGTAAGCATAATTTGAGTGCATGAAATGTGCTTGTGTGTAATGGCTTCATAGAGATTGCCTCGTATTCTCTAGCAGACACTTTGATACACAAAAAACAGATAAATAAGGAAGAAAAGAAATAAAGGGAAAAACAATGAATAGAACTGAAGAACAAAGAATAATAAAAAAGAAGCTAAAAAAAAAGTCGGCACATTACACAACACTCACACACAGCACACACAACACACACCCAACACACACACACCCAAAAACAACCTGCACGCTCGCACGCAGCACGCACGGCCCGCACGCATCACCGCACATCTACTACACCACACACCACCCTATACACCACACACACACACCACACACGCACGCATGCAGCCACAGTGCTCACCACACAATCACCACACACACTCACACACACACACACACACCACACACACACACACAAACACACACACACGAACATTACGCCACTCACACTCGGCTCACTCAACACGCACATGACATATACACAAAACTCACACTCTCTCTTCTCTCTCTTCTCTCTCTCTCTCTCTCTCTCTCATCTCTCTCTCTCCACTCTCTCTCCTCTCCTCTCTCTCTCTGTCCCTCTTGGCTCTCTCTATCTCTTCTCTCTCTCTCTCTCTCTATCTCTCTCTATCTCTCTCTCTCTCTCAAGAGACCGAATGACAATGAAAAACACAACAAACGTAGGCGTCCCCTACCCCTACAAATCAGTCTAAAAGGCCCTGCCCCCCCCCAAAACAAAACAAACAGGAAACAAAACAAAATAATAAAACAAAAAAATAAAACAACAAACAAGACAAAACCGAACAGATCAAAACAAAAATAAGGGAATAAAAGACAATCTAACTAACAACAACCAGACCCAACAGCAGATATGAATCTTCCAAATCACTGGTTTTTGAAGTCACACTGGATTAACTCATTCTGTGTTTCGTAGCCGTGAACCTGTCTCGTTCGTCTTCCGAAACACTGTTGCTAATGATTGCAGATTGACACCGTGATTAACGATGATGGATGACAAAGAATAGCCAAACCCCCCCCTAACCACTCCCCCCCCCCCCCCCTCCCTACCTTTCCACCTCCCCACCCACCCCCCCCCCCACCCCCCTCCCCTCTCATGCACGCCCATCCACTCTCCCAACCCTGCTGCGTTTGCCTCTCTTACATTCTTCACTCCTTTCCTTCTCCTCCAATGCAGTATCCGTTGGGAGGATGCTGAGGGATGTAAGTTCCCGGTCAGTTGTATGCAAATCGTCTTCCCTCATTGTTGCTGACGTAATGTCTGAAGATTCCCACTCCCCCCCCCCCTTTTTTTTTTTTTCTTTTTCTTTATTAACAAGTGAGGGGCTGATTCATCTCTGATAGAGATATAGTGATTTGATGTAATACCTCGCAGATCGTGAATCGGCTCTTTAGAGTCATTCCTGTGCTCGGTTGATGTGTGTGGTGTGTTGTGTGTGTGTGTGTGTGTGTGTGTGTGTGCTGGTGTTATGTGTGTGTGTGTGTGTGTGTGTGTGTCGTGTGTTTGCTGTCAGGGATTAGATGTTTGGTCCTTCGAAAATTCTGTGCAGTGCAGCATGTTCCTATATGTATATTGGAACCCTATCACCAGTTTAGTTTTTTCCTATGTGAATATAGGTAGCGATCGCAACGGTTTAACGTTTTTCCTGGGTAATTGTAGGAATTTGGTCACTGATTTTCGTTTATACCAAGACAGCCAGTAATTTAGTGAAGAGGATCATTTATGTTTTATTATCTATGTAGTTTAGAGGTTGTGGTCGCAGTTAATCAGTTTTATAGTTTCATAATCTTTGTCGTCGAACATTGTCTAAATTTTGAAGTTCTTCTAGTTTCAATATTTGGAACTCGTAATGTTGAGCGCTTCATGGGCCATTGCTGGAAGGAGCTTTCACGTGTTGCACTTATCGTAGTGTGAATGTGGAAATTGGTCAAGTTTTTGCGTTTTCTAAAGCGAATTCATGAGAAGAAGGGAAACAGGAACAGTTTATCGTTTAATAAATATGGGTCACGGTTTTCAGATTTTTCCGAGTAGGAAAGGTTCGGTCAAATTTCGTTTATTTTTGTGATCGTGGGGAACTGGTCCATTTTGGTATTTTCCTGGTTGTGAATGTTGGGAAAGTTGTGAAATTTTAGCGTTTTCTCTGTTCTAGATACTGATTTTGGCGTTGGCTGAGGATGGTCTTAGTCTGCAGGTTTGGAAGTCGGGTGTTTTTGTATTCTAGTTGATTGTTAAAACATGGTGTTGGTTTGGTCTTTTTCTGTCTTATTTGAAATAAGTATTACTTAGGCGTTTCTCTATTGATACTCGGGCATATATTGTTTAGTTTGAATGATGGGTCACTATTCACCATTTTCTAAAACAATGAACTGTGTTTACAGCATGGATATAAGAAAACGTTATAACAGATACACACCACGTTTCTTCCCTGAATTTCAATCTACAGGTACTTCTAAGACCTGAGGGATTTTAAAGAGGAAGAAACACGGAAAAAAAAAGCCTTTTGTAGAAGGGGATGAATGAAATCAGTGTATTAATGGAACTTGACAGAACACAAATTAAAAGGTAGCAGAGATGTGGAGAGAGAGGAAGAGAGAGATGAGGAGATGAGAGACCGATGTGAGAGGAGAGAGACGGAGAGAGAGAGGAGATGAGAGAGAGAGAAGAGGAGAGAGAGCAAACTGTAGAAATTCGCCAAGATCTTTTCAGTCCTGATAGAGAGAGGTAACCCCCCCAACATAACATGCTAAAAGCTGCACTCCTCATCACCACACCACCATCTCTCTTTGCTTAATCCTTTCCTTAGACCTTACCACCCCACCCACACCACTCTCCCCACCACACATCGCAGACACATCCAGCCATTCGAACCCTTTCTGTTCCCGTCCAGCATCAAAGAGGAGGACAGGCCGCGGCGCTGCCAGGGAATCGGACGTCTCTCTCAGGACTTCCTGGCTGCACAAGCAGGAGCTGTACGATCGATTGAACTTTTCTCTTTGAGGCCAGGGGGGGTTTCCTCTGCGAGGCTGTGAGGTTAACAAGGACAGACAAAAGAGCAGGAAGAAACACAGAAAGAAGAAAGAGAGAAGGAGAGAGAGTGAGAGAGAGAAGAATCGCGAAGAGAGAGAGAGGAGAGATGAGCGAGAGAGAGAGAGAGAGAGAGGAGCCTGAGAAGAGAATGAGAAGGGAGTGAGAGAGGAGAGAGTGAGAGAGAGATCAACTACTGCTTGACAGTAAATTGTTTTGTTCTTTCTTGATCATAGTGTCGTGCTGTTACGTTATTTTGCTTTTCTTTTCTTTTTTTTTTTTGCTTTCCTTTGAAGGCAGACCAGACAGACGAATGACAGAAAGACAGAAACAGACAATTTATATATATATATTTATATATATATATAATATATATATAATATATTTATTTATATATATACTGAGAGAGAGAGAGAGAGAAGTAGAGAGAGAAGACGGAGAGAGAGAGAGAGCAGAGAACCATTTCACAATATTTTGAATCAGGTAATGTTTGTGTTGGAAAAGATTTACTGGCCGGAAAAAAACGAGAAGGAAGAACAAGAAAAAAGTTGGTTTTTTTTAAACTGAGGATGAATGAAACATCTAATGTAATAATCGTTTCATGACAGCAACACAAAACAAAAACGGAAGTACGGAATGATGCAGAGAGAGTGAGAGAGAGAGGTGAGAGAGATGGAGAGTGAGAGTGAGTAGAGAACAGTACAGACAGACGAGAGGACAGTAAGACAGAGGAGAGAGACAGGACAGGAGATGACAGTCAGACAGGTCAGAGAGAGAAGAGGACTTAGTCACCGAGGTATCATTGAATAAATGAAAACAATTAATGATAATGAATGAAAGGAAAAAGAAAAAAGACAATGTGGAACGAACCTGAGTCTCTTTTTTGCTCGCTTAAGTCTCATTGGGCACAGTTGAAGAGGATTGTTGCCATGTTGGAGATATTAAAAAAAAACGCCTCGTCAATACAACCGTCCTTTTTTCTTTTCTTCTTCCGAGGCACATTACTTTTACCTTGACAGAGAGCTTACTTTGCCAGCGCCCACCCGTCATGCTGGAGAAGCGAATTTTTTGATTGTTCGTATGGCGCGATGCCATTTGGAAAAAAAAAAAAAGGAAAAATCTTTTATTCTCTGAACAAGAAAACATCAAGGCAGCTGATAGCCAGAAGAAAAAGTGGGAGCGAAATTTTAAGGAAAGGAAAAACAAATACAATCAAGACAACTGCAGAAAAGGCTGAATGAAACAAAAGATACACGGAACCAAGGGAAAATAAACGAAAGAAAATAGGTGATAGTATGTGGAAAGAACGATTGTGACAACGGGATTGAAATCGAAAATTGACTATCAGCACAAATGGAAGGATGTAAAATGTATAAGAGAAAGATATATATTTAGATATATATATATACTTTTATATATATATTAATATATATAGTATATATTGAATTATAAAACAAAGCTTGCTCTTATGTCTTAGATTGAAAGAAATAGGGAGATACGAATTCATATCTGCCCTGTGGTAGATGAGTCTGCCTTACTAACAGTATGTGCTTGAGTTGGGTTGTGAATGGGGAAAAATAAAATAAATGCTTATCAATATGAGGGACTTAGCAAGATTATTTTCTCCAAAGGGGGAGAGACATCCTCCAATATGGAGGGAAACTCCGACTTATAATCCTGGTTCATTTACCGTTTTCGTAAACTTGGTGGTTTCTAATTAGTGACCGCGGAACGGTATAGTGGTAATTTGTCTCATCTGCCTTTTCAGTTTTATGAAAGTTGAAGAGCAATCCCAGAAATGGGCTGGTGTGACATTAACGTAGTTTGTTTGTTGAGGTTCAACAAACCAACCAAAGGTGCCCATCGAAGATAGCATAAGGAAAATCATGAATGAGCAAAACAAGCTACTTTTCTTGTATGCAAGTAGTAGAAAATATAATAAGACATCCTCTAAGTCACAAGTGCTGAGAAATCGGCAGTCTTGGAATGAATCACGCAAGGGAACTAAAATACAAACAACTAATAAATTCCAAGGATATAGCTACCGAGCTCCGTTCCCAGCAATTTATATATTATATATACTTTATATACATGACGAAGTTATCCAATGGTTCACAAACACTCAATAAACAAAGTAATACAGTATTCTTCCACATTTGACATAGTAGACTTTTACACATCCATAGATGAGGAATCTACTCACCAAAGCCATGAAGTTTGCAGTAACCACACAGACTAACAGGAGTCAGAATGGAAATCATTCTCACACCAAGAAAAACATTATTTAACAGCAGAAATGCAAACTGGATCAGGTTAAAACCATCAGGAACTCAACATTCGTCGTAACATGGGTTAATAGAGGTGCAGAAGAAACATTGTGTACTGGTCGGGCACTCTATTCATTGCTGTCCAACATCATGAAAAACTCGGAAAACAGTCGGACTATACAGAGTCGATGTTGGCTCCACTTGCATGCACTAACAACAACCCCAAGAACCATCGAAAAACCAAGAAGAAAGAACTATGCAAAAATCTTCCAAAAACCACATAACTTAATGTTGTCCTTTGAAGCAAACAAAAAGGTAGTGATTACTTAGACTTAACAACTTGATCTCAACTATCATATATTCATAACCATACAGAAATAACCCATCGATTCACCTCTTTATGTACTCTCCAAAAGTAACATTCACCATCGGTATTGAAGACCAGACCCCATGGCATAAAACACGAGATATCAAAAACCTGTCTGGCAGCTGTGAGAGAGTGTTCAACAATGCAGCCAGTATAGAATACAGGAGGCACTACAAACATGTGGTTACAATTACAAATTAAATTACAACCAGACAACAAACTCAAATTAAAGCAAGAAAAAATAGGAAAAGTAAAATCAAATGGTATAACCCATACGACGGAAAGTCAAAACGAACATAGGAAAGAATTATTTAGAATCCTAACAACATCATTTCCTTAAGAACACAATATTGTCCAATATATTTAACAAAAAAACACTGTCACAACTATCGTACTCATGAATGCCCAACCTCAAAAACCTGATTGTCGCCTTAACGATATGAAAAATTCAACACAGCTAAGAAGGGGTGAAGAAAGGGAAATCTTTGCATTGCACAGAAAGGAGCTGTGCACACTGAACAACAAAAGTCTTCACAGCAACATTGTATACCAGGTCTACTGTGAAATCAGAAAATGAAAAAAGAAACATAATAGGGGCACATGTCCCCCACTTAAAACCAGATAAGCAAAACCACAAAAGTCATTTAATAAAGAAAACTATTAAAAACCAAACAGAAACTGAGCAAATATACTGGAACTTAAAGGACGCAAAAACAAGCTACAATTTATCCTGGAAAATCATAAAGAAGCATCACCATACAGAATGTTTCAATAAAAGGTGCAACCTATGTTTAACTGATCTATTGGTTAATTCGATGCAAACCATACTTAGCAATTTAAACACCAAAACAGATAATAGTAACAACTGCAGGCATAAATGGAAATCGTTGTTAGTGAACACATCCAAAAACAATAAAAACCTTGAAAGCCCCAAACACGTGCAGCTAACCCTAGCACGTGCAAACAACCGCAAAAGGGAGACCACACGCTATATAAAACATCGGCGGTGGGCAAACCGAGGTCCAATCCTGATGTCAGCGCAACCACTCGCTCCGAAACAAATTTGTAGAATAGTTTTAAGTTCCTCATTTTACTTATTATTAACTAATGTTGCTCCCCAAGGGGTCGAGCACTTTTAAGTCATTTTTATGGCTTTTTAATCTTATTCATTCTTATTTTGTCCTCACGTTGAGCACTGTGGCATGTAGGATTTTAAAATGAGGAAATCAATTTTAGGCAGTCTACAAAAAACCCTACCGTCTTTCTAACCCACTATCCTAATTAAAAAGATTAATTGTACTAACCAAAAGTTCGTAGACAACATGTGACTGGAAAAAGCATCTTTTTACTGAACCAGAAATGGCAAAAAAATGAGGTCAAAAACACCTACGTTTTCACAACTATGGCGAATCACCACACGGTCATGACGATATGAAACCCTTTGATGATCCAATAGAAAAGAATGTTAACCAATATTGAATTCAAAAATATCTAACAGCGGTTTCAATCAAACATTTAAATAAACCAAATGAAATCAGGTACCATAAAATGACCACAATAAAATATTTGTGAAGGCTGATAAAACTAGGCACTTACTACAAAAGGGATCCAAAAGGAATAATTCTCAACTCCTTGACAAAAACAAGCCTGGGGAAAAAACTTAAAAATAAGCCGACAAAATTAACTATGACAGTTTCCGCACTTAAGAAAAAGATCTTGCAGAGCGCATAGACTAAGGGACAGGATAGAAGCGACAGCACACAATAGAAGCTTTCATTAACACTCAACAGACACAAGCCCAAACTTTCACAATAAGCCAACATGTAGTCTAATAATCTCATCCAAATCTGAATTAGGCAAAATAAGCAGAAAATTCTGGAAAAAAATAATAAAGGACATAAAGCAAACTCTGATTTAAACCTGGAAGAACACAGACGAAGTTATCCAATGGTTCAAAATCATTTCAAATAAACAATGTAGTCTGTTATTCATCACATTTGACATAGTAGACTTTTACCCAGCTAGATGTGTACTATCACCAAAGCCATCTGAAGTTTGCAGTACTCACCACACAGACTTAAACAGGGTCAGAAATGGATATCATCTCCCACACCAAGAAAAACATTATTAATAGCAGAAAATGAAACCTGATAGAAAACCAACAGTAAACTCAACATTCGAAGTAACCATGGGTTCATATGTGTGGTGCGGAAACATGTGAAATGGTCGGACTATTCATGCTGTTCAACATCAAGAAAATACTCGGAAACAAGTCGGAATATACAGAGACGATGGCCTTTGCTGCTCTGAAACAACAACCAGAAACATCGAAAACAAGAAGAAGAAATATGCACAAAATCTTCCAAAACCAACAACTTAAGATTACAATTTGAGCACAAAAAGGTAGTGAACTACTTAAGACAGAAACACGGATTCAACAATCCTATATACAATCCATACAGAAACCCAACGATACTCTCTTTATTGTACACACCAAAAGTAACCCATCCACCATCTGTATTGAAGACCTTTCCCCATGCATAAACAGAGACTATCAAACACTGTCTATGCAGTGAGCAGAGGTGTTCAACAATGCAGCTGTTGAATACAAGGAGGCACTACAATAACAAGTGGATACAATTACTTAATTACATTAACAAACCAGACAACAACACAAAAAAAGCAAAGGGAAAATAGGAACAGAAAATCATTGGTATTACCCCAGTACGGACTTCGGGATGTCAAAACGAACATGGAAAGAGTTTCTTAGAATCCTAACATCTTCATTTCCAAAGAACACAAATTGTCCAAATTATTTAACAAAAACACTGTCAAACTATCGTTAGCATGTATGGCCCAACCTCAAAAACTGATTGACGCAATCTAACAAAATGTAAATCACACAGCAAAGGAAGGGTGAAGAAAGGGAAATCTTGCAATTGCACCAGAAAGGAGCAGTGGCCCACTGAACACAAATGTTACACAGCAACATTGTATTCCAGGCTACTGTGACATCCGAAATGAAAAAAGAAAACATAATAGGGATCACTGAAACACCTTCAAAACCAGATATGCAAACCACAAACAGTCATTTAATAAAGAAAAAATATAAAAAACAAAAAACGAACGTGCAATATATATCTGGAAACTTCAAGACGCAAAAAACATGCTACAAATTTATCCTGGAAATCATAAAAAGAGCATCACCATACAGCAATGTTTCAAAAACGGTTGCAACTATGTTTAACTGAAAAAATGGTTAATTCTATGCTCAACCATAATTTGCAACTTTTTTAAACACCAAAACAGAAAATAGTAAACAAAACTGCAGGCATAAGGAATGATGTTATGAACACATCCAAAAACAAATAAACTGCAAGCCCCAAAAACACGTGCAGATAAACCAGCACGTGCAAACACAACCGCAAACGGGAGCCCACACGCTATATAAACATGGGTGTGGGCAAAACGAGGCCATCTGATGACAGCCGCACACGCTCGAAACAAATTTGTAGATAGTTTTAGATTCCTCTTTTAACTTCTTTTTATCTATATATATATATGTATATACTTATAAACACCCTTTAACAAACTGATGGTTAAACGAAGAAATAAGGTAAGAAGTAAAAAAAGACAAGGCTCCCTATCTACAACACACACCCACACACACAACACACAACACAACACACACAACGAGCGCGCTTAGTCTCTCTCACTATCTTGGCATTCTTCTCTATTCATCCTCTCTCTCTCTCTCTACTCTCTCTCTCTTCTCTCTCACACACACCCACCACACACACACACACACACACACACACACACACCACAACACACACACACACTCAAGCCGCAAGCACTCTCGTACACACCACACACACACACACACACACACACACACACACTATTCTACTATGCCCCAAGCTTTAAAAAGTTTGCGACTCAATTAATTGCTGTATAATCGTACCTTGTCAGCGAAGTTTTTGAACAGTAAGTGTGCATTTTGTTCTGCTCCACCCTGGCTTTTTGTGCCGTATGCAATTGTCTAGCACGTGATGGCGAAAAGTGTCTGTCGGAGGAATGTTACTGTCAACTATAACTGTGTGTTTTGCTGCAGGTCTCTTATAACATGCATGCCGTATGTTAATTCAAGGTTTCTATGATTGGTTTAAAACTTGGTCTTATCATGTGTGATGTGTGTGTGTGTGTGTGTGTGTGTGTTGTGTGTGTGTGTGTGTTGTTGTTGTTGTTGTTGTTGTTGTTGTTGATTTGTTTTCGTTCTTTCCACATTACGTGCTATTAGACGGAAAAAAAAAGAAGAAAAAAATTGGGCTGGGAAAAAAAGGTTAAAACACAACGAGTCAAAAGAATTAAACTTGATCTAAAACTATTACACAAAATAGAATATCCTCTTAATCAAAGATAAAAAAAAAAATAAAAAAAAATAAAAAATAATAATAAAATGAAAATTAAATAAAAAAATCTACACACAACAAACCAAACAAAAAGAAAAATCAAACATTAAAACTCTTTGTTATGTATCACCAATGGACTGTTATCGATTATAAGTATTTTGCCAATTGGACTTTTTGATAAGTGCAAAAAGAAAAGATATGTTTCACTTGCTAACAGGAAAACATTTTGAATTGGCTGTACAGACGTTATTTGGAATAAATTTTTCATTAAGTTACACACAAGAATGTGATCCAATTGGATATGCTCCTGACACATATAAATGTATATTTTTTGACATGCTTTGTTTTCAAACAATCCAATTTCCATCTACAGATCAAGGAATTATCTGACGTCTACGGTAAATGTTTTGGTCGTACTTACTTAAATTTCATAACATATTTTTCATTTCATCGTTTTAAACCAAAACACCCACTTTCTCATTTCTATCAAATTGAAATGAGAAAATTGTAATTTTTCTGCCAAAGTTAGCACTCTTGCACTGACTTAGAGAAGTTTTAAAAAAATGCGAATCTGATGTTCGTTTTGCTCCTCTCTTTGCGAGAACAACCTTTTCCATTATAATATATCCCACAGTGGGCAGGGCACCCAAGAAATGTTATTTCGGTGTCTAGACTGAGAGGTAATGTACTTTAATTATTTATTTCAGGTGATCATCCAGGTCGAACATTTTATTTAAAATTCTTCTTTGCAGTAAGAACTGACTTGGAAATCTACACAGAAAACAACTTTAATTAAATTTTGAGGGTTATCCACAACAAACTTGTTAAAGCCATTTATTATTAGCAAAAATAACTCGGCCGTGAATATTAGATTTTGTTTTTTTCCGAGATAATAAGACTTTTTTGTTAAGGCCTGGGATAATTGTATGCTGCGCCTGATGTTCATCGATTAATGATCCATCAGTGTATACTTCATATGGCTGAATTGTGATCATGCAAATGCATTTTGTAGTTGGATAACAATAAATTAGTATTTTCAGCCTTTTGTTAAATCTGTATGCTCAATATCAAAATGGCTCGTATTGTTTTCCAGGGAGGGACAGGAGACACAATTAGAATCTGTTTGCATTTGATGTTAGTTTGATATCTGAGGCATTCTAAATGAGGGAAGTATTTGTTCTAAAGAAGCGTTTGAGACGATATATGTTTTAGCCTTTTGGGATAAATCAGTGTCCGATTTATTATTTATTTCAGGGCCTAATTATGGTCTATAGAAGAATTTGTAACAAATTTGGTGCATGCAAGATTCCTATATTCTTCCAGTGGTCAATATCCCGCAGCACTGTATGCTTTTGTACAAGAGGCATGGTCTGGTTGTCCCCAATGGGCTATTTTATGATTTGGAATCAATACTTTGAAGTTTTTTCGTATTTTGGGTGCACTGAAGAACACCTCTTGTGCATACGTTATTAGGATCTAACCAGTGCGGTAGATAGAAAGGTGCAAGAGTAATTGTGTCCTGAGCCCAACATGCTTGCTAATATCTTTAATAGATTTTAAAGTTTTGTGGCTTTTGTTAGAAATGCTCTATATGAAAAATTCCATGACAACTTTGATGTTTAATTTACTCCAAGGAATTTCACCATTTTTGTATATTTAATGGGTTATGCCGTTGACTTGAATAAAGGCATATTAACTGGGATAAGGATCCAGTATTAAATAACACATGTGTGTTTTTCAGTTGATATTTGCAAACCTTTTTAAGGTCATGTAAGCAGAAAGGGTATTTAATTCTTATTTGCTTATAACTTTTTGTTATAGTTTTGTGATCTGTCAGGTGTACATTTTTTTAAATGTCACCCCTCTTCCAATCCCCATAAGCTATTTCCTCAGAACCAAAGGACACCACCCCCCCCCCCCCCCCACCAAGATCACCCTGCAGTTCTTCTAGTACATTTTTCCGTGGGCTCAAATGTCCCGCCCCCCCCCCCCTCACCCATCCAGAACTCCGCGTTTCTCACTACGTTACAGGTGCAATAACTGTCACCTGTGGAATGCCCATGTGTTATTTTCTTCTTGTAGTGTAAGAGTTCCCTACCTTGTTCTAATTATCTATTTTATAAGAAAGATCTTTTAGAAAAATCATAAAATGTTTTGATAATCGATCTCTTTAAGTTTTATAAAGCATACGAGAGTGCCACTACTTGATCATAAGCTTTAGTGATATCATAAAGGTTGCTAGTTTGATTTTCTCCTGGAAAAAATGGTGTTTTAATTTGAGTGGTTAGTTTGACCTAATGTTCATAGCACTTCTACCCTTTCGATAACCTGCTTGGTTTTGTTGGGACATCTTTGTTCTTTTAACAAAAGTAGTTTCAGTCTATTTAAAACAATTGTTTACATAAAGTTTACAGACATGAGGAAGATAATGAATTAGGTCTGTAATATCTATACTCTCTTTCAGTTTACTTCCTTGTGATTCGGTTTCTACTACTGTTTCTTTCCATATTTGTGGCAAATGACCTGAGCTAGCTACAGCATTTTTCAATATTTAAGTAAAAGCTTTTATCCATTTGTCTGGAAATGTTTTAATCATTTAATTTGAAATGGCGTCAATCCAAAGTGTTTAATTTGTTTGGGAGTGAATCTATGGCTTCTTTCACCTCTTGTAATATAATTGGGACGTTTGATGTCGCTTGTGTCTTATCAGATAACATCATAAAAGCACATGGGTAGATTCTTTATTATCTCTGTATTTTCATTTCGTTTTTACAGACAAACCACTCTAACCTGACTAACTTTAGCAAAAACTGGTCGACAAACGCTTTCTGCTTTGGTCTGTGGATGATGGTTTTTAAATTGTCATTGTCAAGAATGATAGGTTATCAGGGAGGAGTTTGAATTTCCAGTTTTTAGGGTTTTCTATCTCTTTTACATAACCATTCTAATATCTTTGTGATCGAGTTGTGTTTCTTTTGCAAAATTATCCCAATATCATTTTTGGATTGTTCCATAACTCTATTACTATTCGTGCTGGATGGAAACTCATCTGAAAAGCACGCAACAAACTAACGGAGACAATACAGGACTTGGCGAGGGAATGGATACAAGATGCCTCCTCTCAAGGCCTTCATGGATGACACTACAGTGATTTCATCCTGAGAAGTCAGAGGGACACGTCATGTTGCTGGTAGAGGGCTGAGACGACATAGGTTGCCTCATCCGGAATGCTAATTCAAGCCAAAAGAAATCACGGAGTCTCTCAATGAGGATAGGATAGTGCCGAATATGTGTGTTCTTCAGTAGTTGCAACCAGGGGCCATTTCCAAAGTCAGTCACAGAAGAACCAGTCAAGGGAGCCTGGGAAAATGGTATGATGTGCTCGCGGAAAGACACACAAAGAGCAAAAGAAACCAAGCAGATGCGGAAGAAGGTTGGAGACATTGACAAGTGTGGGCTCCTGGCAAATACAATGGTCTGGTGTCTGCAGTTCATGCTGATACCAATGCTCATATGGCCTCTGATGGATATACGACATCTGCACCAGCATCAGTCAGTTGAGGCAATGGAGCCAAAATCAACAAGTTCACAAGGAAAATGGCTTGGTGTCCCACCCTGTCTGACTGACATCGCGCTGTTATGTCGCCAAGCAAAGCTGAAACTACACTGAAATCATCCTGGGGGAATACCCAAAGCTGGGAAGATCAGACTTCAAAGCATGCTGGAAAGGACTCAGGAGACAAGGTGGTTAGAAGCAATCAAGCCCCCAGGCTGAAGACAGGCAGGAAAATGGAAAGTTCAAGAGGCGATGGATTCTGCAAGAAAGTTCAAGATCAGAGAAATATCAGGACACACAAGACCAACAGACAAGGACTGGGGGTGCCCAAACCTGAAATGGTGGTCAAAAGGCCAAAGGAAAAGCCCAAAAGAGACATGATGATTCAGGAGGAGATCGAGAAAAGAAAAAGAAGACCAAAAACGACTTCCAAAAAGCAGTCCAGCAGAGCCAGCAAGGGCAATGGAAACGTGGTGAGAATGCACTCCTAAGAAGTATCACGTGGAATGGACATGTGGCACATGGCCCCCTCTCAGGATCAGCTTCATTCTAGATCTTTGCAATATGACCTTATGCCTCTAATGCAAACCTGGTGAAGTGGGGAAAAACGGATTTCTGCTTGCCCCTATGCCATGAAAAAACAAACAGTGGAGCATGTTCTAAGCTCATGTAAAGTAGCCTGGCTCAGAGAAGGTACTCATGGAGGCACAACATGTGCTCAAAGAGTTTGTACATGTATTCTGGGGCAGTACCAACACCACAAAGGGAGAATCAGGGACTCCAAAAGCACCGCAACATTCTTCACGGCAGGAAGGCAGCAATTCCTGGCCAAGAACAACAGTGCCACTCGAAACATGCAGGCAGAGTATGCTGGACGGGGCAGTGACCTGGGAGTGCACTGCGACCTCCCAGAATGGTAGAGTCAACAGAAATTCATCAGAAAGAGTGGCTGAGACCAGACATAGTGTCCACTCTAAGTAACCAGCAGCTGTATCATGATCGAGCTCTCGTGCCATATGAAAAATCAGAATGGAAGGCGCTCAATCTACAAGACTGAATAAGTATGTGAATCTGGCAAACAGCCTGAGGAGAGAAGGCTAATCAGGTCAAAGTCCTCACTGCAGAAATTGGAGCTAGGGGATATGTATATGAAAGTCTGCATACAGGCCTCATGATAAGTCTCAGTTGCAGGGAAGGGAAAAAAACAGAGCCTGGAAAGCAATGGCAGAAGCGGAGAGAGGTGATCAAGCTGGATCTGGTCAAGGAGGAACAAATGTTGAACTTCATATGGCTTAATTTCCCTACATTATCAGGTTGTCCCTGTGGCTCAGTGGTTAAAGGCGCGAAATCTTAAGTGGAAAATGAGCATCTCCAGAGGGTCATGGGTTCGAATCAAGACATGGCTCGTCCCAAGATGGGAAAGGAAAACAAAAAATGGGGCAAGCAGAGGGACATCCGGTGTCATGAACCGGGCTGTGGCCCAACCCCTCCTAGAGTGTCAGGAGATAAGGGCGAAACACTTGCGTGAAGGGGGCTTCTCTTCTGGAGGGACTTCTCTGCTGCCGCTCTCACGAGTTTCTTTATACTGATGCATGGATGTAAACCAATGACTTCGGGAATAGGCCGAGGACGTCCGGGAAAAGAACAGGAGGACACTGGGAAAGACCAGAACCAAGGGCTTGTGGGTGGCTCCCACTTTGCCTTAAACATGTGGCTACGAAGAATTTAAAAGGAAAAGTGGCTCCCAGGATTCACCGAAAGGGGGAGAGAATGTTGAATCATCGCGTGTCAACCATTCACGACTGCTATGCCCAAACGGACTATGAAACATGGACCAAATGGAATATCCATGTGTATGGGGAAAGGTTTCGCTCCACCCGTGGCTTGAAGATACACCGAACAAGATGGGGATGTGTGAAAAGATCATATGTTTGTGCAGAAGCGCACTGCATCAGCAGTTAAGAAGTCGGAAGACCAATGCCAGGTTTTAAAACACAGTGCCACGGACATCCACGCTGTGGTTCGGAGGAGGAATTTGCACAGGCGCCCTCGATGCAGGCGGACTGAAATCAACTGAACGAGCAAACGAAATGAAGATTGGGAGAAACTGGATGCAATACTCGTCCAAAGTCTCGATGCACTGATAGGGAAAAGCACCTTGAACACAAAATAGCAACTATGGGGGTCATTGTGTATGCCAGATGTAGAGACGCCTATGGAGTAAAAACTACCCAATAGAATAAAACTCCTCCAAAGAATCCAGACGCCAAGAAAAAGATGGACTATGATCAGAAGTCCAAAAAGTACAACCTCAACGAAAGCAAATGAAGACCGCACTGCCAGTGAAAATAACAGCGCTTGGAAAAAACCTCGTGGGAAGACCTGAAAAGAAAAACACAGAACCCTCAGCAAAAGCGGAATCTGCGAGGGAAGGGAAGAGCAAAAAGAAGAAGACACAAGAGCGCTTCTTCAGAGAACCCTTTCCAGTTTGCCAGAAACACGTTTGAGCAGCCAAAATCAGGGGACCCTAAGTGTGGGACAAAGGGAGTTCTTGAGCAGCATTCTGAGGATAAACATACTCTGACTCACAGAGAAAAGCACCAATCGGACATCAAGGTCTGGTGTGGACAAAACTACCCTGTTGAAAGTTCAATGGCAAGCCTCCAACGTTGGCGGGAAGCAAGAAGGTGGTCGGACAAAGCCAGAGCCAAATATCACCAGGGCCAAACGGAATAACCTTACCAGCTTTACAAGAAATGTCCCAGGTGATGATGGAGTGGCTCCAAGGTTGCTGCGTTCGGCTATGGAGAAAACTAGAAGTTCAGCGGAGTGGCAATGATCGGCTGATGGATGTGTACATCCCCAAAGAGCAAAACGCAAGTGAATCAGCCAGTTTCAGGCCAATATCATACTGACGTCGAAGGGAAAATCTTCTTCCTGTCTTGGCAGCAAGGCTTGACCAAGTACTGATGGAAAACAAGTACTTGGATGTGTCAGTCTCAGCAAGGTGGCATCCCAGGCGTGCTGGCTGTGTTGATACACGCCACAATGATCTGGGACGCAATCCAAAAAGCAAACAAAAAAACAAGAATGAGAGGACATTGAAGTAGTGTGGCTTGATTATGGCAACGCTTATGGATATATGCCCCATGAGATGTTACAGTTGGCTCTTGAGATGTACATGTGCCAAAGCAACTTCCGCGACATGCTAAGAAGTTTCAATGGCTTCTCAATGCGGTGCTCGTACCTAGGAGTAAACATCAGATTGGATATACTTAGAAGTGGGCGGCATTCGCAATGGGCTGTGCATTTCCCACTTACTGTTCTTGCTGGCAATGGAAATCTATCTTGAAAGCAGCAACAAAAAACGGGAGACAAACAGTCCTTGGAGTTGGATACAGATGCTCCTCCTCAAGGCCTTCATGGATGACACGACAGTGATTTCATCCAGGAAGGACGAGACACGTCCATGTGCTGGAGGGCTGTGACGACATAGTTGCTCATCCAGAATGCAGTTCAAGCCAAAGAAATACGGAGTCTCACACTGAGGGAAACGAAAAGTGGCGAATCTGTGGTCTTCATGTTGCACCGCATTCCAACAGTCACAGATGAACCAGTCAAGAGATTGGAAGATGGTATGATGATACGCTGAAAGACACACAAAGAGCAAAAGAACCAAGCAGTATGGCGGAAGAAGGCTTGGAGGACCATTGACCAGTGTGGCTACCTGGCAAATACAAGGTCTGGAGTCTGCAGTATCATGCTGATACCAAAGCTCCTATGGCCTTTTTGATATTACGACATCTGCAAGCACAGTTGAGCCAATGGAAGCCAAAATCAACAAGTTCACTCACAAGGAGGAAATGGCTGGGTGTCCCACCCTGTCTGACGGATGCGCTGTACTGTCCAAGCAAAAGCTGAAACTACCACTGAAATCCTTCCTGGTGGAATACAAAGCAGGGAAGTTAGATTCAAAGCATGCTGGAAGGACTCAGGAGACAAAGGTGGTAGAAGCAATCAAGCCCCAGCTGAAGACAGGCAGAAAATGGAAAGTACAAGAGGCGATGGGATTCTGCAAAAAAGAAAGTCTCATTATCAGAGAAATAACAGGACACACACTGACCAACAGGACAGGAACTGGGGTGTGACCAAAACTGAATGGTGGTCAAAGGCCAAAGGAAAAAAAGCAAAAGAGACATGATGATTAAGGAGGATGAGAAAAGAATGAAGACCAAAAACGACTCCCAAAATGCAGTCCAGCAGAGCCAGCAAGGGCGATGGACAACGTGGGAGTATGCACTCCAAAGAAGTCTCCTTGGAATGACATTTGGCCACATGGGCCCTTCAGGATCAAGCTTCATTCTCAGACTGCATATGGAACTTCTGTCCTCAAATGCAAACCTGGTGAAGGTGGGGGGAAAAAAGACGAATCTGCATTGCCCCTCTGCCATGAAAAAACAAACAGTGGGAGCATGTTCTAAGCCTCATGTAAAGTAGCCCTGGCTCAAGGAAGGTAACATGGAGGCACAACCAAGTGGCTCAAAGAGATGGGTGCAAGTAGTCTGGGCCAGTACCAACCACAAAGGTAGAATCAGGCCTCCAAAAGCACCCGCAACTTTCTTCACGGAGGAGGCAGCAATCATGGCCAAGAAAAACAGTGCCACTCGAATAATGCAGCCAGAGTATGCTGGACGGGGCAGAGATGACTGGGAGTGCACTGCCGACCTCCCAGAATGAGAGTCACCCAGAAATCATCAGCAAGAGTGGCATGAGACCAGAATTGTAGACCACTCTAAGTCACCAAAGCTGCTTGATCATGAATCGAGCTCACGGTGCCATATGAAAACAGAATGGAGGCTGCTCAATCTACAAGACTGAAAGTATGCTGATCTGCAAACAGCCTGAGGAGAGAAGCTATCAGGTCAAAGTCCTCACTGCAGAAATTGGAGCTAGGGGATTTTTTTTGTAGGGAACGTCTGCATACAGCCTATGAACTGCTCTCAGTTGAAGATGGGGGTAGGAAAAAACCAGAGCCTGAAAAGCAAAATTGGCCAGAAGCGCAGAGTGGTGTTCAAGCTGGATCTGGTTCAAGGAGGAACAAAAAGTGAACTCATAAGCTTAATTTCCCTACAATTATAGGTTGTCCCTGTGGTTCAGGGTTAAACGCGATCATTAAGTGGAATATGAGACATTCTCAGGGGTCAGGGTTGAATCCCTAGCCATGGCTAGTCAAGATGGGAAACAAAAAAATTGGGGCAGCAGAGGGACATCCGGAACTATGTTCATGAACAGGGTGTGGCCCATCCCCCTAGAGTGTCAGGAGATAAGGGACGAAACACCTTGCTTGAGGGGCGCTGTCTCTTCTGAGGACTCTCTGCGGCCACGCTCTCCACGAGTTTCTTTCTACTATGATATTTTTGAATGCCTTCATTTCCTTAAATTTTTCATTACCGTGGTCTTACTTGAATTTTCTTAGGGCAAGTATTCCTTGAATAACCGTTTTTTCTCATTGACTGCCTTATCGCAATCTTCAGTCCACCAGGACATACCGTGATGTTTACCCCTTTAGATCCCTGATTCTTCAATTTAGGAATACATAAACCAGACACTTTAGAACGATGTACAAATCAGGTGTCATACATTGTTCATATCATCATCTGGGAAAGTTATGTCTAGATCTTTAGTGTACTGTTAAAATTGAGATCCATTTGGGCATTTGTTTTAATCAAAATCTTGGGATTGTATCATATGGTTTTGTGTCTTCAAAAATAAGGGAGACTGATTAAATTGTAATGTGATTGGGTTATGTGTTCACTCAGAGTTTCACTACACGTTCCAAAGCAACGACATAGCATTTTGTGAAACCAATGTTGATCAATAGGAGTAGGTCTATGTCGTAGATACATCTGGAACTCTGGTATAAGAACCATCATTGAGTAAAAATAATGTTGTGTCTACATTACATTTTCCGACAAAACCTATTACTATGGACCTGTGTGCAATTCTTTTTCCCAGAAAGGTGAATGAGCATTTAAAAGCCCTCCTAAATAACTCATTTACCATTATCATTCTTGATATTTTTCATCCATTCAGTTATTAGCTTCATTGTGACCCTGAGGTAAATATACAGAAGCACTGTTTACTTCTTAAGTGTCCGAAAATTGACAGTTACAGCACATGAAAAAAAATCCCATGTAAATCACTTGGCACAGGTGATTGTTTGTCCACTATACTGTAGTCAGTGTGAAATAGATAGCACATATTTACTCTATCACCATTTTTTCTGTATTTATACTGGTGGTAGTGTAATTGTTTCAATTTGGAGTTTGTTATTGCTGTTTTTACTGATGGAATAAGAGAACGTGCAGTAAGATGACACCAAAATTTGACGTAAGCAGTCAATTTTGAATAGAGAGAGAACGGCACGTACACTCGCAGTTTTCCTTATATTGTTGTTATATTTCAAGTTTGAAATATTAGGTAACATAGACAAATAAAAATAAATATGTCGCGTTAACACAATTGGAGCTTAGCTACACTCTGACGTTGGCTGGTGTGCTACATTCGCTCGAACAAAAACAACAAAAAATGTCACCAGTTGGTATAAAACATTGAACCTGTAGGACAAGGCAGAACCGTAGAAGGAATTCTCATGGATGGGGTGTGGGGCGACAGGTTCCGGGGACGCCGCGCTGTCTTCCGGGGCCGTTCCCAGAAGAAGAGGTTAATCAGATGCCGGCCAATATTGCCCGCTAGGATGCTCTGACTACTCATAGCAGTTGGATGTAGCCCATCACGGAGGTTAAAGCGGGCGGCTTGTAGGTTGGATATGAGTGAGTAGTGATGAAAGTGATGTTTTTATCATCATTCAGCTCTGACACCAAAAGTGCGTTGTAAAGTCCCCCTTTGATTTGAGTTCGGGGTCTGATGTAGCGAGCCATTTTACTGACTATGATGGCAGATCAGGGTTTTCTTCTTGATGATCACCGCACATTTGCCATTCTTCCGGAACATGTGGCTGCTGATTCTGTTTTAGGTCCTTCGATCCAACATGTTTAGAGTAAAGCATCAGGAAGTGTCTTGACGATGCAGTGCTTGGCACAGGCTGAGTTTTGATGTACTTTATTGTGCTTGCATTACTCTGACGCTATTAAATCCGTAGGACTTCCCTAGTCTGATTTGTGTTGACTTTCTTTAGTCAGGGGTCATTTCACATTAAAAATGTTGGAAGGCCCTTAAGTTGGACTTGGTTTGTCTTGGACTGAAATTAAAGTCAATAGACGTTTTGTTTTTTGTTCGTGTCTGGACCTCTCCTGTAAAGTCACTGACGTTTTGTTTTATCTCTGGACTCGGCCTTAATGTTGTCATTTTCTTGCACTGCTTCCTTAGTATTTGGCATCGTGACGCAAAGATGTTTGACGTAATTTTGTTTTGCACGTCAACATTTTTTTTATTTTTTTTGATTTTTGGAACTTTACTGTCGGCCTACATTTTGTTTCTGCTACTTTTCATGGATTGTTACATTGACAGGACCAGAGCATCCTGAGGAGTCGTTTTCAACGGTGGAGGAACTCTAAGATACCTCTGCATAGGACAGGTAGGGGAAGGGCTCTGTCGTGTGGCTATGTCAGCTGAGTCCTTCCATTCAATTTTTTATGCAGACATATTTGTTCCTCTAGACTCAAAGAATTAGAGCTGATGCGATCCTTGTCATGGCGAGATTCTTATATGCTTTGTGAGTCTGGACGTTGAAATCAGACCTTGAGAAAAGATCCATACAATGGAACTGAGGTGCTCAGACGACTCCTTGGCATCTCTTAAAGAGATACATCAGCAATGTTGGAAGTTAATAAGCGCATTGTGAATTTGAAATGGGTTCCATATGTCGATCTCTAACCTCAGTAATAAAGACGCAAAATGAAATGGTATGGGACACATAACACGATCAACAGGACCTTGCAAGACAATTCATGCAGGGACAGTTCCAGGGACCAAAGGCCGAAGAGGTCGTCAAAGGAAAAGATGGGAGGATAACATCACGATTGGACAGGACCTGCGGATGAGAAATTCATTGCGGTGGCGCAGAGAACAGAGAGGATTGGAGAAGGATGGTTGTCACTGCTTCAGGGGTGCCCCCACGGACCGACGTCTAAGGGACCATGTCAAGTCAGTCAAGTCAAGATCGTCACTTTTTCACCACAGGAGAAGGTGATTAATGCTTCGATGTTAGAAAGGTTCTGTGTGTAGGTCTACTCACGGAGTTGATGTCGGTAGAAGCGTTCTTGTTTCAGGCCAGAGTCAAGCCCATCCTTCACAACGGAGAAACTGATCGGCTCTCGAGTCGGAATTAAATTTTATCTCTTCATCATTTCTTTGCTTTGCCTGCACATTCTCAGTGTTCCTTTTTGCACACAGTTTAGGTTTGCCGTTTTCTTGATCTGGTTGTGGTCTCCTTTTCTTTGCTTTTTGACGAAACATTTAAGGCAGCATACACCGCACGAATTACTATCGGTTGCTGTCTGCAGGCGAAATCTTTTGTGTGTGCATGTATGTGTCTTTGGGTGTGTATTTGTGTGTAGTGTGCTGTGTGTGTGTGTGTGTGTGTGTGTGTGCGTGTTATGTGTGTGGTGTGAGTGTGTTTGTGTGTTTAGGTGCGTGCGTATTTGCAGCATTATGTGTCACAACTCTTGCTGTCTTCTGTCTGTTCTTGTCTGTCTGTTCTTTTCTCTCTTTCTTTCAGTTTCTTTGCTTGTGTTTTTCTTTATTTTTTTTTTTCTTACTTTTCTTGTTTTGTTTTTGCAAAGTTTCTGTTGAGAGAGAATCTCCTTGTATCGTTCTTGATAGCCATTAAAAACAAAACAAAAACATATGACATGCACATCACTTATGCTTTACGTTCTCGGCGTGAGCACGCACGCATGCATGTACGTCTGCATTGCACACACGCTCGGGCGCGCGCGAGCGAACCACACAAACACGCAACACACACACACACCACACTCACACACACACACACCACACAACAGGTCCCTGTGGCTCAGTGGTTAAAGCGCAGTCATTAAGTGAAATGCATCTCCAGAGGGTCATGGGTCGAATCCCAGCCATGGCTCGTCCCAAGATGGGAAACAAAAAAATGGGGCAGCAGAGGGACATCCGGAGTCATGAACCGGTGTGGCCCAACCCCCTAGAGTGTCAGGAGATAAGGGCCGAAACACTTGCTTGAAGGGGCTTCTCTTCTGAGGACTCTCTGCTGCCACGCTCTCCACGAGTTTTCTTTCTACTATGTATATTTGAATGCTTCATTTCCTTTAAAATTTTTTTCATCTACCGTTTTTTATCTTGACTTTTCTTAGTGTGCACGTATTCCTTGAATACCGTTTTTTCTCATTGACTGCCTTATCGCAATCTTCAGTCCACCAGACATTACCGAGATGTTTACCCCCTTTAGATCCCTGATTCTTCAATTTAGGAATACATAAACCAGACACTTTTAGAACAGAAGTACAAAACGTGTCATACATTGTATCAATATCATCATCTGGGGACAAGCTTATGTCTAGATCTTTAAGTGTACTGTAAAATTGAGACCATTTGGCATTGTTTTAATCAAATCTTGGGATTGTATCATCTGTTTTGTGTCTTCAAAATAAGGGACTGATTAATTGTAATGATGATTGGTATGTGATCACTCCCAAGAGTTTCACTACACGTTTCCCAAGCACACGACAAAGCCATTTTAGGTGAAACCAAAGTTAGATCAATAGGAGTAGGTCTATGTGTAGATACATCTGGAACTCTGGTATAAGAACCATCATTGAGTAAACATAATGTTGAGTCTACAACATTTTCGACAAACCTATTACTACTGACCTGTGTGCATTCTTTTTCCCAGAAAGGAGAATGAGCATTAAAATCCCCTCCTACTAACCATTTACCATTATCATTCTTGATATTTTTCATCCATTCAGTATTAGCTTCATCTGGACCCTTAGGTAAATATACAGAAGCACAGTTTACTTCTAAAGAGTCCGAAAACTTGACAGTTTACAGCACATGAAAAAATCCCATGTAATCCACTTGGCACAGGTGATTGTTTGTCAAAATACTGTAGTCCAGTGTGAATATAGATAGCACAATTTACTCTATCACCATTTTTATCTGTATTTACTACTGGTGGATAGTAGTATTGTTCCAATCTTGGTAGTTTGTTCTTGCTGATATTAACAGACTGGAATAAGAGAACGTGGCAGTCAGATGACACCAAAATTGACGTAAGCAGTCAATATTAGAATAGAGAGAGAACGGCAGTTCCACTGCAGTATTCTTATATTGTTGTTAAATTTCATGTTTGAAAAAAATGGGTAACTAGACAAATAAAAAATATGTCGCTTTAACACAATTGGAGCTTAGCTACACACAGACGTAGGCTGGTATGCTACATTCGCTCCGAACAAAAACAACAAAAAATGTCACCAGTTGTATAAAACATTGAACCTGTTGGACCAGGCAGAGCCGTAGAAGGAATTCTCATGGAAGGGTGTGGGGCGCAGGTACCGGGACGCCGCGCTGTCTTCCGGGGCCGTTCCCAGAAGAGGTTCCTCAGATGCCGGCCAATATTGCCCGCTAGGATGCTGACTCCTCTAGCAGTTGGATGTAGCCCATCACGGAGGTTAAAGCGGGCGGCTTGTAGGTTGGAGTGAGTGATGAAAGTGATGTTTTTATCATCATTCAGCTCTGACACCAAAAGTGCGTTGTACAAGTCCCTTTGATATTGAGTTCGGGGTCTGATGTAGGAGCCATTTTACTGACTATGATGGCCAGATCAGGGTTTTCTTCTTTGATGCTCCTCACGCACTTTGCCATTCTTCCGGAACATGTTGCTGCTGATTCTGTTTCTAGGTCCTTCGATCCAACATGTAAGAGTAAAGCATCAGGAAGTGTCTTGACGGATGCACTTGCTTTGGCCACA
>CM031595.1:151909645-151917145 GCA_018398815.1 Conus ventricosus
AAGAGTTCAAAAGCCGCCCACAGAAGCAGATCGTGGGTCCTTTCTGGAACTCCCACACAACAGGACAGTATTTCGTCCGGTCCAAATTTTGGAGACACCATCAAATTTCAAGATATATTAAGGAACAATTAAAAATCTTAGATCTTTCTAAGAAATGGAAAGTTCCCAACCCCCTGTAGGAGAAAAAAAAAACAACTTCATTAAAACAAACCTATTCCATTTAAATATCAAAACACCTGACTGCCAGCGAGGACCTGCCTTCAGTCTCCCCTTTAGCTCTCTGAAAGTGTGCTCGGCCGGTAGCTCTTCGGAGACTGAAAAAGAAATCTTCGCTCACCTGACGTACACAAAACGCCCGGTGAGTAGCTGTCAGGTAAACAGGTCAGCCGGTTTTACAGGCTTACCTGTTCTGATCAAACGTGTCCCCAGAATTTGGGACCGGACGAAATACGGTCTGTCACAATTATGACACCTCACACTTGAGAACTTTGAGGATACTGTTTCCGATCTTTAGTGCAAGAGAACATCGCACATGCTAACGTTTGATCGTTCATGCCTCAATCAAAAGCAGTTATTTTTCTCCCGTGTCAAAAACATTCTGAACATCGTTTTTTTTATATTTTGAAAACAGACACAAACATGCAGTCACTTAAGCCCGTTCAGCTGCATAAAAAGAATAGAAAAGAAAGGAGAAAAAAATTGTGCCATTGCACATCGCTGGGGCAATTGCGTATGAGTGAATGCGCAACGAGAATTTTGTTCATTGTCATTCAACTCATCTCTTTCATGCTTTTATTAGTTGATGAAAAGGACCGCCCTCATTTGGCTTAGCATTCTTCTGCATGGAAGAGAGCGCTTGTGTAATGGATTGCATCCATCAATCAGACCACCCACAGTAATAGCGTGACCGGAGTAGTGCGGCTGAAGACGAGGGGGCTTGGGATGTTGGGACACCAGTAACAGCAAATGGAGCAGGGCAGGGAATGGGGGTTGAGAGGCAACGCCACATGAGACACTGCAAAAGAGAAGCGAAATTTACGTGTAGAAACGCAGGTATTATCCGTTAAATCAACGCTAACACCAGCAACGGATTGTGTAAAGCGACATTCACTTAGATCTCCTAATATATACAGTACCTCTCTCTGACCGTATATCAATACCTGAAAGAACATGCCTACAAACACACATACTTTTATACGTAGATAAATACAGATACGGTTCGCGCGTGCAGTATGTATGTAATGTGTGGTGTGTGTGTGTGTGTGTGTGTGTGTGTGTGTGTGTGTGTGTGTGTGTGTGTGTGTGTGTGTGTGTGTGTGTGTGTCTGCGTGTGTGCGTGCATGCGTACGTGCGTGCGCGCGTGTGTGCGTGTATGTGTGTGTGTGTGTGCGTGTGTGTGTGTGTGTGTGTGTGTGTGTGTGTGTGTGTGTGTGTATGTGCGTGTGCGTGCGCGCGCGCGTGTATGTGTGTGTGTGTGTGTGTGTGTGTGTGTGTGTGTGTGTGTGTGTGTGTGTGTGTGTGTGTGTGTGTGTGTGTGTGTGTGTGTGTGTGTGTGTGTGTGTGTGTGTGTGTGTGTGTGTGTGTGTGTGTGTGTTGTGTGTGTGTGTGTGTGTGTGTGTGTGTGTGTGTGTGTGTGTGTGTAACATTTTTCACTGGATTGTCCACTTTGTTGCTGAAGCGGGAATATGTTTCCGTACAGCAGGCAGTTGATCGAGATGGATTCCAAGATGCGAAAGCTTCACCAGCTTTGCGGGTGGAAGGAATATGTGGGGACCAATTTGGGGGGGATGGAGGATGTTATTGATGCGGCTGGACTAATGGTAGAATGATATAACTGACGGAGTGATAGAGGTCTCCTGTAACGGTCTCTTCATTTGATGAATGTTCGGTACAACAGGACGTGACACGAGTGAACAAGAATTTGTGACAGTGGAAAAGCTACTTTGTTATTTGCGTTCGTTATCTTTATTTTCTCTGTGGCAGAAACCTCTTGGAAATTTTATTATTAAATCGTCAGGAACTTGCGTGTGTGTGTGTGTGTGTGTGTGTGTGTGTGCGTGCGTGTGCGTGTGTGTGTGTGTGTGTGTGTGTGTGTGTGTGTGTGTGTGTGTGTGTGTGTGTGAACGTGTGTGTGTGTTGTGTGTGTGTGTGTGTGTGTGTGTGTGTGTGTGTGTGTGTGTGTGTGTGTGTGTGTGTGTGTGTCAGTGCGCGCGCGCGTGTGTGTGTGTGTGTGTGTAAGAGAGAGAGAGAGAGAGAGAGAGAGAGAGAGAGAGAGAGAGAGAGAGAGAGAGAGAGAGAGAGAGAGAGAGAGAGAGAGAGAGAGAGAGAGAGAGAGATTGTCCACTTTGGTTACTGCAGTGGAAATTGTGTACGCACAGCAGGCAGATGATGGAGATGGATTCCAAGATGCTGAAGCTTCACCAGTTTTGGGGGGTGGAAGGAATATGTAGGCAATGAAGGAAGTGGGGAAGGGGGTATGGAGGATGGTATTGATGCTGCTGGACTAATGGTAGAATGATATAACTGACGGAGTGACAGAGATCTCCTCTAACGGTCTCTTCATTTGATGAATGTTCAGTACAATAGGACGTGACCAGACTGACGAAGAATTTGTGACCGTGGGAAGACTATTTTGTTATTTGTGTGCGTTACCTTTTATTTTCTTAGTAGCAGAATCCTCTTGGAAGTTTCATTATTAAATTATGAAACGCGCGCGTGTGTGTGTGTGTGTGTGTGTGTGTGTGTGTGTGTGTGTGTGTGTGTGTGTGTGTGTGTGTGTGTGTGTGGTGTCTGTGTCTGTGTCTGTCTTTGTCTGTGCCTATGTGTCTGTGTCTGTGTGGGAAACATTATTCAATTAGTTGTCAACCACTTTGGATGCTGCAGAGGAAATTTTGTCCGTACATCAGGTGATTGATGAAGATGGATGCCAAGAGGCTTTGCAAGCTGAAGGGCTGAAAGAAAATCTAATGTATAGGCAGCGAAGGAGGTGGGGGAGGGGTGGGGAGGATAGTATTGATGCTGCTGAAGTAATGGTGGTGTGAGAAAGATCTACACTGATGGCCATTTCTTCAGATAAATGTTTTGCACAGCTGGAAATGACAAGAATGACGAAGAATCTGTGACAATGGGAAGACTGGTTTGTTATACGGTTGTGTCATATCTTTTATCTTTGGTGGCACAATGCTGTTTGAAAAATTTAATGTTTGATCGATGGGAGGTATGTGTGTGTGTGTGTGTGTGTGTGTGTGTGTAAGTGTGTGTGTGTGTGTGGTGTGTGTGTGTGTGTGTGTGTGTGTGGTGTGTGTGTGTGTGTGTGTGTTCGTGCGTGCGTGCGTGCGTGAGTGCATGTGTGTGTGTGTGTGGGGTGTGTGTTGTGTGTGTGTGTGTGTGTGTGTGTGTGTTTGTGCCTGTGCGCACTTGTGCTTGCGTTTGTGACTGTGTGTGTGTGTGTGTGTGTGTGTGTGTGTGTGTGTGTGTGTGTGTGTGTGTGTGTGTGTGTGTGTGTGAGTGTGTGTGTGCACGCGCGCGTACGCTTATATATATGTATGTGTGTGTGTGTGTGTGTGTGTGTGTGTGTGTTGTGTGTGTGTGTGTGTAAGTGTGCGCGCGCGCACGCGCATGTGTGTGTGTGTGTGTGTGTGTGTGTGTGTGTGTGTGTGTGTGTTGTGTGTGTGTGTGTGTGTGTATGTTTGTGTGTGTGTGTGCGGAGCCGGCGTGAGTGAGCTCTCCCTCCGCAGGGCGCCACCACGTCCGTCCAACAACAGCCCCCATGAACTCGCCGATACTGGTGACCCCGACGGAACCAAACCAAGGCCACAGACGCGCGGAGAGGATATGGAAATTGAGGTCACCATTAGAGCAGAGCATGAAGGACCACAGAATTTGAGACATTTTTTTTATGCTGATCGATGAGAATGAGGATGATTAAGATGATGCTACGGATTTCCATTTCGGTCTGAGACTATATGACAGGGATGTACTCTACGCTTCCTTTCATAATATATCCCAGCGTCAACCAGGCTCGAGAGATACAGGCACCTGCAGTGTTGGTCAGGACATTTGAGCAACACTCTCAGAAACGCATCCATTAAGTGGATGAAACTCGACTGTGTGGTCGCAGTCTTCCCAACTGAGTCCGCAGCAAATTCAACTCTGGGTAGGAGCCGGTCAGGGCAGAAAAACCCACATGACTCTGATGGGATTCGAACCCACGACCTCGCAGCCGGGAGTCCGCGACGCTAACCACTTCGCCACGGCGGCTGGTTCCTTTACTACATTTTAATGTTGTGAGTGGGATCGACACCATTAACCACACTTGACTGTTGTCAGTGTGATGGACACCAGTACAAGACTTTCACTTTGTAAGTGGTAAAGGCAACATTAGCAACACCTCAGTGTTGTCAGTGCACCGGATGACACGAACACTTTCCTGTTATCAGGGGAATAAACAGCATCAGCAATATTTTATTGCTGTCAGTAAACTGATGATTAATATGCAGGCACTCGGCGCTCAGACGCATCGGATGATGTAGAGCACTTTACTTGTCAAAATGTTCTTTTCTTGTGTCTGTACCTGTCGGCAGCTCTCTCTCTCTCTCTCTCTCTCTCCTCCTCTCTCTCTCTCTCTCTCTCTCTCTCACTTGCCTACCCCTTTTCTTACCGCAAAACGAGCGTGCGCGTGCGTGCGTGCGTGCGTGTGTGTGTGTGCGTGCGTGCGTGCGTGCGAATGTGTGTGTGTGTGTGTGGTGTGTGTGTGTGTGTGTGTGTGTGTGTGTGTGGTGTGTGTGTGTGTGTGTGTGTGTGTCCAGATCCCAGCTTTTCGCTTTAGGAAAAGGGAAAGCCGACTGGGAACACTGAGCGTGTCAGCAACATCTCTTTCAATGACTATCTTCGTAGACACAGAATAAGTTCGAACAGAACAGCCGTCTTTTGTCTGTCTTTCTTTCCATTTGGGATAGTGGCTTTAGAAGACTACTATGAGTTGAATCTTGATTCTTGACAGGATTACGTAGAGACTGCCAAAGTTCAAATGATTTTTAAGTTCTTACCGAAGCACACATGCGGATGCACGCTCGAGAATAAGAAAAATGTTTTTGATTAACATATTTTAAAAGCACACCAGAGCAAAACAACAACACAAATGTACCAAAATTTACAACAGTTGCTTGCAGATTCCTCATTAATGCATGGAAAAGAACAAGGACGTGTGTGATTATTAGATAAAGATTTTATTGTCTCTGAAAAGAAATACGACAAAATCCACAAAGCAAATGTAAAATTACTGTTTTATGTCGCCATACAAACTTCATAGCCACTAACACCAGCTGGTAATACAAAATGGTGGAAGTAATACAACAATTTCAAAACACCAAAGCGACTGCCACAGTGATAGCCTTAATTTGAACATTCCTGTCATCCTTAATTTGAACATTCCTGTCATTATTTTCCCCGATTTCTAAGAAACATCAGTAAGGACATCACTTTCGAAGGATAGAGAAAATTAGATTATGACAGGCAACATTTACTTTCCAAAACACTTTGATCAATACATATACTAAATAATCCAAACGTTTTCAGCTGGTGATTCACCAAACAGCAGCATATGTTAAGAACCAGAGTAATGCAAACACGTTGTGAGTGAATTACCAAATAAACAGATCATTACATAACTTTCCCTCTCTACACATTTGCTCAGACACTTCAAAAATCAATCAGAATTAAGGTCTCCGTCTATAGGGAGAAGCAAAGGATGGACTCATTAAATCTTAGACTCTACTTTAACCCTGAACATTTTTTTTCTCTAGGCAGGGAATACTGAGGATTGCTTTTTAATCAATAAACTGGCTATCCATATGGAAGACTGAAATATGACTTTCTGTACATCAATCAGAATTCTAACACACACACACACACACACACACACACACACACACACACACACACACACACACACACACACACACACACACACACACACACTGTCTCTCTCCCTATCAACGATCAAGGCAACTACAGGAGCATATCACTTTATGATATAGGTAGTGAGTTATAAACTTCAATAATTAACTGTAGATTGCAAGATTGGGTCGAACATAATAATAGCACTGGCGAGTGGCAGGCATGTTTTAAGAAAGGTTATGCAACTATCGATCAAATGTATACATTTTTAGCTATTATACAGAAACAGTTTTCATGGAATCGCAAATTATACGTAGCTTTCATTGACTTCGAAAAAGCATTTGATTCAGTCTCCAGAAAATGACTTTGGCCAGTACTTCAAAAGAATGGAATAAAGGGTAAGATACATCAATGTATTAAGAGCGTGTATGATTGTGTAAAAGCGAGGGTCAGATGGGTGAAGATTTTACAGACTATATAATGTGCACAAAAGGGGTGAAACAAGGGGATGCCTGTAGTCCTGTTTTGTTTTCCCTATTTATCAAAGAATTGGCACAAGAAATAATAGAGAACGGAAGACATGGTGCAAACCTGTCTCCAGATATAGCTGGATTGTTTATTTTGTTATTGGCAGATGATATAGCTTTATTGTCGGAAACCACAGTTGGCCTTCAGACCCAGTTGAACAATTTATGTAATGCAGCATCTAGACTCCAACTTAAAGTGAATATGAGAAAGAGCAATATTGTTGTATTTAGAAATGGAGGTTACCTTGCAGCAAGAGAGAGATGGTCTTTTAACGAGGAAAAAAAAAATGGATGTTGTTAACTGTTACAAATATCTGGGTATTTATTTTTCTACCCGGCTCAGTTTTGTGGCTGCTTGCAAAGATCTCGCTAGCAGGGCAAGAAATGCATTACTATTTATTCTGCAACGATTGTATAAACTTAATAATACTTCGATTAAAGTAATGTTAAAACTTTTTGATGCAACCCATTGCTCTCTATGGTGCTGAATTGTGGGGACTGGATGCGGCCGCTGTTCATATTGAAAAGGTTCATTTGTATGCTCTTAAAACGTTTTTAGGAATCCATATAAAAAGCACCTAACGAGTTAGTTTATGGAGATACCGGACGTTATCCTATTCATATCAATTCACGTGTGCAATGTGTTAGATACTGGCTAAGGATGACTGATAATATGTTACCCTTGAAAGCTTATAAAATGTTGTTTGGTTGGATTCACGTGGTAAGACCACATGGGTGTCAAGTGTTCGTAAGATACTATTTTTAAATGGCTTTGGATTTGTATGGCTGAACCATAGTGTAGAAAATGTAAAACACTTTTTGCAAGTATTCCGTAGACCCATTGATAACAGATGGCAAAACTGGCATGAACATATTCAGGAAAGTGATACGTTTTCATGGTACAGAACGTTTAAATCATCTAATAACCACGAAATGTATCTTCCACTTAATATTCACAGACATATTAAAAATTACATGACGAAGTTCAGATTTGGTGATTCAGACATAGCAGTGCATTGTCAACGGTATCATGTTATTTCTGACAGCAGTTTGATATGCCCGCTCTGTCAAAAGG
>CM031595.1:151924645-151941120 GCA_018398815.1 Conus ventricosus
TTGTGTTATTTTAAAAGGGCAAAATTTTACTGAAGAACAGGTTTTTTTGCTATTCAGACTTTATTTTTTCTTTAACTGCAAAGGGGGAACTGTAATATGCCGCTTTTAACCCCTTCCCCCTCAAACCTTTTTTTTCGGGGGGGAAAAGTGACCTAGAAGCGGCATTTTAAATTTTCTCTGAAGTAAATTTTTAAAACCCAAAAAAATAACGATTATCAACAAACAAAACATACTTTTTGTGGGGTTACCCGGGTTTTAAATTTCTAATTTAAAAAAACTTACTTTCTTTTAAAACTAAGTTATATTTTTGCCCAAAAAAATTCCGCACCCCTTATTCTGACTAATTTTTACCAAAAAACTATGTGTAACGGGTTTGGCGGACACGGGCTGAAACCTGATCCTTAATTTACGGGGCGCAGACGACGACCTTCGTTCACACACCCCACGGCCTGTTTCCCAAAAGCGACCAAAAAAATAAATTAAAGGGGGGGACGGGCTTGCCGGGTGAGGGGGGGGGGGTGGGGGGGGGGGTTTTCTTTTCGGGTTTGCCCCGGGGAAACCAGGGCGGCGCGTTAAAAAAAATGTTCTGACTGTCCCTTGTCACCCCACTTTTTTTGGCCCCCACCCCCACCCAAAAACCGGTTTTGAATTGTCATTTTATTTTGGGGCGGCTTTGGGGACTGTGAAGGTGTGTGGTTTTGTGAGAAGATATTTCCCGGGGTTTTGTGCGGTTGGTTTTGTTTATTTTAAAATTTTTGATAGGCGGGAAAAAAGACAGTGGGATTTTTAAGCTGAAAAATTCTTGCGACATGTTAAATTACCTTTGCCCCTTTTTGTTGGTGCTTTGGATGGTTGGAGCGGCGGGCCCCAATCACAAAAAGAAATTTCCCCCCCCTTCCAAAAACCCACCAAAAAAAAAAGCAAACTGTTTTGTATGGGGGGAGAAAGAAAAAAAACCAAAAGTGACACCAAAAAGAACTCCCCCAATTTTTGAAAAAAAAATAATGGTTGATGGGGGAATGAAAATTTAAAGGAAAAAGAATTTTGGGGGGGGGGGGGCTGAGGAAAAAAGTCTTATTGCTGTTGCTTTTGAAAACTGAAGGAGGGGTTTTTGAAAAGTTTCCCAAAGGGGCGGAAAATCAACAACAATGTTTTTTAAACTTCCCAATTTGGTTGGCTTTTAAAACCCGCCCTTTCAAGGTTTTTTTAACAAAAAAAAGACAGTGGGGGCGAAAAACTGAAAAATGGGATGAGGGTTGATCAATGAAAGGGTTTTATCCTTTTCTTTACGAAAATTTAAGAAGATTGCTCTTTTTGTTGAATCCTTTCAAAAAGGGTTTTTACAGTGGGTCTTTTTTTCATAAAAGTCTACAAAAATGGGAAAGGATTTGAAATTTAATGTTTTAAAGCAGTGGGAGTTTTAAAAATTATTGGCTACCCCCGTAAAAGAACCAAATGCAACTAAAAAACCCCACTCCCTCAAGCCCCGCTGCAGTGGGAAAACCGCGCCCCACCCTAACCCGGTAAAAGGGTTCACAGTGGAAGCCGTTTTTTTTTCCGCGCTCCCCCCTTTAGAGCAAAAAAGGGTCACAGTGGAAAAGCCTTTTCTTCAGCGTCCCCCCTAAGCGGTCAAAGGAAAATCAGCAGTGAGATCGGGACTTTTTTTGTGCTTTGTTGCTTTGCTGTTTTCGCTTAAATTCACATACAAAGGCGTCTTTTTAAAACTTGTGACCACAAAAGGTGTTTTGAGGGCCCCGCGGGGTGTTCTTTATACAATTGTCTTGTTTTTTTAAATCAGGCTTTTGAAAAATTGCATTTGGGGGCGGTTTTGAATTTGCAACAAAAGGGGCCAAATTGCACCCACAAAAACGCAAGCACTGTCTTGCACCAAGGGGGGTTAAACACATGCAAATAAAAAAGCTCTGTGTACCCCAAACCACACCCCCCAAACCCCCAAGTCCCCCCCAATTTCTTTTTTTAAGTTTTTTTTTTTTTAAAAATTGCCCCCCAAATTTCTTTTTTAAAGTTTTTAATTATTTTATTTTAAAAAGTTTTTTAATAAGTTTTTTTTTAAATTTTTTAAATTTAAATTTTTTTTCTTGTTTAATTTAACCTCTAGTTTTGAAATTAAGTCGTCCTTTAATTACAACCAATTTCCCTTTTTAAAAGGGTTATTTTATAATTATCAAAAAAATAAATTATTTTTTTATCTTAAATGGGAATTTTTTAATATAGTACACAAAACCCCCTTAAAAAAAACGGCTCGCTGAAAATTTTTCTTGCTCGGCGTTTTTCTGCCCCCGAATCGGTCACAAGATCTTAATAAAGTTCTTACATCCAAAGGGCAACCCATTGATTTAAATTTTTGGCCCTAGGGAAAAAGTTTTTTAGCCCTCTTTGTTTTTAAATTATTGATTTCCCACTTTTTATAATACGCCATGATCAAATTTTTTTTAAAAAAAATTTTAAAAAATTTTAAGTTTTTTAAAATATTTTTCCACAAAAAGGATAAAAATGTTTTTTTGTTGTTGCGGTTCTGGCTTGCTTTTTTTTGTCTTCTTATTTTAGGGGTTCGTTTTTTTTGTTTTGCTTTTTTTTTCTCCCTGCCTTTGTGTATTTATTTTAAAACCCGTAATAATTTCCCCCCACAGCAGCAAGGGCCCCCAAAAAATGGAAACATTTTTTAAGTTAATATACCATGAAATTTTGGGTGCTGAAAGGCCCTTTTGAATCACAGGGAGTTTTTATACCCCGGCATTGAATCAACTTGTTTTTGGCGTTGTCGGTGTTAGGGTTTTTCTTTATAAATAAAATTCTGTAACATTAATTTTTTTTTTTTCTGTTCCCTTGCAAATTTTTTTTTCCTCCCCTTTCCCCCCAAAGGATGAGGGGGTTTTTTAACTGGTCCCACCAGATTCGTGTTTTCTGCTGTTTTTCTGGTTTTGGTTTTCTTTTCCCCCGGTTTCAGTGTTTTTCGATTCTGCTGATTTTCTGGCTCGGTCATTTTAAAGGGGAAAAAAATTTCTTTATGATTAAAAGTTTTTAACCCCTTGTTTTAAGGGCATAACAATTTTTTCCAAATCAAAATTTAAAAAATTCACATCCTAAAGACTTTTAATAAATTTTTTTAAAAACCCCGGTTCTTCGTTAAATCATCCCGTAAGTTCTTTTTCCCCAATCAATGGGAGCAAATTACTGACTATTTTAGTGTACAAACAAAAAAAAACCGTTTCCCCCACACTTTTCCCCAAATTTTTGACCCCGCTGCGTTCATACCTTTTTATGTATTTTTAAAAGTTTTGCGGGACATCTGTTGAATCTGTTCAATGCTGTTTTTCGTTCCGGGGAAACTGTTTTTTTTTTCCACCCCGCCGCCAAATTTTTCCCCAACCCCCCTTTTGGGGCATAACACCCTTGGGCCCAATAAACCTTGGTAATTCAAATTTCGGAAAGGGTTTTTGGCGGCCTTGTAGCTGTTTTTTAGATCTTCACTGTTCATGTTTTTTATTAATTAAAAATTTTTTTAAATTTTTAAAAAAAATGACACCGAAAAAAACTGTTGCTAACCTTGATACCATTCGCTGTTTTTGGGGAAAAAAATTGAGGATCCCAAATTTTTTTGGGTTTAAAACCCTTTTTAAAATTAAACCAGCAATTTTGGGAAAAATTTTGCTTGAGGATTCGGGCAAAGCTAATTGCTTTAAATTGCAGCTAGTTTGGGGTTTGGGCTACAAAGTTTTTCTATTTAAAGCAAGGAAAAATTCCGGACAATAAAAATTTGAAAAAAAAAATACATTTTTAAAAATGGCTTCACTGAAATTTAAGTTTAGGGGGCGTGGGGTTTAAGGCGCTCGTTTTTTGGGGAAAGTTTTACGCTTTTAGTAAACGGCGAGATAAAGGCGAGGAAAAAGACAAAACAAAGCTTTTTGGAGCAACTAGCCGCAGCACAAGATCCTATGAAACAGGGGAATTAAACATTGTTTTTATTAATAACACAAAAAAAAAACAGGGGCTTGCTGTTTACACTTTTAAAAAAGATTTGATCAAAATTTTAAAACAAAATTATTTTGTAACAGGCAAACCAATCGAGACATTGCCCCCCCCAAATTTTTCCCAGGGGTTTATCAACCATAAAAAAAAAAAAAAATTGTGCAAGAAAATCGGGTTTTTTTCTTTGGTAAGCCCGTTGTGTATTTTGTTGCGCAAATTTTGGCTGAATAAAAAATGAAAAAAACTTTTATTCCCCCAAATTTTTTTGGGAAAGGGGCTTCACAGAAAATTAAAAAGCTAAGAAGCAGGGGGTTTCGGGAAACCCAAACCCCGGGGCAAAAAAAAGGTTATCAAAACAGCGTTTTGGAAAATTTTATTTCCCTGCGCCTAGGCAAATTACAGAGACCCACACTTTGTAAAACCACAATACCGAACAAACCCCCATCAAAGGGCCCCCTTTTTAATTTTTTTAAACCCTCTGAAAAATTTGACGAAAAGGGTTTTTAAGAAGGGCCCCTTTCAGTCTTTGACGTAGTTTTCAAGATATAAAGAGCGGAACCTTTTAAAAAAAAAAGAGTGCTTCTGTTTGCTTTGCCTTTTACAAATGATATCCCAAACGGGCCCGCAAATTTTTCCTCGCTTTATTCAAGTCAAATGATGGAAAAAAATTTTAAAAGGGGCAAGTAAAACAATTATTGTTGAAACATGGGTTTTTCCTTTAAAAAGAGGCTTTTCCAGGAGTTCACAGATCCGGGCCCTTAGTTGAAAACTTTAAAAAAAACTTTTTGCCGAAAGACTTTTCTCCTCCCAGTATCACAGGGACTGTTTGACAATTTGGGCAACACAAATGGGTCAGAAAACTGCCCCCCCAGTTTTCCGCGAAATTAAAAATAAAGGGAATTTTTAAAGGGACTAAAACCGTACAAGCAATCAAAAAAAAAAACAATAAAATGTTTTAAAAGTAGAGTCTTCTTCCGCAAACTTTCCTTTTGGGTTTAAAAGTAGGTACCTTAAAATTTAAAACCGGGAGAAGCAAAAAGGGGCACTCGCATCAGGGGGAAACCCGACCCCTTTGGGGAGGTTGTTCCATATAAAAATAAAAAAAAATTGAAAAAATTAAATTCCGCCCGGTTTTTTTTTTGAAAACTGACACAAAAAAACAGCCAGCTCCTCAAAGATCTTTTGGGGAAAAGAAGAATTTGCAGTTTAATCCCAAAAAACCCTTTCCCGTTTTAAAATTTTTTCCCGGTAAATTATTTTTGGAGTTTAAAATGGAAAGTTCAGAAGGAAGGCAAAATTTTAAAACGGGAATGGTAAAGGAAGGGGCCCTTTAAAAAATGAAAGGGGGAATCATTTCTTGCGTGAAAGGGCTTTTAAGGGAAAAACTTTTCGAGGTTTTTCTTTGCTTGCAAAATCACCCAGATCCCTAAAACCTAAAACCCCCAAAATTTTGGGGGGAAAAAGAAAAACTTGAAATAATAAAAAAAATTTCGAACGCCCCAAAGGCAACATGAGAAAAGAAAAAATTTAAATTGGGTTGAAGCAATGTTTGATCTTAAAAAAAAGTTGATAAAAAATTTTATAAACCCCCCTTTGTTTTGGGGGTCCTGGGTCCCCGATTGTATAAAAACTTTTGGTTTAAAAATACTCGTTTTGGGGTTTGTTCTTTAATGACTTTTTTGTTACAACTGTTGGGGTTGATTCATGAAATTTAAGAGCTATTTTTAAACGTTTCGGGTTGAAAAGTTTATTGCCAAACTTTGCTCTTTGTAGTTGTCATGGGATAGTTTGCCTGAAAACAACCCCTGCGAGTTATTCCCTTTGCTTTCTTAAATAATTTTCTCCCTGGTCGAAAATTTTTTTTTCTTTCCCCCCCCCTTTAAAACCCAAAAACCTCCTTGTTTTTCCCACCTTTTCCCCAGAAAAAACCTCCTTCTTTTTTCCTAAAACCTTCTTTTTAAAAAGGGAATGCAAAGGCGAATCTTTGGGGTTTGGGATGTGTCTTTCCCAAATCCTTGCGGGCCCTTTTAGCTATTTTCGGTTTCCTTGTCTTTTTTGATGTCTTCGTAGGGATATCTATAACAAAACTTTCTTTATCTTTTTTAAAAGTACCGGGGACTCGGGTTTCGAGGGTTTTGTAGGCATTTAAAAAATTCTAAATCAAAAGCTTTGAAAATTAAAAAAAACCCGAAAACCCTTTAAAAACGGGCTTGCCCAAAATTTGACTTTTTTTTTTTATCATTATGCCAAAAAGTGATCTTGAAATTTTCTGAAGTCCTGAAAATTGGGTTTTTGAATCATTTTTAATTGTTCGTTCTCTCGGGTGACAAATTGAAAATTTTTTAAACGCTTGTCGGTTTCCCTCCATAGTTTTTCCCAAAAACAGCGGTTTTTCATCAGCTTTAAAAAATTTTTTTTGGGAAGGAAATTGCAGATTTAGTTCTTGTTCAGTGTTCTTCATGTTTTTTGGTTTTTTTTTGAACTGTTCTTGATCAAAAGAAAATTTTATACATGAAAAAAGGCCTGTCAACTTCAAACCATGTTTTAAAATTAAAATTTTTTGAAGCCTTTAAATGACGAAATTTTTTTTTGCCCAAAGTTTTGGCACTTTTTTTGGCGGCTTTTTTGGGGATCCATTTTTAGCTTTCTGCTGTTAATGGATAGTCATTTTGCAGGCCCATGGAGTTCATGAGGATTTTTTTAAATAAAACTTTTTGGAATGTATAAACGCTTTTTGCTGGCGTAAAAAACGCTTTCCCACTTTTTTTCCCTTTTTTGAATATTATTCGGATCACCCGGTACATTTTAAAGTTGCATAACGGAAGTGTTTTGGCGCCATTGCCCTTTTTTCGTTTGTTTGCATCAAAATACATAAAATATTTAGCCCCTTTTTCTGGGATCTTGTCTTTCCAATTTTGTTTTTTGTTTCAGTAAGGATGCGCCCGCCATAAAAATTCCCCCCGCAACCCGGGTTTTTAAATTCATCTGAATAAATTGGGAAAAATTTCTGACAAAAAATTCAATTGTACTCCAGAAAACTTTAAGAAAGCATCCCAACTCACCCCGGGGCGAAAAAAAATTCGCGGGATCCGGGCCAAAAATTTTTGTTTCTTGCAGGCTTTCTAAAATTTTTCAAAAATTTATCCCCCCAACAAAAATTTTTATCTGCCTTTAAATTTGGAGTCATGATATTTCCCCCCCATCGTTTTACAAATCTAATTTCCCTGCCACCCCTTTTTGAGAAATGCGGTAATGGGGAAATCACTGATGCCCTTTTTCCTCTGAGACAAGAAAAAAAAGCGCCTTTAGGGGGAAAAGTGTATCTTCTTTAAAACCCTTTTCCCAACTGTTCAGGGACCCCTTAGGGTTAAAGGGCCCCTTTCTAACAAGTGTTGGGTAAAAATTACCCTTCCGTTTTTGGCAGGACAAAAAGGGTTTTTTTGCCATGACTTTAAATGAACCCATAGGTGTTCCCTTTGGGAGTCAAAAAAGACTTTTTTTTTAGTTTAAAAGCAAAAGTATTTTCTGAGGGACTGTGAATGCATGAAAAACCCTGAAGGAAACGCCCTGCTTTCATTTTTAAGAGGGGGGAGAGTGGGACCCCTCGCAAGTTGTGAAAGAAAGGGGCAATTCCCATGTCTTAGGTTTAAAATTTTTGTAAAGGGATTGCATTTACTGTGGGGCTGCCCCTCTAAAACTTTCCGCTAATGTGATCATGGTCCTTTTTTTTTGGATTCTCCCGGTCCCGATGAGAGACCCCAAACCCCAAAACCCAAAAGTGAGTGGCTGGTCAAAATTTTCTTGGGCTTCAGGCGTCATCTTTAAATTTCCCGAAATTTTTGTTTTTTAGACATTTATTTCGCACTTTCCCGGGATGCGTTTTAAAAGTATTCTGCGCAATTTTGGGCCCCCTATTTAATACTGGCTTTTAATGAACGCCATCCCCCCTGACAATTAAAAAGGCAAATGAAAAAATCGGGTGATTACTCATTAAGATGTTTTTCGAAAATTTTTTTGGCGCTGGCCCTTTTTAAAAGGGAAAAATGACGGGTTCAAGTTTGCCCCTAAACAACATAGGAGAATTTTGCATCCGTTTCCAAATCTTTAAAAATAACTTTAGATCCGGGTGGGGGCGTTTTTGTTCTGTATTTCGTCAAAAAATTTGGGGCCCAACAAAGTTTCTTATGTTCGCTAGCAGCTTGAAAAGTGGAATTCTTGTTAAACATTTATGCAGAAATTTTTGTTTGCAAAAATTTTTTTTTAGTATAACTCAAAAATCTTCTCCCTTGTTGTTTCAAAGGGGTTTGCGGGAACCCCGTGGTGAAAAAATTTAGTAAATAAGTCAACATGATTTTTGTCTGGTTGCCTTTTTTGGGCTGTTCTTGGGGCACTTTAAATTTGGGACCAAATTTTTTACCTCAAAACCCAAAATTTATTCATTAACAGTTATTGGGTTTTTTTTGTTCTTCAAACTGATCAATTTTGGGTTTCACATACAGGGAAAAAGGGCACTCCCTTTTAAAATTTTAAAATTTATTTATTTTAAGGGTGTTGTTATCACTCTCCTGGGTTTTTTTCGGAAAAAAATGCGCCTTGCGAGAAAACACCCAAAATTTAAACTTTTTCGTTGAATTCTTTATGTTTTTTAAAATGTTTTTTTTTCAACAAGTGGAGGGGAGTGGAAAGTAAACCCTTAACCCAACAAAGGCGCATACTTAGGCTGTTTTTAATTGGGTCTCTAGGACTTCGCCCCCTTTACCAACCGAGCCTCTCATTTTGGTTCTTCAGCGGCAGCGTCAAACTTTTTGGGAAGCAGTTGTCTGCCCCCCGGGTGTTTTTGTCATTACTGAAAGAAAAAACCCGTTGTTTAGTCGAGAAAACCCCGACTTCTTTGATTTTCCCTTTATTTATTTTTTTACTTTGTCGATTTAAAAAAGGCTTAAAAATTACTTTTAAATGGCGGGGGCCCATTGTTTGGGTTTTTTTTTGGGAATTGAGAAATTTTGGGAGGGCAAAGGTTGGGCCCGTACTTTTTTTTTGGAAACAAAGACTTCTAGATCAATATCATTCCCGTTTCTCTTTATAAAAACTCTCTCCCCAACATTTTCCTTTAAACTTTTGTCCGGTCCCCTTTATATATCTTAGCCATGTTGAGTTTTTTTTTAACTCAAAATATTTATTTAAATTTAAAAAAAAATTTTTTAAACAGAATCAATATCAACGGTCTTTTTTTGCTTGGCTCTTTAAAATAAAAATAAACACCCTTCCGGGTTTTTACGTGAGCTTTTTTTGAACAGAGTTTAATTTTTTTCGTTTTTCTTTTTTTAAGGGTTTTTCCCTTTTTTTTCTCTCGGGGTTGGGTGTTGAGGAAAACTTTTCCTCGCCTTTCTTTGAAGAACAACTTTTTTTTTTTTGTAGTCATTTAAAAACGGGCCCGGTTTAAACGATTAAATTCCCTTTATCCGTGATGGGTTTGGGGTCAACAAACGCTTTTATTTTTTTTCGTTTTAAAAAAACTAAGTTTTTTGGGCCCTTTTTGGTGAACCATAGCGTGTGCTTTTGGGGTTTAGTTTTTTTTTTTTTGCGCCGCACTTTCGCTAAAAGAAAACAGGGCCGAGAGCTAAAGGGCAAACCTTTTCCCAGAGATAAAGTTTCGGGGGGCGCCCCATGCCCGTTGCTAAAGGCCACCTTTTTTTCCTGCCCCTTTCAGCAATTATAGTTTATGGGTCCGTATTAACATATGTAACAAACCTTACAGGCGCAAAACCTTCGTTTTTTTTGCCCGTAAATTTTTAAAGGGGCTTTCTCTAGTTTTTGTTGGGATTTTTTTTTAATATTTTTTAATCTGAAGGTTTTTTGCTAGGGGTTTTTTACTAAACTCTTCTCTTTGGGGGCCGTAGGCCCCATTTGGGTTTAAAACCCGAAAAGACATGCTTTTTTTTAAAAAAAAAATAATTTAGTTTTTGGGTTTTCTTTTAATTTTGTTTTTCTTTAAAATTTTAGCTGCGCATCAATATTAAAAACTAATGTACCCTTAAGCCCGGTTTTTTCGGCTTCTTTTCATTTCAATTTGATTTTTTATTACGTCTCTCACAGTTCTTTCCCCCTTTCCCTGCAATTTATTATCCTTTTGTTGCCCCTTTGGGCAAAACCAAAAAACCCTATTTCGTTGTTAAATAATTTTTCAAGGGCTAACATTGTGAAGGTGGGAGATCTTTAGGGCTTAAAGGGCTACTGTTGGATTTCTTCACCTCCCCCCTCCAAAAAAGTTTTCTTATTTTCCCCAAAGCGATAAGGTTTTGCCCGCTAAGCGTTTGATTTGGTTAGGGCTACCCTCATTCGAAAATTGTACTTTCGTTTTTTTGGTTTTAAAAAAATTTTCCCTTTCCCCTTTTGAACGGGTTTTTCTTTTTCCAAAAAGCAATAAAATACCTTTAAGCGATCCCTTCGCGCAAAAAAACTTAAAAATTTCCTTTTTCGTCTGCCCTGCTTCCCGGGATTTGTTTTTTGATGAATCCTCTTTCCCTTAAAATTTTTGCTAATTTTGGGCTGTTAAATTTTTGCTCAATCGCCTTGCTAAATTAGGGTTTTTTTAAAAAACGTCAAACTCTTTCGGATGTCCGGAAAAAGCTGTACTTTTTCTTCGGTGTCTGATTATAGATAACCGTTTGTATTAATTTTAAAAAATTAGTTCATATGACAATTTTGTCCCTTTTAAAGCTCCTTTAAAGTTTTGGCGCCCGCCTTTTTTTAAAAACCCCCAAAAAAAAAAGGGAATGGAAAAACGATTTCCATACGGGAAAATTTTTTCAGCTTTTCAGCCCTTTTTTCTGGGTTTTAGCTCTGCCCCCACTGCGGCCGCCCATTCCCAAGTTTTTGTGTTTTTCATTTTGTTTTCCCTTTAAAACGCAAGGGGTCATCCCTTTCATTCCCCGGGTTTGGGCCTTTGATCAGAATTGGTTAAAATATGTCCCGAAATTTTGTAAAGAAAATATTTCTTGCCCCTAAGTTTTTTAAAAATTTTTTTTTTTAAAGAATTTCCCGCCCCCGATTTTAAACCTTTCCCGTTTGGGGGCTGTTGTTGAAAGCTGTACTTTTTTAAAGTAAGAACCCCAGAGCCTGGCCAATTACTTCATCCGCCCTAGGTCTGGAAATTTTAAAAGTAAGAATTTTTTTCCGCTCAAAAAGTAGATGGATTTAAATTTGGGAAAAGTTTATTCCGTTTTTTTTCCCCTTTACCCCCCAAAGGGGACTTTCAGTTTTAATCGGTCAAGAATCGAGCCATATGCTTGTGACCCTTTTTTTAAAAAAACAAAAAAAAAAAGGGGTTTAAATTTTTAAAGAAAAAGGGGAAGGCTTTGGAAGATGAAGGGTTAAGATGTTTTTTAAACCCCGGAGACGACATGGTGAAAATCCCCCCTTTAAAACAGCATTTGCTCCGCTCTCAAATTTCGGCCCTGGAAATTAACAAAATTAAGGTTAGATCAATGTACCCCAAAGTTTTGGCCAAGAACCTTCCCCAAAAATTTTTAGAAACCCCAATGATTTTGAAGTTTAAAAAATGGGCCAAAATTTTTTTGTAAGGAGCGATCAAGGGGCAACTTGTTCAGCTTTCAACTAAACCCGACCCATTAAAGTTTTTAAAAAAGAGTTCAATTAGACAAAGCTCGGTGTGAGCGAACAAAATTTGCCTTGGGATTTTTAAACCCAAAATTAGATAAGGATGCAGGGGCAAACTTCAAAAAAATCCAAAAACTTTCCCCCAGATAACCAAATGCAAAACTTGGGGCCCTTAAAAATTTAAAACCAAAACGGGGAGACGAATTTAAATAAATGCATTAAAGCAGAAAAACCCGTTTTTAAAAAGAAAAAGCATTAAAGGCAAAACACGCTCACCCCTAAACCCTGCGAGGAAAAAAGCGGGGCCCCTTTATCATGCTTTAAAAAGGGCCCTTAGAGGGGAAAAATTTTAAAAAACAATTTTTTGCAAAAAGGGGGGAAATAGGGTTTTAGCATATAAAAAGAGGGAAAAAAAAAAAACTCGTTGAGGCTGATGCCCAATTTTGGGTCTTTATTTTTAAAGAAAAAAAAAACCCCCAAAAACTAAAAGATCTTGAACAAGAGGATCGCAAAAACTAAAAAAAATGTTGTCTCAAAAGAGAACAATTTCGAACCCCAAGTGAGCAGAATTTAAAAGAAACTAAACCAAAAAAAATTTTTTAAAAAAAAACACAAAGCCCAGCCGGGGAAAGGGGAAAAAGAACACTTTTTTTTGGCAAGGGGTCCCATTAGCAAGCGTTTTTTTTCGGCCTTAGGATTTTTCAATAAGTACCCCGGTGTTTGGGTATTTCCGGCGGCGGTGGTCAAAGCCAGTGCCCCCGCCCCCATCCCCCCCTCCGCCTGGGTAAATCAAGGGGGAAAAAAAAACAGCTTGATCATCTTGCGAGTTTAAATTAAAAAAATTACTGGGTAAAGCTTATAAATCTTTACCTGGGGATATTTGGAGGGTTTTTTTAGCGGCTTTTGGGCCCACGCAAGCAAAGTAGGTTTGGGTTTATGGCCGAGCAATTTTGGGCATTTTGGTTTTTTTAATAATTGGGTTTTTAAATTTTTTGTAAGTAAAGCCCCAAGTAATCCCAGGGGCCGTTTAAACCAAGAACAAACGCTGTCTTTTCATATTTATGGGCAACGGAACAATTCCCCGGCCCTTTTCTGAGTCTTCAATTTCCCCTTTTTGGGTTTGGGCCCCCGGGGGGATTGGGTGACTTATTCTTGGGGGGTCATCTTGTTTTTTCTGTTGCAATATTACTGGCCCAGAATTTTTTTTTTTCGTTTTTTTTTTGGGGGGGGGGCCCCCTTTTGGTTTATTTCCTGCAACAAGAATTTTATTGTTTTTAGTTTAAATTTGTTTCCCCCTGGATCTGAGGTCAGAAGGGAGTGTAAAAACCAGTGGGCCCAAAAGCAAAGTCTACTTTTTTATCTTGGTTTTGGTAAAACATCTTTGGGGGCCCTTTTTATAAAATTTAAGGTTTAAAAAAACCTGTAGAATTTAAAGGCCCTCCTCAAAAATTTTCTAAGTATTGTTTTTGTGCACAAAGCCAGTTGAAGGGTCAGTTTTTGCTCGATCTTGGCCCGGGGTTTTTGAACCTACAAACACCAAACGTAAAGTACGAATTGAGTTTTATTGTTCTTTTCCCGCTTTGGTTAGGCCCCTTTGAAGTGTCAAAAATAAATTTTTTGGGCCCCGCTGATTTAGTCTTGCTCTTAAAGGACCCCCGGGGGCAGCTGGGAAGAGAAAGATGTTTTAAGGGGATTCCCCAAACATAAATTTTACTTTCGTGCACGCCCCAAAAATAAGGGGTGTTTTGCCCTGAATTTAAAAACGACTTTTGGCAAAATCTGTCTTGTGTTTAAAAAGGAATTCGTTTCAGAATTTTTTTCAAAAGCCTTCATGTTCCCAAATTTGTTTTTGGATTAAACGGGTTTTTCTTTTGGGAAAGCGCTTGCAGTTCAGCAAAAATTTTTTCTGAAATGAAAAAGAAATGAAATTTTAAACACTACCTAACCCAAAGGGTTTTGGATGATTTAAGTATCAGCTTTTTACACTCCACCAAAACCCCGGTTTTTGCACCAAAACACAGCAAAGTTTTTAAATGGGTTTGATAAAAATTTGCATCGGTTTACCCAAACCACACTTTGCGATGTAGTCTTTTTTAAAGGGGGGTTTAAAATATTGCTTTTTTGGAGTTCCTTTTCCTTTTTATGAAAGGTTTTCAGTCCCGGGGGGACAGAAATGTCGAGGGTGTCGTTGTTTTATTTTTTAAAATTGTAGTGGGGGCCCAAAAAGAATATTTTGAATCAGAAAAATTTTAATGCACTCATTTTTTAAATTTTTTTTTAAAAAATGTTTGAAAAAATTTAAAAACCAAAAACCGCCCTTCGTTTTTAAACATTCTATTAAAAAAACGAATGCGGAACCAGAACGGTCCGCGCCCAAGAAATTTTTCTACAAAGTCTTTTTGGGGTTTAATTTTTAAACAAAGCCGAGGGGAATAATAAGATTTTAAAAAATTAAAAAATAGAAAGGGCCCAAATTAGTTGGCCCGTTACCATACCTGATGGTTAATTTCGGGGTTTTGGTCGCAAAAAAAGCAAAGAGTAATTCACATTGCTCTCAAAATTAACAAAGCAATCTGAAAACAATGTTGACCTTCAAACCTGAAGAAGAAGAAGAAGGGGACTATTTTTTAAAGAGCTAGCTAAAAAGTTAGGGGTTTTTTTAAATGCCAATCGGTTTCCCTTCTAGTTTTTGAGTTTCGTCAAACAAAATACTTATGAGGGAGGAAAAACCCCTCGCTGGGTTTTTTTTCATTACTCTTGTTCATTTTTTATTTAGTGGCAAAAAAAGAAAAATTATTGTTTGGGAAGGGGCCCCCCAACGGGTTTTAAAAGCTCTTCTGTCAGGGGGAAAAGGCGCATATTGCGATTATGAAAATTTTACCCAAATTTCCCCAATTTAAAAGTTTAAAAAAATTAGTTTGTGGGTCGGCCACATGTAATATAAAAATCAAAGACCCAAAACGGGGAAAGTTGTTTAAATGTGATTTCCCCCCATTTTTTTTGGAAAAAAAAATAAAACGTTACTAAAAAAAAATGTCGCGTGGGAAAAAGAATCAGGGGTTTTTACCTTAGCGCCTGTAAGGGGTTTTTAACTTAGAATTAAAAAAAACCCTTTCAGATGTTGCCGACTTTGAAAAGAAAAGGTGGGTTTGGCCCCTTTTTATGGTTTTGAGTACACTAAAGATGGTGATTTTTAAACGCAAAGAGGTTTGGGGCAGCAAAAAGGGTTTTTTTTTAAAATAAACAAAAAGGGGCAATCCCAAGGGGGAAATAATGTTTTGGCCCCGTAAATATAAAATAGTTCGAAAAACCCGAACCTTTAATGGCACTTTGAAAACCCAATTTTTGAATGGGGAAAAAAAATTTGAATTCATAAGCCCATTTACCCAAAATTTTTGCCCTCCAAAAAAGGTTTTCCCGAAAAAGCATTCAACTCGGGGCCCCTTTTTTTGTAAGTTTTTATGGGCCCGGGCGACAATTGTCGGAAAGAAATTGAAATAAAAGCCGTTTTGGGAAAAAAATACAACCTCCACAGAAAAGAAACAGTTTTTAAAAAAAGCTTCTACAAAATTACAGTTTTTTTCCAAGCAGGAAAAAATTTGGAGAACCCCTTTACAAAAAATATTTAAATTTCTGTCTTTAAAGTGTGGAGGGATGGGGTTGGGGCGTTTGTGACTCCTTTTTAAAGGAATTAAAAATTGGGTGCAAAAAAATAGACGTTTTAAACGCCCCTTAACGTTACCAACCGTTTTTACAAGGGGTGGGATAATTTAAGGGAAAAACAACAAGCAACCAAAAAACCCAAAGTTGACTTAAATAGAAACAATCTTACAGAACTGAATTGGATTTAAACTTACACATTTTGGCCTCAAAGGGGTTTTTTTTTAACTGAACAATTATTGCGGAGAGTTGATAAAAATAATAATGGGGTTAGATTTTTAAAATTTGTTATAAAAAATATGGAAACAGGTTTAAATTTTTTGATAAAATCCCCTTTATTGTTTTAAAAGATTTTTTGGCAGACTGGCTGTGGAAAAAAAAATATTTTTTCCTAGGGTTAATTTCAACAGGTTTTTTCGCTTTAAATTTTTATCAAATTTTAAAATTTTTTGTCCAACACTTAAAAAGGGAAAAAAAAACATATCATGATAGAAAAGGGTTTTTATGGGAAAAACCCAAAGACGTAAATTTTTTTTTAACCCTAGCACTAAAAATGGTGAATGTTTTTGAATTTCTTTTTTTAAAATGTTTGAAGGAACGCAGACCTCCTTTTTTTTTAAAATGACTGTTCGGCAGAAAAAAGAATAGTTAAAAAAAGAAACACTTTTTCAAAGCTTTGGGTTTCAGGGGTAGAACCCTGATGGGAAAAAGTGTGTGGATTTTAAAGCCAGGAAAATTTTAACTCGGTTTTAAAAAAAATTTAGAGAACAGTTTAAAGGGCTGTAGTGTTTTTTTTACATGAAAGAAGAGATCATTTGAAGAATTTTTTGCGCGAAAATGAGTTATTGAAAAGGTTTAAGAAAAACATAGGATTAAACAAAAAAATAAATCGGAAAAATTTATTTAAAAAGTATTGAAAACGGAATTTAAACCCAAACAGTATGTATGTTTGTAGATAATCGTTATTTTTTTTGGTTTTTTTGAAGTCTTACTTTGTTTAGGGAACGGAAAAGGGGGGTTTTTTTTGGTCGCCCTAGCCCGAACCTAGGTGAGGGGGTAGGGGGGGGTTGAATGCCCCCTTTTCCCCGTTCTCTCGGGGGGAACACCCGCATTAAACCCCTTTACGCGGGATAGTGTCATCGACCGTGAGGGGGGTAAAACGTCCTTGTAATGAGAGGGGGGGCAGGTGAATCAAATTACCAATC
>CM031595.1:151945176-151947676 GCA_018398815.1 Conus ventricosus
CAGTCCAGGACATAGGACGGAGGATAGAGGTGGACTGGGGGGGGGGAGTGGCAGACCAGGACATAGGATGGAGAATAGAGGTCGGACGGGGGGGGGGGGGAAGTGGCAGACCAGGACATAGGACGGAGGATAGAGGTCGGACTGGGGGGGGGGGGGGGGGGAGTGGCAGACCAGGACAGGATGGAGGATAAAGGTCGGATTGGGGGGAGTGGCAGTCCAGGACATAGGACGGAGGATAGAGGACGGATTGGGGGGGGGGAGTGGCAGACCAGGACATAGGATGGAGAATAGAGGTCGGATGGGGGGGGGGAGTGGCAGACCAGGACATAGGATGGAGGACAGAGGTCGGACTGGGGGGGGGGGGGGAGTGGCAGACCAGGACATAGGATGGAGGATAAAGGTCGGATTGGGGGAGTGGCAGTCCAGGACATAGGACGGAGGATAGAGGTCGGACTGGGGGGGGGGGGGGGGAGTGGCAGGACCAGGACATAGGATGGAGAATAGAGGTCGGACTGGGGGGGGGGGGGGAGTGGCAGACCAGGACATAGGATGGAGGATAGAGGTCGGACTGGGGGGGGGGGGGAGTGGCAGACCAGGACATAGGATGGAGGATAGAGGTCGGACTGGGGGGGGGGGGAGTGGCAGACCAGGACATAGGATGGAGAATAGAGGTCGGACTGGGGGGGGGGGGGAGTGGCAGACCAGGACATAGGATGGAGGATAGAGGTCGGACTGGGGGGGGGGGGGGGGAGTGGCAGACCAGGACATAGGATGGAGGATAGAGGTCGGACTGGGGGGGGGGGGAGTGGCAGACCAGGACATAGGATGGAGGATAAAGGTCGGATTGGGGGAGTGGCAGTCCAGGACATAGGACGGAGGATAGAGGACGGATTGGGGAGGGGGGAGTGGCAGACCAGGACATAGGACGGAGGATAGAGGTCGGATTGGGGGGGGGGGCCCAGTCCAGGACATAGGATGGAGGATAGTGGTCGGATTGGGGGGGGGGGGCAGTCCAGGACATAGGATGGAGGATAGTGGTCGGATTGGGGGGGGGGGGGGGGGCAGTCCAGGACATAGGACGGAGGATAGGGACGGATTGGGGGGGGTCAGTCCAGGAGATAGGATGGAGGATAGAGGACGGATTGGGGGGGGGGCAGACCAGGACATAGGATGGAGGATAGAGGACGGATTGGGGGGGGGGGGGGCAGTCCAGGACATAGGATGGAGGATAGAGGTCGGATTGGGAGGGGGGGGGGGAGGGCAGACCAGGACATAGGAGGAGGATAGAGGACAGATTGGGGAGGTGGCAGTCCAGGACATAGAAGGAGGATAGAGGACGGATTGGGGGAGTGGCAGTCCAGGACATAAAACGGAGAATAGAGGACGGATGGGGGGGGGGGGGGGGGGGGGGGCCAGACCAGGAATAGGATAGAGGATAGAGGTCGAATTGGGGGGTGGTGGGTGGGAGTCCAGGACATAGGACGGAGGATAGAGGACGGATTGGGGGGGGGGGCAGTCCAGGACATAGGATGGAGGATAGAGGACGGATTGGGGAGGGGCAGTCCAGGACATAGGATGGAGGATAGAGGACGGATTGGGGGGTCAGTCCAGGACATAGGACGGAGGTTTAGAGGACGGATTGGGGGGGCAGTCCAGGACATAGGTGGAGGATAGAGGACGGATTGGGGGGGGTCAGTCCAGGAGATAGGATGGAGGATAGAGGACGGATTGGGGGGGCAGTCCAGGACATAGGATGGAGTATTGAGGACGGATTGGGGGAGTGGCAGTCCAGGACATAGGATGGAGGATAGAGGACGGATTGGGGGGGGGCGGTCCAGGACATAGGACGGAGGATAGAGGACGGATTGGGGGGGGGGCAGTCAGGACTTTAGGACGGAGGATAGAGGTCGGATTGGGGGGGGGCAGTCCAGGACATAGGAATGAGGATAGAGGACGGATTGGGGGGGGGGCAGTCCAGGACATAGGATGGAGGATAGAGGACGGATTGGTGGGGGTGGGGGGGGGCAGCCCAGGACATAGGAATGAGGATAGAGAACGGATTGGGGGGGGGGGGGCAGTCCAGGACATAGGACGGAGGGATAGAGGGCGGATTGGGGGGGGGGGGGCAGTCCAGGACCATAGGAATGAGGATAGAGGACGGATTGGGGGGGGGGGGGCAGTCCAGGACATAGGATGGAGGATAGAGGACGGATTGGTGGGGGGGGGCAGTCCAGGACATAGGAATGAGGATAGAGGACGGATTGGGGGGGGGGGGCAGTCCAGGACATAGGATGGAGGATAGAGGACGGATTGGTGGGGGGGGGGCAGACCAGGACATAGGATGGAGGATAGAGGACGGATTGGGGGAGTGGCAGTCCAGGACATAGGATGGAGGATAGAGCACGGATTGGGGGGAGTGGCAGCCCAGGACATAGGATGGAGGTAGAGCACGGATTGGGGGGGGGGGGCAGTCCAGGACATAGGACGGAGGATAGAGCAC
>CM031595.1:151960176-151972676 GCA_018398815.1 Conus ventricosus
TATTGACCTGACGCGATACGACGCGCGACGTGATGATGATGACGATGTGAGATGTGATGCGTGGTGGTGGGGGTAGGGTGGGGGGTGGTGGTGGGGGCCCGTGTTGGTGGGACGGTGACGACGACTACGACGCGACACGATGAGAGATGATAATGTGTAAGATTAGTGAGTTTGATTATGGTGGTGATGAGATGATGATGATAAGAGATGATTTTTGATGATGATGTGAGGCTTTTTAAATTTCCCAATATTTCTGCTAAAAGCACTTTTGTGGCATTTATGTAATATGGAAAAAGGGTCTGGTTGGGAAAAAAATTTTCCCCAAACCCCAAATTTGTTTAACCCCCAACATTTAAAGGGTTTTTTTTGTCCTTTTCTTTGGTTTTTCTGTAATGATCTGGAGATTTTCATATCATTAGACAAAAGCCGGGGTTGATGGAAATCCTTTCGCTGAAAGTAGCAGAATAGCATTTGTTCCTATGAAAGAGGCGAGACTACATGCCTAAAGTAATAGGGACTGCCCACAGGGACCTCGCTGGTCTCTGGTGTATTTTTTGCAATACCCCATATGAAAATCTCGAATTCTGGGGCGTTATGATGCCCTTTGTTGTGCCCTTGATGTTTATGTCTTTCCACATTCTCCCGGGGTGAAACTGTCTGAATGTTTACCGGGGAAGGCCCTTCATTCGCAGTTCCGTGAGTGGCAATAATTGTAGTCAGAAGGGGTTTAAAAGGGGGTGTTCGCATGTACTGAACAAAGGTCCCCTGAAAATCTGTCCAAGAGATCGGAAGCAGTGGGTGTTCCCCTTTGGGGAGGAGCCAAGGTTTTTCCCCACATCGGGTGCTTCTTTGTGTGTGCGGGCCCCTCAAGGACGTGTAGGGAGATGGTCAAGCGTCGGACTATTTAGGGGTTTGGAAATTTGGGGGCGAACCCTTCCCCCCCCTTTCCAAATTTTATTTTCTGTCGAAAAAAAGCCGTTTTTGGGTGGGGAAGCCAAACAGAGACCAAAATGAGAATAGAGCAAAATAAAAACCACGCATTTCGATAATCCCCGGGAAAAGTCTGAATTTCAAACCCATACAATGGCTGGAGGGAATATCGTACCTCCCCCTGATTGTAGCAAATTTTTTGTTAGCTTGATTTTTTAAGCAGCTATCCGAAGCCAGGGTTTTTCTTTTGGGTCCCATCATGAGAAAGGACGGCTCGACATTAAGCCCCTTTCCCCCTCTAAGGGCAGGAGTGTGCGGTTAGTTTTCTGCTGGTGGTTTTTGGTGCAGGGATGTAGCAGGATTTGATTGTCGACCCTTCCCGAAAATAACATTATGCCCTCACTAAATGTCTGTGTAAAAGCAAAATGGATTCTGTATGTCGGGCTATAAATTTAAGGGGGGTTTTTAAAAATCGGGGGTTTTTAAATTATTCCCCCAGGGCCCCCTGTATATTGGTGGTACCCAGCAGCCTCTATAGGCCCCCGTTCAATTTAAAAAATTTATGAAAAGGGTTCAAACACGTTTTTTAAAATATTGCTCGCCCCAAACATGACGTGATCTTCTCACAGAACTAACCACGAAAAAATTCTCCCAAATCCCTTTGTCCTCCCCCCCCAACCCCCCCCCAACCCACTCCAATCCCATCTTTGTTTTGCCCTTTTTTCCCTTTTAAGGATTCGGACTGTGAAATTTCTCCTATGATAAAATATGGCATTTTTGAGGAATTTCACAAGGAGATATTACCTTTCGAGAGATTTAAATGACAGAAATATGGACAAAAAAAAGGGAAAAAAAAAGTGACGTCATAAAGAATGGATGGCAATAAAAATAATGCGCCCCTGTGTGGGGAATTTTAGGACCCTTCGAATGTGACACAAACTCTTTTTCTGATCAAAGGTTTTCCCAGCAAGCAAAACTTTAATCTAAAATATAACCCCACCAAACAAAATCCTAGTTTTTTATGAGGTGTACTTTGTTATGATGGAGGGGGGGGGTGATAGTGGGGAGGAGGAGGAGGTGAGAGTTTGGGGTTGGGGGTCGCGGGGGGCGCCTCTTGAATATTTCCAAAATGTGACAAAAAATGATGTTTCGTCCGAGTATGACACAGATTTATCCCAATGCCTGATTTTTCGATGGACAAAAAAATCCAAACATTACCTTCAGAAAGAAACGTTATGAGTATTTAATCACCTGACCTGACCCTTTTCGAAAGCGGGTTTCCCGCCCCAAGGACGCTGGCCGGGGAAAATCAGAAACCTGGCACTGCGGAAATCCCTCTGTATTAAAAAACCAGGCCGAATTCCTGCAAAGTTTAGCGGTGTGTCCCCGTAAAAAGATGCCCCGTGAATGTTATTTTAGTACGAGATATGAACTTAACACTTTTTTATATTCAGCACACACACACACCACACAACCCCACACACAAACACACACAACACACACACAAAACACACACAAAAAACACAACCCCACACACAACACACCAACCCCCCACACAAAAAACACAACACAAAACACACCACAGTATTTTTATTTTAAACAGTGGTGGTGGTGGCAGGGGTGGTGGTGGTGGTGGTGGTAGTAGACGTGGTGGTGGCGGCGGTGGTGGTGGCGGTGTCCTTCCGGAGGTCACGTCGCCAGTGTTCCACGGCTGGCTCTTCTCTTGTCCTGGAGGTTTCAGGTGACAACCTGTCTGATGGGTTCCCGATGACACCTTGTCTGGTAGTTCTAGGTGGCAGCCTGTGTGATAGGTTCCAGGTGACAGCCTGTCTGATGGGCATCAGGGGAAAGCCTTTTGGAAGATACTTGACGTTTGTTTTCGTAGCGTATGCCCGATCCACCTTCGTCTTCTTTTAATTTCATCTTTTACTGGCCTTTGCTGTGCGTGGTTCCATAGTTCTATGTTGCTGATGGTGTCTGGCTAGTGACACTTGAGGATTCTTCTTGAGCAAGTGTTCATCAGGAATTGCAGTTTTTATGGAGATTTGAATTGTGCTCCATATATTTCACATTATAGTAGAACTGTTGGATTTATTGTTTTTTGTTTTCGGTATCTTAGAGCCTCGGGTTTCTTTAGCCATAGTAATGCTGCTCCGGCATTTTCGATCCCTGTTTAGACATTGGCGTTTATCGATAAAAGCCACCTAAGTAGATAAAAGACACCACTTTTCCAATGCAGCGGTCCGTTCGAGTGTGAGTGCTTTCGCCCTAGCTGCGATGACTCTCTTTTTCTATTTTCTTTTCATATTACCCATCATGGATCAATCCGCATATCATTCTATAGTATGCGTTTCTGATAAGGTTGAACAGTTTGTGAACACGCCATCGTGTCACAACAGTTTCAAGAGGGTTTCCATGTCTACGCTTTTAGTTGCCTTCTCAAAAATCGACAACTTTGAAACAGAGCGATTGTTCCACTCTTCCTGCTCCAGACTGGAGTGATACAGTTTGGTCTGATCGATCTTTTTCCTGAAGCCATCTTGCTCCTCTCTTAGCTGAGAGTCGACTGCATCTTTCATTCTGTAATGACGAGCCTGTTGGAAACGTTTCCTGATACAGACGGGAACGTGATTACACCTTGGCTAGGAGCTGTCTCCTTACCTTAAACACTCCGTGGGAATGATGTCCCCGAACTGCTGCAATCACATGACAGTGGATCCCCCTCATTGCCTCACGCATCTCCCAATGCGGAAGACAGCAATCCGTGTCAATTTTCTCCCTGCCAATCAAAGTCCGTGTCAATGCGTCAGAATCGGCAAGTTAATTAGCACTGTCGCTGGATGAAAGAGGTGGCGCCATCTGGACTGCGACGCTCACTTATGCTGCTAAGAAATGAATGTCATTAATAGGAAGGAATACCGCCGGACACCCAGGAAAATGGGGCTGTGGGGAGGGGGGATTGTCAGGCATCTGTTGTGGTATTGTTCTTCTTTTGGTAGGTGTCTTCTTTGACTCATACCGATCGGGCTGTGACCCCTTTTGACCCGTGAGGAGGTTTCCTTGGACACACACACGCGATTGGGAAGTCTCAACCCTGGCACATTTATGTGTGAGCTGCATGGGGGTCAGGTACTGCTGTCCCTCACCTCACCTCAGGCCCACAACTACAGAAGTAGTCGTTGGGGAAAGCTGAGGACCCTGCTGTACTGTTGTCGCCTTTCACCAATCAGGCGGGTCGAGGTGAGTTGGAGTATGGGGAAAGGCCTGTAGTTTAAAAAAGATAGATTTTCCCGCATTACTGTTTTGTTTGTTTTTTCTTTCAAAACATACAGTGGAAAATCATATTACATGAAAATGTATTTTAAGTGCCTTTGATCAAAAGATCCTGACACCTCTTTTCTTTAAAGGAAATGTAAGCTATGATCATGACTGTGCTTTTCTCAGCCCAACTCTTTTGTCCTGCCTTTGGCAGCCAGAGTCAAGCCAGTTCTGGTGCCTTGGTTCAGCTCTCTTCTGCGGAAGAGGTACCACCCCCCCCCCCCCCCCCCTCCTCTTTTGTAGGCCAGCTTGCCTGGAGTGACTGGAGAATAATCCTTATACTTACCTTATGGTACGGTATGGAAATGCGTGATAAAATGGTAAGCAGCAAAGTGTGAATGTTGAGTTGACTGGGGTTGTGGATTTGACTTTAAACCCCGACATTGGGACGACCCCACAGAAATCCGCGTGAGACAGAGGACTGAAAAAGAAAAACGTTCTTCGTTTGACTGAGGGGGAAAAAATGTTAAAACCGTATTCCTAGGTCGGAACTGTGGAGATTGAACTTCTTTGAGATTACACTTTGAGCAAGAGGCTCCTTATTTCTTCTGTTGTGAAGTTCATTTGGGCCAGCTGGAAGCTGGACGATACGCACATAGGTAATTTCGGGCTGTAGAGCAAACCCATCCTGGGATTTCATTTGTTCACCTTCCCCTACATCCACCCTCTAGCCCATCTTTTTATGACTCCTCTTGGAGGAGCTTCAAGACATAAACCTTTTTTTTTCCTTGGCAGGACTTTGTTTCCTTCAACATTATTCTGGTGATATTTGTATTGCATCCATTTTGAGGGCACAGCTGCCAGCTCTCTTCTGCTTTGAGCGTGATCTTCCAAGAGTTGTTGCGAGGTTTGTTTTTTGGGGAAGCGTTTCCATTTGTGCCACCTTTGGCACCCTTTTAAGATGCTTTAACAAAATCCGGGTGTTTGGTCTTCTGAGTCCCCCAGATGGTGACTCTCTTCAGCTTTTCTTCGGCAGGTGACGTGTGTGAGAGGTGAGAGGATTGAAAAGGTTTGTCATTAAACATGATATGTGGAAGTTATGTCGTCAGTTTTGTGTTGCGACTTGCTGTCCTTAAGTGAGCAGTTCGTGGTGAGAGTTCTGTTTGTAGTTTCTCCCCTTACTCCCCAGACCGCTGCATGCTACTCGCACACAGACTTCCATCTAGACTAACAGTCCGTGACAGAAGCAGAAGATCAGGCAAGAAGAGTCTTTCTGGGTGAGTCATATATCATCATTGCAACAAAATCTGGGCTGGTTAAAATAAACTAAATATGGAAGGAATCTGAGAAGCTGGGTCTTAAAGAGAGATAGTCTTAGTAATCGTGGAGCGAGCGAGCGAGCGAGCGAGCGTGTGTGTGTGTGTGTGTGTGTGTGTGTGTGTGTGTGTGTGTGTGTGTGTGTGTGTGTGTGTGTGTGTGTGTATGTGTGTGTGTGTGTGTGTGTGTGTGTGTGTGTGTGTGTGTGTGTGTGTGTGTGTGTGTGTGTGTGTGTGTGTGTGTGTGTATGTGGTGTGTTGTAGAGCAGACAGAGTTTCCTGTCACGGAAATGCTGTTTGACTGTATCATTTACGGATGAAATTTCTTTAGATACGAGTTGCTGAGAGGATCTCAAGTCAAAGTACCGGTGCAGACCGCGTACACACACACACACACACACACAACACACACACACACACACACACACGCACACGCACGCACGCACGCACGCACGCACGCACGCACGCACGCACGCACGCACGCACGCACACACACACACACACACACACACACACACACATGTATACGTACATGCATGCACTCATCCATCACACAGGCACAAAAAAGCACATGCAGGCACACATGCACGTGCGCGCGCACACATTCACACACACACACACACACACACACACACACACCACACACACACACACACACACACACACACACACACACACACACACACACAAACGCACGCGCGCGTGCGCACGCAAGCAAGCACGTGCACCCACATCCACACACATACACACACGCGCGCGCACGCACGCACGCCTGCACAAGTGCGCACACTCAACAGATACTCACTCTCTCTCTCTCTCTCTCTCTCTTCTCTTCTCTCTCTCTCTCTCTCTCTCTCTCCTTCTCTCTCTCTCTCCCCTCTCTCTCTCTCTCTCTCTCTCTCTCTCTCTTCTCTCTCTCTCTCTAGGGCCGCCGAAGCAAGTGTCATCAATACAGGAGGTTGTCTTCTGGACAATCGACAAAGCACTCTCTGCTAATGAACCTCAGTACGTACACCCAGCTGAGACGTTGCACTGTAGTGAGGTTAAATCTACATAGGATGTATGCTCACTCTCTCTGCTGACATAGCTAATTAGACAAATGAAACCCAGGCGAGAGCAAGTACGAGAGCACTGTAGGAGCCCCAGACATACAGAGTAAGTAGGAGCCCTACATAGATATCTAGTCTCCCTCCCAACTGATGCTGCCCGCTCAGTCCTCTCTCCTCCGCTTCCCCTCCCTAGTCCTCTGCCTCTCATAGACACACACTTCCACTCTAACACCGCCCCTCCCCCCCCCCCCCCCCCCCCCCCCCCCCCCCCCAACCTCATCCCTTCGCGCATCAATAAACGACCAGTCCATGATTGGTCAGTCTAGACATTGTCAATGTAAGACTCAAAGACAAGCAAACAGTATTTCCTGAAAGGCTGAAATCGAGCATCTGGTTCAGTGACAAAGGAATAAAAATGAAAGCAAACGGACGAGAAGTAATTGGATCGAATTGTTAGTGAGAATAGGAAAGAACTATTACAAAGTTCTTGTCTGCAATTTTATTCAACACACACTCTCAAACACTTTAGTCTGTCATATTACTGCAGATACAAGCCTCCTGTCAAATCATGGACACTAGCTGCTCAGGGACACAGATTCCATTGTCATCCCATTATTTACTGGCCTTGGTAGCGGTTCCATTACATGACCATTCAAAACCTAAAAATAAATCAAATAAATTTAAAGGAGTCAAACAATTCAAATGAATGTCCTACTAGCTTTTACATATCAGATTACGTAAGTTTTGACAAAAATATCATGATTTAAAAAACTGTTCAACGATCAGCCAAAGTGTTTAGACAGAAACCATTAGATATCACAGATATGTGGATCCCGTCATCATCTGTATTCACTGCTCTAAGAGCCCCCAGATATTGAAAACATTTGAATCCTTTTCAACCGGTTTTGTCTCTAGCATACATGTACTCATTCCATGCAGCCTTAGCGGAAGTTTTTATTACATGCTTGTCTACAATAACAAAGATAAAATCACCGGATGTTTGTCTAGCTTTAAAGGAACCATTTGCTCTTGTGGGTTCTAATCTATTTTAATGGGTGCGTAAACATGTCCAAGGCATAGAAACAATCCCTTTGTTTTGATCACATTTTGAACATTGAAAGTGTTTATTCTGCTGAAAGAATCAGAAACGAAGTGATTCACTGGCGATGCAGCATCTCCTCTGGGGGTTGCCTCATGACGAACTAACGTTGATTGATCCCCGTGGATACCCGTGCTCAGGCTGAGACAGGATAAGGCAGGGTGTGGCTGTGAATGGGATGGAAAGATTGGAGGTGTTGAGGATGAGACGGGAAAAATACCCGGGAAACCCACTCAGCTACATATGGCTCTACCTGTCTCTCATCTCAAACCTGCCCGTAATGCAATAAGCGTCTGTTCCATTGGAAGTGGAGGCTATAAGGTGTTAATTTAAGAGAAATGAAGTGACAAAAGTAATAGGAGAGAGAGAGAGAGAGAGAGGAGAGAGAGAGAGAGAGAGAGAGAGAGAGAGAGAGAACTGCACATTCAAGATAATGTAAAAAAAATGGCCACAGTGCAATTAGTAAGGAAAACAAAAGACAAAGAAAACGGACGAAGTCAGAGAAAGAATAAGAATGAATGTATAAGATCACAGATGGCTATGACATGACTCGCCATCATCTATATGTAACAAGTTTGACCAACTTCTGATAGACGACAAAACTCTGCAAGTTATCAGCGCCGCTCATCTCTCCACATGGCCGTGTGAGCTGGAGCGGACAATCCAGGCAATTGAGAAGGAAAGCTCCTGACGGATCTTACATACCTCATGCATGGAACAAAAGTCAAATGACTATACCACACAGCCAGTCAATACAACTGCCTCCAAACAGAGCCATTCTTGGCAGTTATCCACGCCTTCACTTGGTGTGGCACGCGTATGATTGGATCTCGCCATGACTTTGTCCACGGTGGACAGTGGATGTCTCAGACGCAAAGAAAAGAAGTGGCCGACAGATCACGAGAAGATCATGGCTGCTCACACAGTGCTGTTGCAGATGACTGAGAAGAAAGGCCTGGAGATCATGGACTGCCCTAAGCTTCATCATAGAACCTCTGTGACCTGTCATCATTGGATGCTGGTCATACGTGGATAAACATGTGGTGAGGGCGAGCAAAGAAGAACCGAGGAATTGTGTAAAACTATCATGTCTGTAACCTGAAAGTTTTAAATAAACACAGCTGGGTTGTTTTCTTCCGGCAAAACATAAATCAGCTAAGCATGCAGACATCTAACCAGTTGACAGTTTCTTACCCTGGCAAGTTGTCAACAACAGAATTTGCTTTAATATACGTATTATAGTCCGTATGAAACCACCTGCCGGAATCGATCCTTTTAAAAAATTACCATACCCATCCTGATAGAAAGTATCGATATGGTAAATAATGATGTTGCCACCCTTTCCAAGCAAAAAAAAAATCAGTTTTTTCCCTCAGCTTTGTATTAATATAACGATCACTAAAACATTTAGCGCTGTTTTAAAAGTCTGATAAAGAATCTACAAAGCAAAGTAATTCCTCCATGGATTTTTTGGGGTCACCATTTCTTCCTACTCTTACAACCAAGAACCAAAACTAGGAATATGCAAGTTATGTATAAGCTTTGAATTTTATATCAGCTCAGTATTTTATCGCAAGATATTGTTTTTACTACGTTGATAGCAATGCTGCTTTATGAGTGTGGGGTGAGTGGAGAGAAGAACAGGAAGCTCTAGGGATAGGGTGGAATAAGAATAAAGAGGGTCAGTGGTAGGGGATGGAGAGTTTTGACCACATGAATGTGAAGCAGGAGAATTTACAGAGAACCGCCTGGTTCATCGTCAATACAGATCCACGATTGTACTCCAAAGCAGTCGAGGAGACGACCAAAGGACAATCAGACGGATGGACAAAACAGAGAACAGCCAGACAGGCCGTGACACAGAGTTTCCTCAGCGTGCATGAGGATGGAGACCACTGTTGTTTAACCGTGCTGGCGGATAACTTTTTTCCATCGATTAGAGTGCATCGATTAGGAAGTGGGCGCAGCTGCTGTGATGACCCCCCCCCCCCCCCCCCCGTCTCTCTCTCTCTCTCTCTCTCTCTTTCTCTCTCTCTCTCTCTCTCTCTCTCTCTCTCTCTCTCTCTCTCTCTCTCTCTCGTTTCGGTTCTTTTTACTATTCATTAGACTATTCATAAATCGCTCTCTCTCCCTCTCTCTCTCTCTCTCCCTCTTCCCCCCCCCCCCCCCCCGCCTCTATCTCTCTCTCTCATTTTGGTTCTTTTTACTATTGATTAGACTATTCATATATATGTATATATATCTCTCTCTCGCTCTCTCACTTATTTTGGTTCTTTTCCAATTCAAATCTCTCTCTCTTCTCTCTCTCTCTCTCTCTCTCTCTCTCTCTCTCTCTCTCTCTCTCTCTCTTCTTCTTCTTCTTCTTCTTCTTCTTCTTCTTCTTCTCCTTCTTCTTTTTCCCTCTTCTTCCTTCCACACAAATGCACACAAACATGCTTGTGCCTTTCATCATCAACTGTGACAGCTGCAGTCTTCTTGTCGAGGTGGTCGTGCCCTTCGGCGCGTTCATTAATACCTGTTGCGGTGCCCAAGGTCGACAAGTACTTCACGTTATGCCTGGAAACAAGCTCATTTGGCTTTTCCAACCGGCTTGTGGTGCTTGTGTATGGCAGTCTGGGCAATGTGCATCGAAGGGTTCTGCCAGCTTTGCACATGACTGGTGTGAGCTGATACAAAACGTAGTCGTAAGCTACATAATCGTACCATCAGTGTGATGACCGGATCATTTCTTATGTGGCAAAGATGCTACAGAGACACGCAGGTGTAAAAGGTTAGGTGATTGTTAACATATCCCCACTTCCACGTGTATCAGGATTACCAGCTTGTGTGTATGATTGTGCGAGTGTGTGGGTGCAGGGCCATTGTGCGAGCATGTGCAAGTATGCCGGCATGCGCATGCATCTATTTAAGAGGGGGGGGGGGGGGGAGGGGTATATGTTCCATGTGTGTTCACATGGGTTTATTCGCTCGCGTGAAGCGAATTTAGCTAGGTTCCCTTCCTAGATGCAGTCTCTTTGAATTCTTTTTGCATTCAGTACGTCGCGACTGTTTCCAGCGGTGTTTGTGTCAGGAGATGTACTTTTCGGAGCTTGCTATTGAAATCGGATTGATCAAACACGTTTACCATCCTCCAGAAGAAAAGTATAGAATCTACAAAGCGAAATATTTCCTGCATGGTTGCCTTGCGATTGTTTCTTCCTTCTAATTCGAACGTGGGTTTAATTTATCGCTTGGACTGCTTTACAGCAAAAGTCTTTACCTTTATATATATATATATATATATATATATATATATATATATATATATATATATATATATAAAAATATATAAATAAATAAATATATATATATATATATACCAGTTTAAAATAGGATTTTAAAATGAAGAGATTAAAACCTCTTCATTTTAAATCCTATTTAAACTGGTATGTCGCTCCCTACATGGTTGAGCACTTTTAACGTTCTGAGTGGCTTTTTAACTCTGATTTTATATATATATATATATATATATATATATATATATATATATATATATATATATATATATATATATATATATATATATATATATATATATAATTATAAACAAAACTTGCTCTTATGTCTTAGATTGAAAAAATTATAAGGGGGGGGGGGGGGAGATATGCATTCATATCTGCAGTGGTAGATAATTCTGCCTAACTAACAGTATGTGCTTGAATGGGTGAATGGGGAATGCTTCTCAAAATGAGCCTTCAGAAAGCTTATAGTCTCAGAGAGAGAGAGAGAGAGAGAGAGGAGAGAGAAGAGAGAGAGGAGAGAGAGAGAGAGAGATCCATGTATTTGTGTGTGTGTATATGTGTGTGTGTGTGCATGTATGAGTGTGTGTATGTGTGTGTGTGTGCGTGCGTGCGTGCGTGCGTACGTGCGTGCGTGGCGCGCGCGCGCGCGCGGTGTGTGTGTGTGTGTGTGTGTGTGGAGGAGAGAGAGGAGAGAGAGAGAGAGGAGAGTAGAGAGAGAGAGAAGAGAGAGAGAGAGAGAGAGAGAGAGAGAGAGCGAGAGAGAGAGAGGCAATTCATTGCAGTTTTGTGTGTGGCTTGGTATGTTCTGGGTGTTTTCGTTTGTTTGTTTGTTTGTTTTTTTGTTAGTATAGAATATGAGTACTGCTTTGTGAAGGCAGTAGTGCGAGGAGAGGCTGATGAAGTGAGGAATGGGAATGGGTGTGGAAAGGGGTTGGGTAAAGGAGGAAAGCTGTTGACTGGATGCAACAGGAAGATAACAGGTTAACACTGTACTGCCTGGTTCATTGTCCGTGCTGAACTACAACTGCAGTTTCAAGCATCCAAGTACAGACGACGTATACAAAGGCGGACAAAACAAACAACAGCCACACAGGCAGTGATTCAGAGTTCCTCAGGCATGGTTGATGATGAAACCACTGTCATTTCAACGTGATGGCGAAGAATTTTTGTACTGATTAGTGTGTATCTTCCAGCATTCAAGTGTAGCTGCAGTGATGAGCCCCACCTCCATCCCTGCCCTCTGTCTGTGTGTCTGTCTCTGTGTCTGTCTGTCTGCCTGTCTGTGTGTGTGTGTGTCTGTGTGTCTCTCTCTGTCTCTCTCTGTCTTTGTCTCTCTCTCTCTTTCCTCTCTCTCTCTCTCTCTCTCTCTCTCTCTCTCTCTCTCTCTCTCTCTCTCTCCCTCTCTCTCTCTCTCCTCTCTCTCTCTCTCTCTCTCTCTCTCTGCTAGAAAGATTCATTAAAATCTTTGTCTTTGACTCTCTCGTTATTTGTTTCTCCTCTTCTCCCTTTTTGGCACATACGCACATGCGCAAATGCGTTTCATTATCACTCGTGCTAGCTGCAAAGT
>CM031595.1:151980176-151985176 GCA_018398815.1 Conus ventricosus
CTTGTAATGCGATATTCGCCCAGTCCACTCTTGTCACATAGGCCAATCAGCTTCAAGGCCACTTTGTAGAAGCTGGCCGCGCGTTGCGCCTGTGTGGGTCTTGGCAGAGTGTGGTGGTTTTGCTATAGGTGTGAGTGTGTGGGCTGACGCTAGGCCCCCACTTGGGAAGTGTGTGGTTCTTGCTTGAACCCAACTTAGCAGTTTTTCACCTGCTGTACCCTCCGAGTATTGCCTATTGGCGTCTCTGGCTGAAGAGCCAAGTATCGGACCTGCCACTTTAGGACAGACGTGGGACGCAGACCGTAGGGCCTGCACTGAGACCCAGCCGTCCTCTACCTAGTGCTTCAGTGGGAAGCCAGGGCACTCTGCGCTGCACTGCGCGACAGCCGTCGGCCGAGACTGCGTGTGCCGGGGGCACATCGCAGTGAACCTTCTGCCTGCAGCCGCGTTCCTTTCCCCTCCTTCTTGAGGGGAGAGGTCTTCATCGTCCTTGCTGTGCTCCCCCCACTCTCTTCTACTGTTCTTACTACAGGGAGGGGGTAGAGCCTTCCAGCAGTTTGGGCTCCAGACGTCCGTATTCTTCTCCAGTTGGGGGAGGCCCCCCTTTTTGGAGAATCGAGCCTCTGTGTAGTCGACTGTGAATTAGTAGTGTGCAGCGTTGTTCTTCCTTTTCTACAAGGACTGTGTTTGTTCTTGTTCTTCGCCTGGTTTTTGCGTGAACCCCAGTTGAACTTGGCGTGTCGTCTTTGTGAAAGAGTTCAAGTTGTATGACAGAGTAGTAGTTATCACGGTTTAGTTAATGTTTCTCCAACATTGATTGAGTGATATTGTTGTGTGTTTTGACCACGTTGATTGGGTAACTTGTTGGTTGGTCATTCTTTTGCAATGATACAGTTGCCTTTGTGCTGGTTTTGAACGCATTGGATAGTCACTTGTTTAGTGATATTGCTCTCATATTGTATGACTCTGTTCTCTTCTCTTCTATTTTCCAACCTGTCCTTCTGTTCTCTTTCCTTCTATCCTTCTAACGTTACTCTCTGATATTTTGTTCATTTGGAGAGAGTGTGGATTGATTGTTGATGTATATGTTTTTGTGGAGTGATTGTAATTAAAAGAATTGAGAGTGTACCTTGTCTTTGTCATAGTGCGTGTGGTTGCGAGTTGGGGACATAAAAGGGATCACTATCCCACTTCCATTAGGGGAGTTACATTGGTGGAGATGCGGGGTAACGTTTAAAGGAAGGGAGGTGTTAGGAGGTTTGGTTGGGAGGGTGTCTCGTCTTGTGTTGTGTTGTTGAATGCAAGGGTATGTTAGCTGTGTGAGAGTGGGAGGTTGGTGGGAGTACCGGGGCTAAGCCGGGGGAGCCCTTGCCACAGTAGGATTAAGGTATCATTGGCCGGCCTTTTGCCTGGGTAGCGCTGCTTGGGCAATCCTCTGTTGGTACTCTACTTCTTCTCATCTTCCTTCTCTCACTTTCCTCTATTTTTCAATCTTCTTCATTTTTATTTTCCCGTTTTCCCGGCTATTTTTGTGATTTGTCGTGAGTTACCATGGCCGAGTCTGTAGAAGGAGTCATGACTCGTCAGCGAGGTCGCGCTACCGCGACGCAACCTTCCGCCAAGGATCCTACAGTCACTTCAGCTCCGTCTTACGGCGCGTCCTTGGATTCAGGAGTGTCGACCCAATATGCCTCGACTCCTGTGACTTCTCTCCAGTTCGGTACTTCGACTGTTACCGCTATGGTTACCATCTCGACGCCTGGGGTTTCGTTGCTTACGCCATCTCGCGTTCACGACACAGTGAGGGCAGGGAGATCTCTCCGTTCAGACGAGTTCGATGAGATCTTGAAGATAAGGGCCTTAGGGATCGCTTGCGGACTCACCATGGAGCAGCTTCCTGCATTTGTCCTCCAGGAAAGAATGCGTCGAGAGGATGCCTTGAGACTGGAGGTCCTGCGCCGTGAAGATACGCTGAGACAGGAGACCAGGCAAGAAGCCATCAGGAGAGAGGAGTTGGTACAGAAGGAAAGAGAATTCCAGAGACAGGAGGCTCGGAGAGAGAGAGAGTTGGAGAGACAAGAGGAGCTAAGGAGAGAAGAGTTCCAGAGACAAGAGGAGCTAAGGAGAGAAGGTTCCAGAGACAGGAAGAACTTAGGAGGGAGGAGCTGGCGTTACGTCAGCAAGAGCTTGTGGTAATACAGGCAGCAGCAAACAGGACAGTAGAGGGTAGCCTCGTCGCGAGTGGTGTGGCTAGCACAGGCTCTAACTATAAATTGAAGCTGGACCCATGCGACGACCACACCGATATCGACACATACCTGGCACACTTTGAGCGAGTCGTCACGCTAACGGATGGCCGAAGAAGTCTGGGGATCTAGGTTAGCACCTCAGCTTCGAGGGAAGGCACGCAATGCTTTTGTCAGGCTAGATCCGGAAACAGCTACTGACTATGAAGTCCTCAAGAAAGCGCTCCTGGAAGAGTACAAGAGAACACCTGAGTTCTACGGCGCAAGTTTCGGGAAGCCCGCAAACAGTCCGACGAAACCTTCAAACAGTTCCTCCGGCGCATCGATGTGTATCTGGAGCGGTGGATCAAGTTGGGGGAGTGTCCTGTTTCCTTTGAAGGCCTGTACGATCTGATCTTAAAGGAACAGCTAGTAGGAACCTTCACCGGAGAGTTAGCTACCTTTGTCTTTGAGAAGAGACCCAAGACGGCAGAGGAGGCCGCTGAGTTGGCTTTCCAACACCTCGAGGCCAGGAGGGAAGCTAAACTGAGCAATCCTGTGCAGTCATCCGCCAACAGCCAGCAACGAAGTGGTGGAGGAGTGTCTCATCAGGAGACATCGAAGGTCGCAGTAGCTCAGTCGGGAAGCAGCAAAGTGGGAGACACATCCAAACCCAATACACCAGGCACCGCCAACCAGACGACGGTTGGAGGTCGGGACCACCCGCTGTTACCGTTGCCATCGGGTAGGTCATTTTGGTAGGGATTGCCCGCACAACCAAGCCAGAGCCATGGGGACAGCTCCAACTACCATGAAGAAGTTATCTGACGTACCGGTGTCACTCTGCCACGAGTGTGAGGAGAAGCCATTCAACCCCGTGGGGAAATGTCGAGTCAACGGCCAAGCTGCAACCAGTTTCCGTGATTCGGGGGCAGACAACTTGTTTGTCAAACCGAAATTTGTGTCAGCCTCAGACTACACAGGCAACTATGCGGATGTGGAAATGGCAGACTTCGGGCTCTCCGGCAAATACCCCACTGCAGTGGTAGATCTGGAATCCTATTACCTTTGTGACAGAGTGATCGCCGTCGTGATCGAGAGAATTAGACCAGATGTCTTCATCGGGAATCAGGTCCAACGAGTAAATGGAGATTGGCTGGAAGTTTCTCTGTACCCTCGACGTGAACTTATAGCAGCAGTGCAGACCCGAGGACAGAAGAGAGAGGAAGCCAAGCCCGTCAAACCCATTCCTGTGATTGACGTTCTAGGTCAGGAAATAACAACTGCAAAGTTGAAACAGCTCCAGACCGAGGATCCCACCTTGGCAAATGCTAGGCAAACCGCGCGTCAAGGCGGGAAGAGGACCCAGAGGGGTGCCGAACTGTCTTTCCGCTTTGCCAAGGGAATTCTCCAACGAGTCTTCTCAAAGGATGGAGAGAGTACACACAAGTATGTGTGCCACAGGATCTGCGCAAGACTGTGCTATAGATCGCTCATGATACCCCAATGGGAGGTCACCTAGGTGCCAAAAAGACCAGAGAGCGGATTTGGTCATCGTTCTACTGGCCAAGGTTGTGTAGCGACGTCCGACGGTATTGCCAGTCTTGCGTCCAGTGCCAGAAAGTGTCTCCAAAGGAAGGGTCCCGAAGGCTCCGCTAGGGAGTTTTCCGTTGACGGAAACTCCATTTGAGAAGGTTGGGGTCGATCTCGTTGGACCAATCAAGCCAGCTGCGGACAGTGGAGCCCGTTTCATCCTTGTCCAGGTGGACTTTGCTACGCGTTACCCCGAAGCAGTCCCTCTCAAGAATATCGAGGCGGAAACGGTCGCCGAAGCCCTTTGGACAATGTGGACCAGACTTGGGGTTCCTCGAGAGGTGCTGTCAGACCAAGGGGGTCAATTCACGGGCAAGATCATGGCTGAAGTTCAGCGACTGCTAGCGATCAAGGGACGTACGACCACGCCATACCATGCTCAGTGTAACGGAATGGTAGAGAGGTTCAACGGAACGTTGAAGACCATGCTCCGGAAGATGTGCACTGAGGATCGACGAACCTGGGATCGCTACATACCTGCATTGCTCTTCGCGTATCGTGAAGTTCCCCATGAGAGTACTGGTTTTCCCCATTTGAGCTACTCTACGGAAGAACGGTTCGAGGCCCCATGGCTATCTTGAGAGATCTGTGGACGAAGGAGCAACAACCAGGACAGGAAGTTCCTGCAGGGAAGTACGTGTTCGACCTTCGCAACAAGATCGAGCAAACCTGTAGGATAGCCAAGAGAGCTTAAGCAAGGAAGGAGAAAGACAGAAGAAGTTCTTCGATCGTCGGGCGAAGCGCCGCTTCTTCAAGGCAGGCGACCGTGTGTTGCTTCTGCTTCCTTGTAAGCACAACAAACTGGAATTAGCTTGGAGGGGCCCGTTTCACGTGGAAGAAAGGGTCGGCGACAGTGACTACAGAATCCTGTGAGCAACTGGTCGTGTTGTTAGACTCAACCTTGGTTTCGTCTTAAGGGGGAGTATTGTCACGGACCAGTTCCTTTTCCTCCTTTCTTTTCTGTATTTTCTATGTTACTTGTTTTGCTTTCGCTCATAGCGCCTTTTCTGTTTAGCTCTATCTACCCTATTTAAATGTACTTTCTTCTTCCCATCTCCTTCACCCTGTCTACTACAACTGCCTGTCTCCCCTTCACTTGTAATGCGATATTCGCCCAGTCCACTCTTGTCACATAGGCCAATCAGCTTCAAGGCCACTTTGTAGAAGCTGGCCGCGCGTTGC
>CM031595.1:151990176-151992676 GCA_018398815.1 Conus ventricosus
CTCTCTCTCTCTCTCTCTCTCTCTCTCTCTCTCTCTCTCTCCCTCTCTCTATCTATCTCTCTCTCTCTCTCTCTCTCTCTTCTCTCTCTCTCTCTCTCTCTCTCTCTCTCTCTCTCTCTCTCCCATAATGTGTCTGTGTGTATGAGCCAGGTCTTCTCATGTAGCGTAGAGGTGAGTTTAAAATCCTATGGGACCCAGGCCGTTGAGGACGTGGTGTCCCAGACCGAAGTCTGTAGTCATTGTGGCAGGACGTCTGGTCGCTGGCAGGAATCTGGGGCTTGATTCCAAACGGGGGCTTTCCTGTTTTGTTCTGGATTTCACCATAGACTCGACTCTGGGTGTGTTTTTTTCCTCCTGCTGAACTGGTACTGGTGTCCATCACTTGATTTTGGCACCGTGTGAACTGGTGTCTACTTGTGGTGATGGTCGGCCGACTGTGGGTATTAAGACTCTCCGCCCCTCCAGGAGTCATTCCCCTGGTGACACAGGCTAGATCCGCCTTCACACCTAATGGCTAGAAGGTTGCTCCGCTGACGCTGACCTCTCACATCAACGTCCCTCGAGAGAGATCTGCCAGCACTCCCTCAGCATTCCCACTGCTGTCCCATCTCGCAGTGAGTGTGAGGACTCTCCTCACCGCTTGACCTTCAATGTATAATATAGGAGGACATGGATGCCTCCACCGATGGCAGTAATGGTGTTTCCTTCCTGTAGGGCCGTTGGGTCTGTCTAACAGCCAGTCAAGGCTTCGTAAGCTGTCACCTCTCTCTCTCCTCTCTCCTCTCTCTCTCCTCTCTCTCTCTCTCTCTCTCTCTCTCTCTCTCTCTCTCTCTCTCTCTCTCTCTCTCTCTCTCTCTCTCTCTCTCTCTCTCTCTCTCTTCCCGCTGCCAGCCACTCTTCCTTCCCCTCCACTTTACAGCATCTGTGGGCGCCATTTAGACTACCTGATCAGTACTGGGTTTGCTTCATTGCATAGAAGAAACCTTAAGAAAAAAGAAAAATAATATCTGTTTTAAGTGATTAAAATTGAGAATGTGAATTTTCTTTTAAACGATTACTTGAGAAAGTACAATTTTGAAAGTGAACTGCCATTAAAAACAGAACCGTTTTGTTTATTTTTTTTTCTATTTTTTTTTCTTTCTAGGAATTTCTTTCTTTCTTTTCCTTTCTTTTTTTTTTTTTTGTTTTTTGGGGGGAGCTCTTTTTTTTTTTACTTCAACGTAATGTTTGCAAAAAAATGAAATATCAGAGTAACTTGAACTAGCTTTTCAAGGTTCAGTTAAGCAACAAATTCAACATTAATTTGCTGAACGCTAAATTAAATGCAAAGTAAGGTAATTTTGCAGCGGCACCGGAAAATTGTAAACCGATGCTTCACAATCCAAATACATACTGCTCGCCTTCTGTCTTTTAATAAATTATCTATGCTCCTAGTCTTACTTCGTCTGTAATGTACAGTCACGTCATTTCCGTAAATGCATGTGCAAATGTTTTTAGGAACTATTATACATACATTTATTCATCCTTGGATTCCACAGACAGACCATTTATAAGCAACTCAAAATGTTGTGGCTTGTTATGGTTTTTTGTAAGTTTTTTTTTTTTCAATTCATAATTGAAAATGTAATAGGGCCCAAAACATTGAGAGTAACTGTTTCACATGTGTTTGATTATTGTTCTCTCTGTTTCTCTGTCTCTGTCTCTGTCTCTGTCCCCTCTCTGCCTCTCTCTGTCTCTCTGTCCCTGTCTCTGTCTCTGTCTCTCTCTGTCTGTCTGTCTGTCTGTCTGTCTCTCTCTCTCTCTCTCTCTCTCTCTCTCTCTCTCTCTCTCTCTCTCTCTCTCTCTCTCTCTCTCTCTCTCTCTCAGAAGAAGAAACATCTTTGTAGGAAAGTCTGAAAGAAGAGTCAGACTGGTGTTATTCAAATTCAATGGTCGTACACCCAGCCAAAACCAATTCTAAGGTTATAACCAATTAGCGCCTCTTTGCCTAAAACTTCAGTTGAATAGTACGTCTATTGAACACGTACACGAGCATCGTGTTTTAGGTGTAATGATAGATTAAGAATTGAAATGGCAATCTCAATTCAAAAATTTATGCACAATCATCTCAAAAAACGAACATCGTGTTTTAGATGTAACGATAGATTAAGAATTGAAATGGCAATCTCATCTCAATAATTCATGCAAGATCACCTCAAAAAGGCGTTTCTCTGTGATCTCAATTGAAGCGCGATGTTAACACTGCTGCGCTTGAACTTTCCTTCAACGGACTCATAAAGTCACATATCAATTACGCTTCAACAGTATGGGTTAGGAATGATGATCTCCACAAAAAAGACTAAATTCTCTCCACAGACGCGTTGCAAAGCTGCTCCTTCCAGCCGTACCCCTCTAACAACATGAAAAACTGAAAGCACAGAACATGCTTCCTCTGAGTAAACAATTTCAATTCAAGAAGGCATTATTTATTTTTATTATTTCGTCAGATACAATGTCATGT
>CM031595.1:151995176-151997676 GCA_018398815.1 Conus ventricosus
TTTCCTTCAACATATGATACAGGAGACCAATGACGCGCCCACCAATAGTCATAATGGTGTTTCCTTCAACATATGATACAGGAGACCAATGACGCACCCACCAATAGTCATAATGGTGTTTCCTTCAACATATGATACAGGAGACCAATGACGCGCCCATCAATAGTCATAATGGTGTTTCCTTCAACATATGATACAGGAGACCAATGACGCGCCCATCAATAGTCATAATGGTGTTTCCTTCAACATATGATACAGGAGACCAATGACGCGCCCACCAATAGTCATAATGGTGTTTCCTTCAACATATGATACAGGAGACCAATGACGCACCCACCAATAGTCATAATGGTGTTTCCTTCAACATATGATACAGGAGACCAATGACGCGCCCATCAATAGTCATAATGGTGCTTCCTTCAACATATGATACAGGAGACCAATGACGCGCACACCAATAGTCATAATGGTGTTTCCTTCAACATATGATACAGGAGACCAATGACGCGCCCATCAATAGTCATAATGGTGTTTCCTTCAACATATGATACAGGAGACCAATGACGCGCCCATCAATAGTCATAATGGTGTTTCCTTCAACATATGATACAGGAGACCAATGACGCACCCATCAATAGTCTTAATGGTGTTTCCTTCAACATATGATACAGGAGACCAATGACGCGCCCATCAATAGTCATAATGGTGTTTCCTTCAACATATGATACAGGAGACCAATGACGCACCCATCAATAGTCATAATGGTGTTTCCTTCAACATATGATACAGGAGACCAATGACGCGCCCATCAATAGTCATAATGGTGCTTCCTTCAACATATGATACAGGAGACCAATGACGCGCCCATCAGTAGTCATAATGGTGTTTCCTTCAACATATGATACAGGAGACCAATGACGCGCCCATCAATAGTCATAATGGTGTTTCCTTCAACATATGATACAGGAGACCAATGACGCACCCACCAATAGTCATAATGGTGTTTCCTTCAACATATGATACAGGAGACCAATGACGCGCCCATCAATAGTCATAAGGTTGTTTCCTTGCTGTGCGGCCTTGGATCTGTATAACAGCCGGTCAAGGTTTCCTGCGCTGCCCCCTCCCCTTTCTCCCCCTCCCCCCTCCCATTCCCTTCCACTGCCACTCACCTTCACCTTTCTCTTTACAGAATATGTGGGTTCCATTGATATTTGCCAACCAGCCGTGGGATTGTTTCATAGCTCAGATAACAAAATGGTCTTTGAAAAGTAATGTTAAAACTGAGAATGCCGAACTTTGTTTTGTGATATTTCACTTTGGAAGTAAATTACCATTCAAACACAGAACCTGTTGTTGTCGTTGTCGTTGTCGTTGTCGTTGTTGTTGTTGTTTGTAAACCCCATCATAATGCTTGCAAAAAAGAACATCAATAAATGTGAAATGAACCCTAATCTAGGAGGTTAACAAGGTCATATATCTAAAGAACCAGCATCGAATTGCTCGACGCAAAATTAATGATATGTAAAGCAAATTTTAGGTCACACAGAACAGCTAATGTTTCTCATGCTTGACTTCTGTCACACAGAACAGCTAATGTTTCTCATGCTTGACTTCTGTCACACAGAACAGCTAATGTTTGTCATGCTTGACTTCTGTCACACAGAACAGCTAATGTTTGTCATGCTTGACTTCTTTTCGTTTTGTCTTCTATGCACCCAAATTTCGTTTTTCATCTGTAATGTACAATCCCTGTCATTTGCATAAAAGCACGGGCAAATGTGTTAATAAGACCTGTTATTTACTCTTATTCATTCTTGGATATTCCACAGACAGTTCATTTATAAACATTTATAATTCCTTTGCTTATGAAGGTCTTTGTCGGTTGTTTTTTAATTGAACGTTTGACAATGAAATAGCACACCAAAAATAGAGAATACCAGTTTTACACATGCACAATCTATGTTAATACATACACATGCTTGCACGCACGCAGACACACACACACACACACACACACACACACATACACACACACACACACACACTCGCACACAAACACACTGACACACACACACACACACACACACACACACACACACACACACACACACACACACACACACACACACACACACTGTACTGGTTCCGCCGGTACCCCCTTGGGAACTAACGGAAGTAACAGTTAACATTTTTTCTTCTGATCTAAATAAAGCGATTTCGCCGCATGTGTTAGCAGCATCTGTCAAAATTGACATGGAAGAAAAGTTTACTAACTATTTGAAAGTATACACTGACGGCTCAGTTCTTGATGATGGTAGTGCGGGATCTGGCTTTGTAATTCCAGATTGCAAAGCTGAAAAATCATATTATTTAGGTAAGGGTCATTCCATATTTACAGCTGAACTAGTTGCTGTCCTGATGGCATTAAATTATTTAATTTCTTTGCCAGTCTCAATATTTAATATCCTGTTTTGTGTTGATTCACAGTCAGTATTAA
>CM031595.1:152002676-152017676 GCA_018398815.1 Conus ventricosus
AAGGGCGAATTGTCTGAATGTGTGTCCGTCGTTTGCGACTGGATGGCTGAAAACAAACTTTAGCTAAACCATGACAAAACTGAAGCCTTACTGTTCAGCTTACCAGGAGCACAAACACCCGCTCTTTCTGTAAATTCTTCACTTCTGATCTGCAGTACTGTCATTCCTTCTCAGAAAAGGTTAAAAACCTTGGTGTCTTTATCAACAGCGATCTTGATATGAAGGCACAGGTGAACCATGTCTGTAAAATATGCTTTCTGGAAATTAGACGTATAGGTGCTATCCGACATCTCCTTACCACTGAAGCAACCAAAACTCTCACCACTTCTCTCGTGCTTTCGCGTCTCGAGTACTGTAATTCTCTACTAGCAGGCCTTCTTAACTATCTCACCAAAAAACTTCAGCACGTTCAAAACTGTGCAGCTAGACTAATCCTCAAAGCTCCCTTCAAAGAACACCCTCAACTATTATTACGCAGACTTCACTGGTTGCCGGTCAAAGCCAGGGTGACATATAAAATCGCATGCCTCTGTGTCAATGCTGTTAAATCTGGAACTCCAGCCTATCTGTCTGACCTTCTAAACTCATACTGCCCAGCTAGAACCCTTCGCTCGTCTTCTGACTCGTTGCTCCTTGTTCCTCCCAGGTTCAAATGCAAAAGAAGGGGGGATCGTTCCTTCTCCTTCCTGGCTCCTAAAACTTGGAATTCTCTTCCATACATCAGGTACTGTGACTCTTTTCCAGTTTTTAAAACGAAACTAAAAGCTCATCTTTAAACCGTCTATTTCGGTTGATAATTCAAAAGTCCCAGTTGTGACGTTTTTAATAAGACCCCATTCATAAATGATGGTTGAATGCTCAGGCAAGCACGATAGACCGTAGTAGGAAAGTCAAGCTTTCGTCCACACCCTTCACTTTCTTTCCACAGATGGAATCAAGAGGTTTGATCTTTGATACAACAACTGAATTTAATTAAATATGAATAAAGATGATGATGATCTGCGGTGAATATGTCGTATGGTTGCTTTGTATGTTGATGTCCGTTTGTTCCCTATGAAATGAATCACATACAAAAGAAATAAATCATGCACATATACTAATAACAACAAAGTCTCTGTAGAAAGAAACTCGTGGAGAGCGTGGCAGCAGAGAGTCCTCAGAAGAGAAGCCCCCTTCAGGCAAGTGTTTCGGCCCTTATCTCCTGACACTCTAGGGGGGTTGGGCCACACCCGGTTCATGACTCCGGATGTCCCTCTGCTGCCCTTTTTTTTTTGTTTCCCATCTTGGGACGAGCCATGGCTGGGATTCGAACCCATGACCCTCTGGAGATGTCATTTTCCACTTAATGACTCGCTTTAAAAAACCACAGCCACAGGGACACCTGAAATTTGTGGGGAAAATTTTAAACCTTTTATGAATTTAAATTTTGGTTTCCTCCTTAAACCAGATCCGGGCTTAAACCCTCTCTGCCGCTTCTCCCAAATTGTTTTCCCAGGCTCTTTTTTTTTTCCTTTCCCCTTTGCAACTAGAGCTTTTTTCATGGGGCGTAAAAAGGACCGTTTCCTAAAAAACCCCCCCTAGCCCAAAATTCTGATGAGGACTTTGACCGGGATAGCCTTTTTCTAAACCCCTTCCGCTTTTTGAATAGCAACAAATTAAACTGCCGCTTGGGTACAAAAATATATCTTCCGGAGAATACACCAAATTTTTAAATACCCCAAAAAAAAATATACAAAAAAAAATTCTAGGGGTTTAAAGGTGCTTGAGTGGAGGGATGTTTTGAAAAAATTTGCACTCATTTCATGGAACCCTTTGGGGTGTTCCGATTCCGTTGACGCTTGGGTCCCCCTCCGGTTCCGATAAGTTGACAAAACCCACACGTTCCTCCTACAAGGGTTTAAAATTAGATGTAGTGGAACGGGGAAAGGAGTAAATTGAAACGAGGGTGGGAGTAGAATTAAAAGTAAATTGAATAGAATTAAAGAAAGAACCGCAAGATAACAATTGTTTTAAAATCTTGCACTATGGGTGGCACATCATATTCCACCCATTACAACGCTCTAAACACATTTTACAATTGCACGCTTGCTCAATCATTACAATTGATTTCCCTTAAAAAAATTGGGTTTTTAAACAAAAAACCCTTCGTTAAAAAGGGAAGGGAAAAAAATGAAATACAAATTTTCCAATCTGCCTGACGAGTTATTCCCAAAGGGCTTGTTTTTGAGGGAAATTAAAATTTATTTTTAAATTCCTTAATTTGGATTAAATCAAAGGCGTCAAACTTCAAATTATACAGTCACTTAGATCCAAAAAAGTTTTCGTTCAAAACTTGAACCTTTTAACAAATTCTTTAAAAATAAATCTGCAATCACACAAATATCACATTTTCAAAAAATTTGGTTGCATACAACTTTGACTAAATAAAATTTTTAAATAGTAGGGATTAGTACATGGAAAACACATTAAAGAGAGCAAACAGATGAAAATAAACAGCTCTACATCAAAGATACGTTTTTGACCGAAAACCCTAAATATTTTTTTCAGAGCAAAATTTAAATGATCGCGCCCACAAAATTTTAAATTGAACTGGAAAAATTCCCCTTAATGCATTATATTAAAATAAATTTTTTGCGCTAAAAACAAAAAAAATGATTTAGACCAAATTACCCCAAGACAGCCCCTTTTTTGACCCCACAACAGACACCCCCACGAATGATGAAACCGGGTTCCCTTTTCCCCCCGTAAAATTTGGGGGCATCGTCCGGGTTGCCCTTTTATGCCACCCCCCAGTCCCCCTTTCGACTGCGCCTTCAAAAGGTTTCCTGCTCTTCGAATTTTTAAACCTTTTTTGGCAAAAAAATTTTTCCCCCACACGTCCGGGTTGGCCAAAAAAAAAAGGAAATTTCAACGGTTATTTTTTTAAAGGGCACATTGCGGACAGAGCCCACCACGACACTTAAACAGCCGATTGGTAAATACGACGGTTTTTCGATGCCCTACAATTGAAAATTTATTTTTTTAAATTAAAAAAAAAGGGCAACCCCCTGCATGCCCGTTTAAAATTTTAAAAAACAAACTGCCGAAAAGCAAAAACTAAAAATTATTTTTGTCTTTTGGACATAGAAAAAAAAAACCGGCGCAAGGGGAATTTAGACTCAAGTATCGATTCGCCCATTTTTTTAAAAGAAAATAAACCGGGAGCTTATGAAAAAAGTCACAAATACCCCCCTACTTAGCAAAAAAACCCTATTTAACAAAACACTAAAAAAAGGGGACAGTCCATTAATAATCAAAAACAGACTAAACAATAAAAATTATGCACAACCTTTTCCCTTTCCCCAATACATATATATACTTTTGCAGGTTCCAGACCCCTTCACTCTTCGACAACTAAACTACAACTCAGTAGTCTTTTAAGTACGGAAAAATTATTCCCCAAAACCCATTTCCCCCAATTTCTCAGAAGCGTTTAAAAAAAACATAAAATAAATTTGTGGAAAACTTTTGATTTCTTTCACTCAAAAATTTCCCCCCTCACATCCCTGTAAACATGGCATTTGGGCGTTTTTTTTCCACCCAAAGGCAAACTTTTGCACTGAATTCCCAAAAACGACAACAATTTTTTCCGCTCGTCTTCCTTTCCCGGGTCAGATACTCTTCACGACCCCTCCCCTGCCAAAAATTGCAAAGTACTTTTTAATTTTAAAACCTTCCCCTTTCAAAGTACCCTTTTAAAATTTTGACTGGTATGCCCTTCTCCTTCCTTTTTATCTCAATTTTGTAATCGACCTGGATTACTCTTCTGGAAAGGGAAAACCCGGCCCCTTTTCCATTTAACGGGGGAGCTTGTTTTTTTTTCGGGAACCACACTAATACTTTGTTTCCAAATGAAGCCTAAACTTCGTTTTCCTTTGTAGGGGCTTCGTTTGTCGTCCGGGCCTTGCCCTTAGATTGCCCAGACTACTTGCTTTTTTTCTTCGATCCTCCCCTTTAAATTTTCAATGACAAACCCCGCTGTTTTTTTCGGCCGTCTGTTTCTAGCTCCCCCCGTCGCCCAAAATTTTTTGGGTTTTTAAAAACCTGCTTTGGGTCCACCACATGTCTCCCTTAAAGTATTTAAAATTTGGGGGAAAAACTTGAGGGGATTTTTGGGTGGGGCTTCCCTGAAAAGCAAACAATACTGTTTGGGAAAAATCGCCCCCTTTTTTTTGGGGTTAATCCAAACAAATTTTCTTAAACATGACCTTCAAGGGCCATTGAATTTTTCCCACATCCGTTTTCTGAGCGGGAATGGGCGTTGTGGTGACCCCCTTTGATTTCCAGAGCCCCGTTTGACCTCTGCATTGCCCCCCCCCGGAAAAAATTGACTACCCGCCGGAAAATTTGTGGTATTCCCACTCGGCCCCAGACCCCCCTAAAAAGGGTTTCGGGCCCCCTGCTTCTTTTTTAATTTACGGAGTCTGTTCTTCTCGTACGCGTAGCAAAATTTCGGATCCCCAAAAAAGAGAAAATTTTAAACTCTTCCCTTTGTTTGACAGGGGGTTTAAAGGCCCCGGATGTCCACTGCAACCCCGAGGGAACGGATTCGACCCACGGGATCCCCGAACGGGCTTTCCTAATACTTTTTCCCGTACACCTAAAACCCCGAAACGCATAAACCACAAAAACTTTGACGTCACCACCACTCCGGGCCCCAAAAAAAAAAAATAAAGTCCAGACGCTCTTTCGTACGCCCTTACACCGAGGTGTCCAACATGGGAAAGTCTGACCCCTACTTGTATACGTTAGATCTTTTTTTCCCGGGGGTACCAAAACGGGGAAATGTTCCCCTTTCTTTGGGTGAACGCCCCTTTCCCCCCAAAATACAAAACCCCCTTCAAAAATTAAAAATGATGTTTCAACCCGGGTTTGCGGGAAAGGGGGGGTTGGGGGCTTCCTTTTGGTTTAGGGCCACCAATTAACTTTTTTTTGGTGAGGGGTTCTTAGCCCTGTTCTTTTTTAACTCTGCGGGAATCCCAATCTGCTTTCGCTTTTTTTGACCCGGGAAGGGGTTTTCCCCTGCTTGCCCGAAACTGCGCCGTTTGGGAAGGAAAGGGGGTACTTTGTTTATCCCCCTTTTTTTCCCTTGCTTGGGGGTTTTTCCAATCAATATTTTGGCAAAGGGTTTTTTTCCATAACGAGTATTTCATTTTTTGTCGAAAAGTAGGGAGTCTCCATGTTACACTCCCCCACAGGAAGATTTTGTTTGCCGGATGACGACCCAGGGGATACCTTTTTTCTGACCTGTGTAACAATTTCGGGAAAAAAAGCCCCTTCCTCACAAATCTCGGGTTAGACCCTGAAACTCTCACAGCCCACCTTTTTTCCTCCTTCCCCTTCTCCCATGCAAAAAGGATTAAAATTCATCCCCTAAAAACACCCCACAACGTTGATCATCCTTTTAGTTAAACATTGGGGCAGCCGTTTCCCGTAGTACAAAACCCGTGCCTTTCTCTTTTGCGTGAAAATCCCCCCTGGATGGGGGCCCCCCATGGGAAACCTTATCTGAAAGCAAATAACTTCTCCTGTCGTTCCCCCCTTGTCAGGTACAGATCCCCTTGGCTTATCCCCTTCCAGTTTCCTGTGGGGACCTCTGTTATTTTTTCCCAAATGACTACCCTACAATTATCGGGTCGCTACACGAAACTCCTCCCAAGTCTGGGTCGGTTCAAATAGATCTGCTCGAAACAGCTTCCTTCCAGTCTGGGATCCCCTCCCCCCTGAAAAAATTTTGCCTAAATCAAAAGGAAACCCGTTTTTCCAAAAAAATTTCTCCAAATAAACTTTTTTTTAAAATCCTTTTCTGTCCTGTTGGAAAAATTTAAACCACCTCCTACCACATAGACAACAAACCAAATAGTGCCCAATGACGTGGGGGGGGGGGGGGGGGGGGGGGGGGGGGGGGGGCCCACCCCTTTGGGCGTCTGAAAACAAAATTTTCTGTCGTAATACCACCCATCAGTTGATACAAAATGCAAAAGTCCCTTTTTTTGATGGGGAAAGTCCCCGACTCCCCGCGGGTATTTTACATACTTTCCCTCCCCCGCCCTTAGTAAATGGAGCTAACCGGGCCCCCCAAATTCCTCCCGTTCCATCCAAAAAATTTACTGCCCCCCTTCTCAAATTAAAAGTTAAATATGACCCCGGGCCCGCCCCTTGCCCTTCTAATTAAGGAAACTTAAACCTTACCGCCCACAAAACAGTCTTTAAATGGATTGGGCGCTAGCTTTTTTTTTTAGCATCACCACTGCTTCCGCTTTAACCTAGCTAACCTAGCTGAATTGTCTCCCCTCTTTTTTTTTTCTCGATCTCTTTCTTCACGCTCCTTTCTTTCTTCTCGATCTCGTTCCTTTTCCCCTTTTTTCCTTAATGTAAAGAGATTCTGCCCCTTTTTTAGGCTAGCTCAAATTTTGCCTGGGTTTTCCATTGTTGGAATTGCGCACTATTTTAAATTTTTCCGAGACTGACTTTCGAAAAGGCAGATGCCGACGCGGACTTCTTGTGGGCATGCCGCCTACCACGGCAATTCCTGTTGTCTTAAAAAAATTTAAAAAAAAATCCCAAATAACGCGGAAACGTACCCCGTCAGCGAAAATGCCAAATATTATTGAAAACACTTTTTCAAAACACAGAGTGTAAAGAAACAATTTTCCCACCACGACGGGGAAACACCAAACACAACCCGGGGTATTTAGAAATGGGTAACTACACTCAAAACCCCCAAAACACGTGTTTTCCCAAAACACTCAAAAAACCCAAAAACCAAATTTGAACACACAGCCCCGGGAACGAACGTACTAACGACAACGGACGTGCTGAAAAATATATCTCCGATATCGTACGTACGATTCACAAAAATAAAATAACGGGCGCCCCCAAAATAGCCCATACCCCTTGGTTCCACGTCGCCCCCACGTTAATAGCTTACTTAAAATGCCCTTTAGAGAATAAAATACTTTCTCTAATCCCCCTTTGCCCCCAAATTCCCGACCAAACACAACACCACTGCACAACTCCAATGCAGTAACATCAAGATTGCACTAACTGGCAACTTGAAAAAAATCTTCTTCACAACAGATCTAGTGAAATTGATCTAAAAAAAGTCAAAATTTTGTCCCTGGTTTAAAAATGACGTGAATTGGCCAAGGGGGGTTACTTTCTCGTAAATTTTTTGAGGCCTTTTTAAAAATTAAAGGGGAAAAAATGAACCCAAAAAGCGTCGCGACTAAAAAAAATGAAAAAAAATGATTTATAACAAAAAATGTGAAATTTAAATTTTTTTATTTTTAAAAGTTTAGATGGCAACACATATAAAGATCACAGAGCTCACCGCCCCCAAACCCCCCACTAGAAAAAGAGGAAGGGTTTCGGGCTTTCAATCCTTCCTCGTCACTGACCCCAGGACTTTTTAAACGGGAAAAATCCCCCGGGGCCCAGCCCCCAAAATTTAAAAAGTTACTTTTTTAATAAACCCCATTCATAAAAGATTGGGTTAATGCTAGGCAAGCACGATTTGACCCCTAGTAAAAAAGTCCCGCTTTCGTCCACACCCTTCACTTTCTTTCCACAGATGGGAAACAAGAGGTTTTTATCTTTGATACAACAAATGAAATTTTAAAAAAATATGAATAAAAAAATGATGACTGCGGTGAAAATGTCCCTTAATGGTTTTCTTTTTAAGTGAAATTTTCCCTTTTTTTCCCCCATGAAATGAATCACAAAACAAAAGAAATAAATCATGCACATAAACAAAAAACAACAAAAGTCTCGTCCCCTTTTCCCCCTACCGCTTTTTTGGGAGTAGCACAAATAACAACTGTCTTTTTTTTTTTCTACAAAAAATATCTTTCCCGGGGAAAACAAAGCAAATATAGTTATACACAAGAAAAAAATTTTACAAGAAAAAAAGTCCCAGGTGTTGTAAACGTGCTTTAGTGTTGGGGGGATGTGTTTTTAATAATTTTCACTCACTTCATTTTTTCCTGTGGTGTTCTGGAGTTCCGTTTACGCTTAAGCCCCTTTCCGGGATCCGAAAAGGTTGACAACCAGCACGTTCCCCCCCCTGACGAAGGAAAGTATAGGATTTAAAAAACAGGAACAGGAGTAAAGTGAAACCTAGGGGGAAGTAGAAAGGGAAAAAAATAGAAGTAGAAAATGAAGTAAACCCTCAAGATAAAATTGTCTTAGGGCTTGCACTATAGTTGGGACATCACTATTCCCACCCATTAACCGCTTTAAAAAACACTTTAAAAAATTGCACAGCTTTTTCTCTATCAATTTCAAATTTATTTCCCTTTAAAAATTGCTTTACGATAAAACTCGTTAAAAAGGGAAAAAAAAAAAGAAAAAAATATTCCCAAACTGCCTTTACTGATTTTTTCGGGCCCCGGCTTAGTGCTTGATGAAAAACAATTTCATTTAATCCTTTAATGGGTTAAATCAAATGGCGTCAATCTTCAAATTATACAAATCATTAGATCCGAGAAAAGCTTCATTCATAACTTGAACTCGTTTACGATTTTTTAAATAATAAATCTGCATTCACACAAATATCACAACTTCTAAATAAGGTTTTTCATACAACGGTTAGCTGAAAAAAAATTTTTTCATAGTATTTATTTTGTACAAGGCAACACATTTTGATAGAGCAAAAAAATAAAATGACCCGCTCTACGATCAATTATACGTGTTGACCGGTAAACCTAAAAATTTAATTCAGAGCAAATTTAAAGATCCCCGCGCAAAAAAAAAATTTTTGAACTTGGAAAAAGGGGCCTTTAAAACGATAATTTTAAATAAAATTTTTTTCGCTAAACGAAAAAATAATTTTTGACCTATTTACCTCAAAACAGACTTTTTTTTGACTACACTAAACAACTCGCCCACGGGAAAGAAGAAGGGCTCGTTCAAACTTTCCCCCCCAAAAAAATTTTGGGGAACGTCCTAGGGCCCGTTTGTGCCACTTTTAAACCGGCCCCCGACGATTGCCTTAAAAGGGTTTTTTGCTCTTCGAATGATTTTTTAAACCCTTCTTGCCAGACCCCCAAATTTCCCCACGTCCTGGTTGTCCAAATGGTAGGATTCAACGGTTACAATTTTCTGCACAAAGCGCGGGCAGAGACACCCCTGACACTTTTTAAAAGTCCGATTTGGGCGTACGAAACGGGTTTTTGGGTGCCTTTTTTTAAAAATTGGGGGATTTTTTTAAAATTTTAAAATTTTTTATTTAAAAATGCAAGTCTGCATGAAGCTTGAAATTTTAAACGTAATGCCGTAAAAAACCAAAAAATAACAAATTTGTTTTTTTCTTTTGGGCATAGAAATATTAATCCACGCCGAGGAATAGACTCATGTAAAAAATTGCGTCCCTTTTTTTAATGAAAATGAACCAACTTATGAATGAATTCACACCGGTCATACAAAAGATGTCATTTGGGGAATGTTGGGGTGTGCGAAGGGGCGCGGGGTGGTTGGCGTGTCTGCTTTTTCCCCTGTGGGGCTGTGCGTATTGCTTCCCCGGCCTGAGTAAAGCGGGTTTTTTTTTGCGCGCCGTGTGGTGTGTGTGTTGTGGGGTGTTTTGTGTGTGTGTGTGTGTGTGGGGTGTGTTGGCGGGCGATTTAAAAAGTGTGACTCTTTTTAGGTATGAAAACTGTTCCAAAACTTTTTTCATTTGGATAACTGTATAAAAAAAATTTCTCTTCATCCCCTGTCTTTTCCCTTTTGCACATTTTAACAAACCATTCCTTTCTTTGGGAAGTTCAAACGCATCTGACCCCAATAGGGAGGGTTTTTGGTAATTTCATTTAAAATTGATCAAGGAAAAAATTAGATACTGGCATTGATCAATATATAAATTTTATTGCTCCCTTTGAGTTAAGGGTTTAAAAACATTTTTTAAAAAGACTGACATTTAAATTTCTTTAGCCAAAAACGAAAAAGATTTTCTCACAGGACAAAGCGAATTTCCCCTACAGGGACTTTTTGGGAAGGAAAATATGTTATTGTCCCCCAAAAATACTCAACCCCCGGTTTAAAAAAAAACATAAAACCGTTACCATGAATTTCCCACAAAAAAGGGTTAAATTTTCCCAAGTAATCTTTCCCTCCTTCTTTTAAACCTCAACCACATCCACCCCCAAACCTCGACCTCAGGCAAACACAAAAAACACAGACAAAGACACACACACACAGACCACACAAAACAAAACACACACACACAAAACACACACCACCAAAACACACACACCACACACACACACGGCCCCACACATACACCCACACCACACCACACAACGCACGCACACACGCACGCACACCGCGCGCACAACACACACACCCGACACACACCCCACACAAAACACACACACACAAAACACCACCCCACACACACACCCCCACACTCCAAAACCACACCCTAACACTTTGGGTGAAACAAATTTATTGTCAAAATTAAAACCCATGATTGTACTGAAAACCCCCACAAACACACACAACACACCCACACACACACACACACACACACAACACAAAACACACACACAACACAAACACACACACTGACTGAAAAACCCAATTTTTGTCAGATTAACCAAAGTTGAACGACAACACACACACAAAAACACACACAAAACGCCACACAAACCCCACACACACACAACACACACACAAAACCCCCACACACACAACACACACAAAACCCCAAAACACACACCCACACACACACACACCAAACACACACACACCCTACACTCACTGACTGAAAAACCCAAATTTTTTGTCCCGATTAACCAATGATTGTACTGACAACACACACACCACACAAAACACACCACACACACACACACAAAACACACACAACACACCCCACCACACACACACCACACACCCACTCCCTGACTGAAACCAATTTAATTTTCAGCTTAACCTATATTGACTACAACACACCCACACACACACACACACACACACCACACACACACACACAACCCCACAACACACCACACACACACACTCACAAAACACACACCCCACACACACACAAACACACACACACACCCACACACACACACACACACACACACACACACACTGACTGAAAAACCCAATTTTTTTATTTAGAAAAACCCATGGGTGTACTGACAAAGCACACACACACACACACACACCCCACAAACACACACACACACACCCACACCACCCCACACACACACACACCCATAACACACACACAACCCCACACACCACACACCCCACACCACAAAACACCCCCACCACACAAAACACCCACTACAAAACCCCCCACTCACAGACACACACCCACTCACTGACTGAAACCAATTTAAATTTTGGGTTAACCTATATTGTACTTTACAAACACACAAAACACACACACACACACAACACACACCACACACCCCACACACACACCAAAACACACACCCGCCGCACGCACGCACAAAACCCCATTTCCCCACACACACACACACACACACACACACACACACACACACACACACACACAACACACAAACCCCTCACAAACACACACAAAACACACACACACACACACACACCAACACACCCCACACACACACCCCCAACAACACACACAAAACACACACACACACACACTTTTCTAAAAACACTTAAAGTGAACAGACGTTTAAAAATTTAGCAACACAACCACACACACACACAACAAAACCCCACACACAAAAACCCCCCACACACCAAAACCCCCCACACACACAAAACGCACACGCGCGCGCACGCGCGCAAAAACACAAACACACTGCCGCGCGGCGTACCCAACCCACACACACACAAGCCCCACACATTTTGGGACACCCTGCCCCCCACAGAGACACACACCGCCCACGCAAAGCACCAAAACCCCAAAACCCCAAAGCATGCACGTGCGCACAGACAGACAACAGACAGACAAGAGAAGAGGAGAGAGAAAAGAGAGGGGAGAGAGAGAGACAGAAAGACAGACAACAACAACAGGGGACGAGACAGAGACAGAAGAGAGAGAAGACTCAAAAATACATGAAAGGGTAGTGATATTTTTTATCGTCCCAATTTGTCAACTTTCAGACCAAAACCCAATCATTCCAAAGGGAGTTTCGGGGGGGGGTGGGGGGGGGGGGGGTGGGGATGGGGGGGGGGGGGGGGGGGGGGAATTTTGGGGGGGGAAATTGTTTCATTTGCATTTGGCCTTTTTTCACAATGCTGTGGTCGGCATTGTTTTCCCCCTTTCCCGTGGACTGAAAGTTGGCAAAAACGCCCCAACAAAAAATAACATGAAAAGTACAAGGGACCCTTTCATTCAAAGTAAAGCACGTCCTGTATCAGTACAATCTGCGTGTGTAAGAGAAAAAAACGGGCGGAGGGGGGGGGAAGGGGGGGCGGGGGGGGGGGGGGAAAAGAAGGGGTGGGGGAAGGGAGAGAGGCAAGACAGAGAGAGAGAGAGAAAAAAGAGAGAGGGACAGAGAGAGAAAAGCGGGGGAGACAGTCAGACAGACCCGGGAAGGGGAACAATTTACAGACAGACCTACCCAAAAAAAAGGAGACAACAAAAACATACATACATACATACATACAAATACAACATACATACTTACCCTACATACATACATAGACAACAACTGAAAAGACAAAAAATAGACAAAGAGATAAAAACAGGCAGTCCACACAGCCAAAACAGCCAGAAAAGACTGACAGAACAAAGACAAAGGGGAACAGACAGAGAGAAGGGGAGAGGGGGAAAAAGAGAAGAGAAGAGAGAGAAAAGAGAGAGAGAGAAGAGAGAAGAGAGAGACAGACAGACAGACCAAAAGACCCGACAGACGACCCAAAACACACACAGACAAAAGACAGACCACAGACAATCGACACACACACACCACACACCAAAACCACACACACACACACACACACATACACACACACAAAACACACAAACACACACACACACACACCCCACACACAACCCACACACGCACGCACGCACCAAAGCACGCACGCACCACACACACACACACAACACACACAAAACCACACCCAACAGGGTTGACTGGATGGGTTGGGGAAGGGTTTTCTTGTTTAAACCCCGGGGAAATTTATGCGTTTTTTTGTTCTTTCATTTTTCTTGAATTTGGGCCCCGAACGCAGGGCCAAAACCTTTGGGGGAGGTCGCCCAAAATGCCCTTTATTTAAAAGCACGCAAATCTGACAAACCTTTTTTGGAAAATAATGGAAAATTGTTTAAAAGAATTTTTTTTGGGGGGAGGGTTTGTCAGGGATCATTGTCTTCGGGCGGGTTTTTAATGGGGGACCGGGGGGGGGGGGGGGGGGGGGGGGGTAGGGGGGGGAGGGGAGGAGGGGGAGGGGCATATTCATGCAGGGGAAACTTTTGGAAATTTCGAAGGAAATAAAAATGGGGTTTGACACAGGGGTAGAAGGCTGGATTTAATCGTAGGGAAATGCCCGGAAAATGGAAAGCGTTAGGCGGTTTAGGGGCTTACAAAAAATTTAAAAAAAAATTTTAAAAAAAAAGCTGAAAGGGGTTTTGTTTTGGTTTTGTGTGTGGGGTGTTGTGTGTGTGGTTGTGTTGAGGGGTTTGTGTGTGGTGGTGTGTGGTGTGTGGGTGTGTGTGTGTGTGAGCGTACACCGCATGCCTGTGTGTGTGCGTTTTTCTTTTGCATATGTTGTGCAAAATATTAGAAAAATGAGCGCAAATGGGATCTGCGTGTGTGTGGTGTGTGTGTGTGTTGGGGTGTTTTGTGTGTGTGTGTTTGGTTGGGGGGTGTGTGGCGGGGCGTGTTTTGTTGGTGTGTGGATGTCGTGTGTGCGCGCGCGCACGGTGTATTTTGTGCAGGGTTTAAAAGTAAAAACATTTGGGAAAGCAAGTTTTTTTTCGTGTACTTGTAAGGTTTTTGTGCGTGTGTGTAAGCGTTTAGTTTTGGGGTGTGTGAGTGTGTGTGTGGTGGTGTTTTGTGTGGTTTTTTTGTTGGTGTCGTGTCTTGTCTGTGTCTTTTATGTGTTGGTTTTGGGGCTTTTGTGTGTGTGTTTTGTTGTGTTTGGTCCGGGAAAGTGTGTGTTCCCGTGGGTGCCGGGGCACCCTTGGGGTAAGTTTCATTTGTGTGTGCAGGTAAAAATTTAAAAACATGGAACGCAAATGTGTTTGCTGAACTTTTGTTGGGTGTGTTTGTGGGGTTGTGTGTGTGGGGTTTTGTTGTTTGTGTGTGTTGTTTGTGTGGTGATAGAGAAGAGAGAGAGAAGTTGTGTGTGTGGGGTGTTTGTTTTGTTTGGTGGGCTTTTGTGTGGGGTGTGGTGTTGTGTGGTTTTCTGTGTGGTGTGTGTGTCGTGTTGTTTCCCCCTGTCTTTTGCTTCTATTTGGGACCTGTCTTGTCCGTGTTCCCTCTCCCTGCCCTTTGTCTTCCTCCCCTCTGGGGGCCAGTTTATTAAAATACATGCCAAAAAAACCCGCCCCCGCCGATGGGAGATAATAATGATGCCGTGTGCACGGCCGTTGAGCCTGTCTGGCGCTCTTTGATCTGGCCTTGAAGGAGACAGGAGTTCTGCAATACCAATGATTAGCCCTTTGACTTCTTATCCTGCCCTCCACAGTGTGCTAACAGTGGGTATCATTTAGACTGATTATACAGCACTAGGACTGATTCATTACTTTTGAGAAAACAGAAGAAGAAGAGAGGAAAAAACGATCCTTGCAACAACAACAACAACAACAACAACAACAACAACAACAACAACAACAACATCAAAACAAACAAAAAACCCTCACAAATTGAAAATGACCTTTTCCTACTTATCTAATTAATATTTACACACACACACACACACACACACACACACACACACACACACACACACACACACACACACACACACACACACACACACACACACAGAGGCACGCACGCATGCACACATACA
>CM031595.1:152030176-152032676 GCA_018398815.1 Conus ventricosus
GACCTTCGAAAACCTTCAAATGAGACCTTCGAAAACCTGTCACAGACTCTTTGGGGTAGACTACACCGTCAGACAGAAGTCCGCGCAGGGGTCAAAATACACGGCAACAATCGTTAAAATCATCAGCAGTAACAGATGCGGTCATTGTTACCGCACTAGTAATGTCAATAACTGATATCAGTTTCTGTTCTTACCTGGCGAAACATTGTTCCGTTTAGAATGCTGAGTTCTGTTTCTTGCCAGTGTTACAACCACAATGCTTGTCATTCTGGTCATGATCACCACCAAATCTCACACACAAACCGCGAAAACCATCGCAAGATCACTGTTAAACCTAATCAACTTAGAGATGCGAGTGTGTGTGTGTGTGTGTGTGTGTGTGTGTGTGTGTGTGTGTGTGTGTGTGTGTGTGTGTGTGTGTGTGTGTGTGTGGTGTGTTTATGTGATGTTCTCCGTAATCCTATATGCTCTTCAAATGTTTTACCTCATTGCATAATTTAGCTTAGCTATGACAGATAAAAAGAATAGACTCTGGCTTAAATCTTAATCCTTGATCGAAATTTTTTTGTTGAGGTTTGAGTTTTGCGTTCTCTCTCTCCTCTCTCTCTCTCTCTCTCTCTCTCTCTCTCTCTCTCTCTCTCTCTCTCTCTCTCTCTCTCTTCTCTCTCTCTCTCTTTGTGTGATGTGTGTGCATGTGATTTCGTTGTATGTGCACGTGTAGACGTTTACACATGCGAGTGCATGCGTGTGTGCGTGCGTGCGCGCGCGCGCGCGCGCGCGCGCGGTGTGTGTGTGTGTGTGTGTGTGTGTGTGTGTGTGTGTGTGTGTGTGTGTGTGTGTGTGTGTGTGTGTGTGTGTGTGTGTGTGTGTGTAAAACGTTTGTGAGTGCATGTTCTCGTGTATGTGAGAAGTGAATGGGACATAGAAAACCAGAGACTGAGACAGACATGAGAGAGAGCTAGCAAGCGAGCGAGCAAGAGAGAGGAGAGAGAGAGAGAGAGAGAGAGAGAGAGAGACAGACAGACAGACAGACAGACAGACAGACAGACAGACAGACAGACAGACAGAGAGACAGACAGAAGGAAAGAGAGAAATGAGAGATAGTGTGTGGGAGACAGAGAGACAGAGAAAAACAGAGAGAGAGAGGGGAGAGAGAGAGAGAGAGAGAGAGAGAGAGAGAGAGAGAGGAGGAGGGAGAGAGGAGGGTGAAGAGAAAGAGAGGGGTGGAGAGACAGACAGACAGACAGACAGACAGAGAGACAGAAGATGTTGACAGAATAGCTCAGCGTGGTCGTTGTTCTGATGATTCTCGAGTAACGAATTCATATCTCCGCTGGGCCTTTCGGTACCGGAGGAGTTTTCTAAAAGGTCCTTCGAATGCGAACATAAAACAAGTTCTGGGTGTGCACGCACGCGTGACATCTTGCGTGCCCACATACACATAAAATCCCATCAACAACTTTCGGAAGAGAAGGCCTGTTTGGCCATTGATAGGGACTACGCGTATGCACATTGCATGAACCGAAAGAATGAAAATATGAATAAAACACGCATTGACTAACAAACTAAATGACGCGGGAAACTACTGAATGTAGCGCCAGCAGGCAGGCCTTCAGTGCGGTCTACCAAGGCGACAAACCAGAAAGAGTGGACTGTAAAAAGCGTAAAGCTTGGTCTGAAACCGAGGATAGGTGTTATGTAGGTACTCATGATGATGATGATGATGGTGATGATGATGATGATGGTGATGATGATGATGATGGCGATGATGATGATGATGTTCATGAACGCATACATACACACATTCTCCCCCATCTCTCTCTCTCTCTCTCTCTCTCTCTCTCTCTCTCTCTCTCTCTCTCTCTCTCTCTCTCTCCTATTTTCAGTGTGTGTGTGTGTGTGTGTGTGTGTGTGTGTGTGTGTGTGTGTGTGTGTGTGTGTGTGTGTGTGTGTGTGCGCGCGCGTGTGTGTGTGTGTGTTGGCTTGTTTGTGATGATAAGGGTGGGGTAGGATTGATATAGGAAGGGGGTCAATCAGACACAGAGAGAGAGAGACAAACAGAATGAGATGGGGGTGGGGGGCAATGTGTGTATTCGTGTGTGCGTGTGTGAGTGCGTGCATGACTGTGTGTCTGTGCGTGCGCGCGCGCGCGCGCGCGCGCGCGCGCGCGTGTGTGTGTGTGTGTGTGTGTGTGCGTGCGTGCGTGCGCACACGCGCGCGTGTGTGTGTTAGCGCGCGCTCACGCACATGCAGGGAGAGAGAGAGAGAGAGAGAGAGAGAGAGAGAGGAGAGAGAGAGAGAGAGAGAGAGAGAGAGAGACTCAACCGGATCTTCGGATCCGCCCAAGCAGATCTTCGGATCCACAAACACACTACTTGGGAAGTCAAGGCTGGCAGACGGGCGACCGACCACCACACCACACGCAACACCCTGTCGGCCCGCTCCCTCTCCTCATTAATATGCAAATGAGCGCAGGTCACCTGACCATGGCTCCGCCCCC
>CM031595.1:152037676-152042676 GCA_018398815.1 Conus ventricosus
CCATTTTCTGATATTGTTTCGTAAGTTATCAAGTGACTGGGTAACATTCCTACTGATAAATTGCAATAAGAGTCGTCATCAAATATTTCACAATACCTCGCTAAAGATAAAGGCAAATTATTTCTGTGGAAAGGGAAACAAGAGAGATATCCTAACACTGATTCTCGAGAAATACCAGATGTCAAGATGACTAACTTTGAGTCACTGGAACTAATTTCAGCCAGTTAGTTTCAAAGTGAGACGACTGCAGGGGAAACTGAAAGAAACTTACACACCACAGAATTATGGACTGTGGTGTGTCTCTATTTGACACCAAGAGCACAGACACAATCAGCCGTGTCTCCCTGATGAGTCCGATCCAGTGGACGAAAGGCCTAGGAGCAGGCAATACAAATAGATGTGCCTTCGAAGGGAAGTACGATGGTTCTCTCAGTCTGCTAGTGAAGGGTTTCTCATATTTATAATATATTCCCCCCATTTTTTTTTTAATTCAAATCTTTGCCAAGTCATTACTATAATGACTGAACAATTGTTAACCTGCACTTGTTTTCTCCCACTATTTAATTGTTCAGCAAACTTACAAAAGAAGACTGACTATTCCGCCGAACGAGAACGAAAGAGACAAACAAATTAGGAGACAAAACACGACGCGTTTCGACCTCTTTGGTCTTCTTCGGGTGTGATTTTCTCGTAAGCCTTCGCGATTTCCATTATTTAAAATCATGATACATAAGATGGACATGTAAGCATAATTATTTGGACATGCTTTTCAAGTAGTTTTGACAAAAGGAGTAGTTTTTGAAATAGGTGTAGAGTTAGAGGGATTGTTAAGATCGCTACTTTTGTACAAAGATATACCTTTGGCTGGTTTACATTTCAAAGTAAACTGGTTGTTATCCATGCGCAGATTGTAAGTGTTTTAATGACAGCAGACGAAACAATTTTCACTATCTTTCCCATCGATTCTTCCTAAAATCTCTGTTCATGATAGACTAAACATAATAAATCATTCAATACTTTAATCAATGAAACTGATAGTACATAAAAGTTAAAGAAATATTTTTGGAACGACCTTTTTGTTTTAACTCCTATTGATTATTCTCATTTCCTTTGTGACTTTGCAATTATGATCCCTGCAACCTTGGCCAAATTAAAGTTTACATTTTTGTTTACAACAAAACAACACAAAACATTAACAACAATAACAAAAACTTTTAGTCAAAGCTATGCATACACCGCACAACATGTCAGAAGCTGTATTGAACGGTTGGTACAATTTTCAAATTCACATTCTTTTTTTATTTGTCAAAACAAATTTAGACGCACGTTTGTCATTTCAGTTAACAACACGATTCGCCCCATTCTCTTCGCCACTCTTTGTTTGACAAGTTTAAGCCATCGATTGAATAGAAACAGAAAAATGTACAGCAAAGAGCAAAACAAAAAGCACAAAACGACCAAGCCATGCAAATAATCTCCCTTCTCTTTCTTCAGTTGAGCCACGTCAATGGGCATTAATCACGCACAGGAGAGAAAAATCTCTCGTTTGCCGGACGCATCACATCCCTCACTTCCAGTAATGAAAGTCTCCACTGAAGCAGAAACAAGAAATGATGCCGTCATATCCATCTTTTTCCCTCACAGAAATCCCAATGTCAATCATCTTGCGGAAGCCATTAGTCATGCATTCATGTCTTACGCCTATGCACGGCGATGTTAGTGAAGGGAAGCTAATCGGATATATCAAGCAATGCATGCCTAATAGGGGTGGCGGATTCATTTAAATTTCAGATGTGATTTTTCACTGCTGTGTGTTTGTTTTGCTTGAAACTAAGTAAGATTGTTGGCAGAATAGTCGTTGTTACGAAGGCGTGGATCATTAGTACTTAAAGCTTAAAACTTCATACAGACACAGATATACAAACGCGCGCGCGCGCGCACTCTCTCTCTCTCTCTCACTCACTCACACACACACACACCACACACACACACACACACACACACCACACACACACACACACACACACACACACAGATTTTGCGCCGAATATGAGAAGATAAGTGGTAGCTCGTTCTTCTTTATTCATTCTCCTAAGTGTTGTTTGTTGTTGCCCGAAGAAGACACAAGAGGTCGAAATGTGTTTTCTTTTGTCCTGTAATCTGTTTGTCTGTATTGTCTGGAGGAACTAGTAACCTTTCTTTTAAAACTGTGCTTCATTTTCTGCCCTCAGTCACCTCGTTTTGAAACGATGTGGTTGCAATGTTAGAATAGGAATTGATTGCAATAATGGAAATAGATGACAATTAGGAATAGGATGAACAATAAAAACAAACGAAAGTCTAATGAAGCAAATCAGTACATCTTTAACAGATCATTTCACGTAGTATAATCAAATTTATTCTTTACCCCGGGACATTATTGATACGTATAATATACTTATATATACATCATATATGTCTGCGCATAAGCAAAGGTATACAGATGTGACTGTGGAAGGATTACTCTCTCTCTTTCTGTCTGTCTCTGTCTGTCTGTCTGTCTCTCTCCTCTCTCTCTCTCTCTCTCTCTCTCTCTCTCTCTCTCTCTCTCTGTTTAAAAGCGGTCACTCACTAAAATCTCACTAAAATCTCCTTGGCAATATCGTCGAAGAACGCGGAGCTCGAAGGTTTCTCTTCCATTGAGTGTTCATGTTCAGTTCAAGTGTCTCTGAACATGTTTTTTTTTTTTTTTTTTTTTTTTTTTTTTCTTTTTCTTTTTCTTTTCTCTTTTTTTTTTTCGAATTCGTAGTGAGGATCCGGACTAAAGTGCTAATCCAGGATCTGTTTGACGAGGCCGGATGTCTGAGCTCTCCTGCATGTCCTTCCAGCTTACTGGTTGTTGTCGTTCGTGCGGGCGTGTTTAACTTTCTACTGTCTGTAGCCACGGTCACATATTAAATTGCCTTTGGTTATCGAGGATTGAAAAAGGCTCTGAGAGAGAACAGATGCTAAAAAAAAAGAACGAAATGAACAAAAAAAAGTGGATAAATGTACACGGTGAACGCTTCAAAAGCTCGAATAATAATGATAATAATAATGATACTGATTTATTATGGCGCTTAATCTTACGTCATAAGCCCTAAGCGCTTACAAATACATACAAGGTTAAAGAAAATATAAATGAAACCAATAAGAAGATGAATATTGCATCTACAAACAAGGGTGCATATTGACACACACTCACGCGCACGCACACGCACACACACACACACACACACACACAGTCGCACAACAACGGACACAACAGCATGTGCGCACACACACATGCGCGCACGCACACCACGCACACACACACACACACACACACGCACGCACGCACGCGCGCACGCGCGCACGCACGCACGCACGCACGCACGCACACACACACACACACACACACACACACACACACACACACACACACATACACACACACACGTCGCAGAATCAGTTTGATGGGCAAGGGAAAGGGGAAGAAAAAACTGCTACTGACAGGTAGAGAGGGTTGTCTTAAGAGTTTGCCTTGAAGGAAGACAGAGAGTTTGAACCACGCAAAGATATTGAGAGTTTATTCCAAGAAACCGGACCCTGAAAAGAACATGAACGATCGCCATACGTTTTTAGTTCGAAATAGAGGTATCTTGAGCAGAGTGTTGCCAGTAGAAGAACGCAACTGCCTAGAAGGAACATAGAGATGAAGGAGATCTGAAAGGTAGGAAGGAGCTAAGCCATTCAAAGACTTAAAGCAGAGTAAGGACAGTTTGTAGTCTATTCGTTTTTCGACCGGCAGCCAGTGAAGAGAAAGGAGTATGGGAGTGACATGAGAAGATCTGGGTTGTCTGAGAATCAAACCAAAACCAAGAATCTTATTCTTTCCTTTTTTCCCAGTGCTTTTTGCTTCCCTTTACGATCATTACCAATTATACTTTTGAAAAATTAGTCAAAACGCTCTCTTTGTTCATTCCTCAAAGGCTTTTCCTTTAGTATTAGTCAAAGGCCTTTTTTGAGTATTCGTCGAAGGCTATGTTTTCTAGTGTTCTTTGAAAGTTTATTTACATTTTACAGTTAAAGTGATCTGATATGGTTGATGGACGACTGACTGATTGACAACTGATTGATTGGTTGATTGATTAATTGAATAATTGGGTGAATGATTAGTTGATTAGCTGGGTGTTGGTTTATTGACTGGTTGTCATTTATTGATTCATTACACGTTCATTGATTGATTGGTTGATTGATTGATTCATTCATTCATTCATTGATCCTTTCCTTCGTTAATTCATTCAACTGACTATTCATTCATCCATCCATTCATTGACCACTCTGAAAGGACACGTCTTTCTGGTCAAGGTCTTGTCTGACCGCTGCTCCTTGTCACTCATACCACCATGATCGCACACGTCCATTAACAGTGTGTAACGAACCAGGATAAAAGGTACTGCCACGCTTAATATATCAGGGGTCGTTCTGACTAATAACAGACCAGAAGTATTGGGGAAGAGAGAGAGAGAGAGAGAAGAGAGAGAGAGAGAGAGAGAGAGAGAGAGAGAGAGAGAGAGAGAGGCCGACGGTGACTGACCAAGTTAAACAGAAGCTGACGACAGAGAAACTGATAGTCTTGTCGACCCCGTGTATTTTTAGGCAGCTGATTGATCTCCTGAAAGTGACATGCTTTCAGACGCGTACTGTAGGAGAGAGGTCTGGAATGAGATAGACACATGAACAAACAGACAGCAGGTAAAGGACATCAGAGACTAATTGACATAGGCATTGGAGTCTTGCCTCTAGGGGTAAAAAGCTTTAACCGTCGTTACCTTCATCATCGTCGTCGTCATTATCATGATCATCATTGTACAACTAACTATAAAGTTCAAAGATCCTGGCTGTTCGGTGCCAGAGATTGATCCAGTCTTTGGGGTCGAAATCCGCGGTCCGTTGTCCACGGCTTTGACTTTGCTCATTCCCATCTCCCACTTTTTTTT
>CM031595.1:152045176-152047676 GCA_018398815.1 Conus ventricosus
ACTTTCTTCCCCTTTTTTTGTATGATTATAAATTTTATTTTTTAGATTTTTCACGTTAAAAAAGGCGATCACACAGTCCTCTTTCTTCTCTTCTTCTCTTTCTTCTTCTCTTCTTCTTCTTCTCCGTCGTCGTGGGGTTTTGTCGCCGTCGTCTCGTCGTCGTCGCCCTTTCCTTCGTTGTCTCTCATCGCGTGTTCGTTTTCTTATTCTTTTTTTATCTTGTCTTGTTCTCTTCTTTTCTTCTATTCTTCTTGTTCTTGATCTTTGTTGTTTTTTGTTCCCTTTTCTTCTCTACTTCGCTCCTGCTCCCCCTCCTCCTCCTCCCCTCCTCCCCTCCTCTTCTTCTTCTTCTTTTTCTTCTTCTTTCTTTTCCTCTCCTTTTCCTTCTCTCCCTCTGTTCCTCTTTCTCCCCCTCATTCATTTTTTTTAGTCTTCCTTTTGTTCCTACCCTCATTCACTTTTTTTAATTCTTTATTCTCATCTTTTAAAAACCCTTACCGGTTATTTAACAACGACTTTTAAGTATGTTTTCGGGTAAATTTTCCAAAAGGGAAAGTTTGAAAAAAATATTACATTTGTAGATACGCTAACTTTTCAACGGTTAGCTTTTAACATGACATGCAGAATAAAAATTGTTAGAATTAATACAAAAAAATTTAATAACAAACGGGGTCTTGTGAGTTTTTGATTAGGGATACCGTCCAGAATTTGAAAAAAAACAGTGAAAACGGGGGCACATCCTGCTTGTCTTCTCACAACTTGTTCACAAATAATCCTCTATGGTGTTCCACAGATCCAAAAATAAATCAACCCTTTTAAAAGGGAAAGTCATGGGTTTTATCCCCCTTTTTCATGCAGGAAATTTCAGGTAAGAATGAATAAGGTACAGTTCATTTTCACATTAAAATCATGGCTAACACACACACACACACACACACACACACACACACACAAAACACCACAAAAAATGGTCACTAAAACAAAGTAAAGCAGCCCCCAGTCGTCTTTTTATGTTTAAAGGCTTGGGACATCTGAAGCGCAACATGAGTTTTTTTTTTTCCCCCGCGAATGCATCTTGAGATTCCCCTCACCCAGGCACTCATCCATCACGTCCGGTCGATCCAAAATCACGTGCATGGTGCTTATCTAAATAAAAACTACACCCATCACACCCCGTTCTTTTCCAAAAAGTCCTAACTTCTTCTTCACCTTTTTTTTTCCACAAGAAATTTCAGCAAAAAAAATTCAAACAATTTTTCCAATTTTCTATCATGTTCTGCTTTTGGCGCCGCCATTTTTGTTCGCCAACGAGTCCAGTCGCACTACATACAAGCTGCTACTAACCTAAACTAAGCTAAAACTTTGAAATCCAGTTCCGGGGGGCTCGCCAGTCACTCATCAAATTAGTTTGTCACTGACCATAGTTTCTATCTGCGTGTGTGTCTGTGAAACCAAACGTAAAGAAAAACCAGGGTCGCAAAGGCCACCCTACAGCGCACATTGTCGCGCAACCATGACGGCCATGACGTAATGGCGCGACTTTTTTCTTCTTTTTGGCCGTGTTCTTCCTCCTTTTTTTTTCCTTTCCTCGTTGTGCATGTTGTTGTTGTTGTTGTTTTTCTTCTTCTTCTTCTTCTTTTTCCCCCCTTCTTTCTTTTCTTCTTTCTTCCTCTTCCTCTTCCTCCCCTCCTCCTCCTCCCCCCTCCCCCTCCCTTTTTTTTCTGATTTTTGTTTTTTTTTTTTCCCTCTCCACCCTTTTCCCCCCACTTTCTCCTTCTTACCTCTTGTTCCTCTTTCTTCTTAATTTTCCCTGCCTAATACTTCTCCTTCCTTTTTTTTATTCAGCATTCGTAGGCTGCAACTCCACATTCTCTTCCCTTTTTTCCCCCTCTTTTCTCCTTTTCTTTCCCCCCCCCCCTCGAGTTTCCCCCCTAAACTTTCGTTCTTTTTTCTTTTCCCATTTCCTTTTCTTTTCCTTTATATTCGATGGGGGCAAACTTACCTTTCCCTTTTTCATTATGAATTTTTTTTATCACTACCGTTTCGGCCATTACATCCCTTTTTTTTTGCTCATACATGCGGAATTTTTTGAAAATTTAAACCGTGATCTTGCTGAGCTGGGGGGGGAAAGGCACATTTTTTTCTGACGCGCCACACACCAAAACCACACACACACACACACACACACCACACATACACACACACATACCGCACGCACCACGCACGCACCACGCACGCACGCACGCAAAGCACAACACACCACACACACACACAATACACCACACAACACGCACCACCACCGCACCACGCACGCACGCACACACATACAAAACCGCGCGCGCCGCGGCGCACGCACGCAGCCGCAAAGCACGCCGCACACCAAAACACACGCACCACAGCACACCACACACACGCACACAACTAACGCACACTTACGCACTTTTACACACACGCAACACACGCGCGCGCGCGCACCAAAAACACACCACACACACCAAAC
>CM031595.1:152057676-152080176 GCA_018398815.1 Conus ventricosus
CTTGAAATATCGTCCTTAATAATTCCGAAGATATTCTCCAAAGTTTGTGAACTTGATCTTGTATCTGCTGAACTTCTATTTGAAAACCCGGGCGTATTATATATTATATCGTTTCCAAACCAATATCATCAACTGCTCTCTAACTTCTTATTATGTGTACTTTGAAGTTAAGTCTGCTATCATCAGTCCTTGAACCGTACACCTGATTCAAGTCTACCTTTCATTTCCAAGATTTTTATTCTGGAAAATGTGGCTTTGAAATAACTTCTGTCTCATCTTGAACCACCGACCTGAGCGACCCTGATCAGTCAGCCTATAGGACTGGGCATGCTACGGAGTCAGTCGCGGCCACTGTTGTGAATGAAATTCCAAACCGCTAACCGAAGAAGATAATATTTTCGTTCTCCTTCTAGTAGGCAACTGTACTGCGTACGACACTTTCGATCGCTCTGTTCCTTCTGAGCTTGACACTGTCCTAGGCCTACGCTCAGACATTTTGAAGTGAACGTATTCACTATGTTTTTGTTGATCGTTCCAGTTCTTCTCAAACTCCTGTATCGTTTTGGCGTACTCCAAGGCTTATTAATGGGTCCCTTGCGGCTTGTTCTCTTTACCACACCACTCTCCAGCATCATCAAACAACATGCAGTAGACCACCACCTCTTTGTTGACGACACTCAACTTCAGCAAGCTTGCAAACCATCAAACATCATTACGTCAATTCAGACATTTCAATGATGCACATATAACGTCATCGCATAGATGACAGAACATTTGGAACCGAAGAAGAAGAAGAAGAGTGAAGCTGTGAGCTTTTCTGGTATCATTAACCAGTTAACTTTCCCTGCCTTCTATCATTGCTGGCTTTGGTGACATATTATTCTCTAGCAGTTCCAGAGACGTTGGTTTCTTCATTGATTCACCCCTTTCTGGAAACGACAGGTTTCCAAAGTATGTCAGATCTGCTACTATGAGCTTACAAAGATCGGCTCAGAATGGAAGTGTCTTTCTGCAGATGCAAATACACTTGTGACTCCCCGCATTCTTTTAAGGTTAGATTGCCTTAACTCTTCTTGCTGGCTGTCCGACGTTGTTCTTCATTCAGTGTAGAAAGTCCAAGGCTGGGCTGCTCGTCTTATCGTCAAGATTCAGCGTCATCGACTTTGTACTCCTTCATTAATGAAACTTCACTGGCTCCTTGTTTCCGTAAGAATAAAATGCAAGATAGCCTGCCACTAGCTCTCTTCATACTCAGTTCTGCAAGACGGTCTATGGTATGGTGGCCTCGATCTTGCATGTAAAGAGGATTCTTAAAATGTATCTTGGCATCTGATTGGCCTAGTTGTGGTTTGTTTGTTGCGGTTGTATTGCCGATCAAGAGTACCTGTTCACTCGTTTCTCTTGAAGTCTTCACGTCAAGGAAAGAACATTGGTGTAAGATGTTCTAACTGGAGACAGCTTATAGCTTCGTGCCAATGTGGTCGTCCCATTCCTTTTTACACTTTCTGAAAATATTAATTCGTGACAGCAACTACCGTTGCTTGCTGATTTTCTAGTTTGTTTGCGGATGCAAGTCATTGGAGTGCTTCGTCACCGCTTTTACCTCCATTGTTAGAGTGGATCTTGTGAAGCTGTATGTCGCATACATTTCTTTGAGTGTTTGGCCGATCTGATTTACGTTTTTCTCCAGCAGGACGTTTCTCTGGTGACTGAATAATCAACGTATTTCATTATGTCTTCCGTATTGTCAGCTTCCTCCAGTATCGAAACCTCTGCAACAGGTTTGCCCTGTAACCGTTCTCGACACTGTCTTCCAAGTGTCGGTGCTATAGCTGCTTGGCAGAGAGGTTCAAAGTTGTCGGGGTATTTATCCTATTGCTTGTTTTTTTTTCGAGTTCAAATAATGAATACGTATCGTGTCTGTTGTCTTCTGCTCGTCCCGTTCATGATTTTCTAGGTCCTGGGTGGCCGGTTTTTTTGTGTTTCTTTGACTCCCTCGTGGAGTGGATTTCGGGGATTTTCAAGTGCTCTAAAGTATGCGTTCACTTGCTCTTGCTTGTGTCAGACCTGTTTTAAGTAGTCTTTCCTTCTTAATATCCACTAACAATAACATTCCTTCGTTGTGCAGATTTTATGGGGCACATTTTTTGCATTTGACAACGATGTTTATAACATACTTTCTAAAGCTACGCATACTACGCATAAAGCTACGCAGAGTAGAATATCGGTTTTGTTTTGTTTTTCCGTTGAAGAAAGCTAATATGAATAATTCGCTTGTTGTCTTGTTACGGAGAATGCTGACGAGTACCGAATGGAAAAGAGAGAGAAGAGAGAGAGAGAGAGAGAGAGAGAGAGAGAGAGAGAGAGAGAGAGAGAGAGAGAGAGAGAGAGAGACTTTCGGCCAATTGATGCGTCTGAAGGGGCGTAGGGTTACGGGCGCGGACGGTGACATCAAAATCTAAGTAAACGTGAACAGCATTTGATACAAATCAGAAGAGACATGCAACAAAAAAGGAAGCCAGATTGAGGTACGTCACTGTTGTCATCAGGGGGACACGCGTAGGTTTCCAGCTGTCCATCATGATTTTTGTTTAGCTGAGAACGTCAGTGTTTTCAGGGTGATCAGTCTGGATTTCGTTTGTTACCAGCTGTGGCGTTGACAGCCTGTCTGTATTTTGGTCAAGTTCTGATGTTTCTCGCTCAATCAATATTTCCGCAAGTGTCATAATTATGACAGTGTGGAAGCTTTGTTTCTAGTTAGAACTGTCAGCGGGACCATCATTAGGAAATGTGCCAGACACAGTCAAGCTTTCCGTGTAGTGAAAACTGGTGGGTGTTGGAAGAAAAAGGCAAGAGGGGGAAGTATTTGTACACTTGCTTTCTGCTGTCCTCTGAAATTCTGTATACCTCGGCCCTTTTCTAATCTCGGCCAACTCGTGCTGTACATATTCTTCCACACACAGCATTGTCACAATATGTCACAGGGGATTGTCGGACTCTCATCAGTCGAAGCACTACGTGCATCGGCTTGGTTTTACTCCTCGATTTTAAAGGACGACAAGCACTTTTCTCGAAGAAATGTATTCAAAATGTTCTTCAAACGAGATGGAAGTCCCATGAATGGCGTAGTGGAAGAGCTATTACGTCAAACACTCTCATAATTCACATACATACATACATACATACATACATACATACATACATACATACATACATACATACATTCATACATACACACATAGAAAATCAAATCCTGGAAGAAATGACACTCAATAATCTCGCTCTTCTCTTGCCAAAACAACCTACAGCATTCATCGTTCTAGACCGAGAACCAGGAGACACCAAAGAACTCTCTCAAGTGTGCCTCTGATGAGGTTCGGAGACAACGATATTCAAGTGTCAGAGTTCATGATGACATCCACTGCATACTAGCACCTCGGAGAAAGCACTATTGTGCTTCTTTCTTCTTGGCTGTTTTTGTAGTTTAACATTCATTAGCTTGCCCTCTGAAAAGTGTTGACTTGCTTGGGGCCTGGAAAACAATGCGGTAGTAAGAACAGAATTAAGGAAAAAATTAGATGTTGTTGTTGTTTTTTTTGTAAACGTAGCACACAACGGAACCTTCTGTTCCGTAAGGGTGATAGCTAGAATTAAGGTATGTTGACACTGTGGTGCGTGGTTTATACTGACCCGCTACTTGGCCCTGACTCTGCGAGGCTATGATGCTAATTGTCACCGTGACCCTTCTGGCTCTGTCTGTCTGTCTGTCTGTCTGTCTGTCTGTCTGTCTGTCTGTCTGTCTGTCTGTCTCTCTCTCTCTCTTTCTCTCTCTCTCTCTCTCTCTCTCTCTCCTCTCTCTCTCTCTCTCTCTCTCTCGCCATTATTTTTTGGTGATGGATTTGCCTTCCCTTCCAGATCTCAAAATCTGCTTTATGAGGAGTGTTTTTTCATCACGCTTTCACATTTTCATCAAACGGTGATGTAAAGTGGCATGATGTTTGCTAATGGGAGTAAGCGCTTGCAGACGTGCGTGGGCACAGTGTGTGTGGTGTGGTGTGTGTGTGTGTGTGTGTGTGTGTGTGTGTGTGTGTGTGTGTGTGTGTGTGTGTGTGTCTGTCTGTCTGTCTGTCTGTCTGTCTGTCTGTCTGTCTGCCTGTCTGTCTGTCTGTCTGTGTGCGTGCATTCAAAACTATAGATCTGTGTAGGACTTTTTGTTTTGCTTTTGTCCTCATAATTACAAAAAATAAATTGTTCACGGCTTCAAAATAATTTCAGATTCATTGCAGCATGACCATCAAATATCTTTTATCTGCATTTCCAGTAATCAATTATAATCATCTTTCAGCCTGGCTGGATGAATGTTAATGGCAATGGTTTCCATAAATATTGTGGCCTCTGATGTCAATTTGAAGATTAAGAAGCTTAAAAGCCCACGGATTTTTGTTTCTGCTGCTCCCGGAGATGTTGTTTACTGATGTCATAAACAAAGTTAAAATCTTACTCGGATTAAACGGTTCGTGTTAATACGCGTGCATATTATATCAAAGGTTGATTAATTCTGCATGCTCCCGCTAAGATCAGTGCATTAATGGAAATAGCCTGATCGGCCGATGTCATTATCCACTCACAGTAGCAGACAATCAAGAAAGAAAGAAAGAAAGAGAGAGAGAGAGAGAGAGAGAGAGAGAGAGAGAGAGAGATAGAGAGAGAGAGAGAGAGAGAGAGAGAGAGAGAGGTAGTCATGGTAATTTCAAAGATTCTGGGTTAAAACATGTAAGTATGTGTCAGAGAGAGAGCGAGAGAGAGAGAGAGAGAGAGAGAGAGAGAGAGAGAGAGAGAGAGAGGAGAGAGAGAGAGAGAGAGAGAGAGAGAGAGAGAGAGAGAGAGAGAGATGGTAATTTCAGAGAAATATGGTAATTTCAGATATTTTAGTTTAAAACAGCTGAGTGCGAGGGCATAACTTCTTGCGACAATGATTAATTAAAATACGATCACATCATTTAACTATAACGCTCACTGTCATGTCTGTCCATTACATTGGATGTCGTGCATGCATATTATTTTCAGCGCATCCTCCTTTTTAAGTGGGTACAGAGCCATACAATCAATCACCATAACAAATAAAAACACTCCTGGAGAGCGTGGACCTCCACCGACATAAAACGGATGGCAGTTCTGCTCCTTGATTCAGATCTACTGTTTGGATCCGCACCTAAACCAAAATATTCATGATTGGGTCACGCTCCGTCTTTCCCCCTAATCTGATTTAAATCGGCTGGATCCTTCTGTGTAGATTTTCTGTATGGATACTGGATCCGTCTCTTTGATTTGGATCCGCACCACCGATCCGCGCCAAAGGTTGACTGGTTTGCTTTCAAGTTGCATTCCATCCTTTCACTAAGTTCGATTAGAAATGGGTGAAACAGTTTCTGTGTAATCTTCTTGATAGACAGACAAACCCACAGACCATGGTAAAAAAAATATAACCTTCTCTATGAAGGAAAAAAAAAGAGAGAAGAATTCGACCAGCTGCTATGCGTAGTGGTTAAAGTCTCGGTTTCCCGGCTGAGAGGTCGTGGGATCGATTCCCATCTGAGCTATTCATTTCTGTCTCCACCAGCTCCCAACCAGAACTGAGTTTGTTATGGGTTCAGCAGAAGAAAAAAAATCAAAGCAAGAGAATGCCTTTCGTGTCACTGCAAACAGCTACCTTTTCTCAGTTTACTGGTCAAGACCATCACGTAATTTGTGAATGTGTGCATGTGTCGTTTGGTAAACAAACGCCACATCAAACCCAACACATGTGTCATTTGGTAAACAAACGCCATATCAAACCCAACACATGTGTCATCTGGTAAACAAACGCCACATCAAACCCAACGCATGTGTCATTTGGTAAACAAACGCCACATCAAACCCACCACACGTGTCATTTGGTAAACAAACGCCACATCAAACCCAACACATGCAGCTCTGAATCGATCGATGACGAGTTGATTCGAACTTTTCGTAAGATGGTGTTTGCATCACAGGCGCATCGTTTCACTCCTATGTTTTTTGACATGATCTCTCTGATTGAACTGTTGGGTTGACTGATGAAGCAAAAATAGACCTGCTGTGGCATTTAAACAAAACTCAGGGGAAGATAACGCGTGTCTTTTCATTACAACCAGAGTTGCCCTTTCCTCGGTTAAAGGGCCACGGAAATGGGTGTAGGGAGTCAAATATTTGATTTGATGCGCACGCCAAGGTCACGGTGAAGACAGTGCTTCTCTGGGTCCTCCCCAGCACCTTCGGGTGTTTCTTTTTCTTCTCCCTGCCTTCATTACTGACACACCTTGTCACACCCAGGTTCTGACACTTTCTCTCAGATTGAATTGTTAAACTGACTGATGGAGCTAAACTGCTTTGGGTGTGCCCACCATTTGTCCGGTGACAAGGGCGGGGTCATTCTCGCTGAACGTAAGTCCTAAAGCATATTACCTCCCGTGGATATTTCCCCAAATCGTCTGTTGAGAAGACTGGAACCACACAATCGAGTTTTATCCACTTAACGGACGTGTTTCTGAGCGTGTAGCTCAAATCTTCTGTCCAACACTGCAGATGTCTGTATCTCTTGGGCCCGGTTGACACCGGGAGGTAGTATGAAAAAGCATGGAGTACATCTCAGTTGTGTAGTCTTTAGACCAAAATGGTAATCCATAGCATTATCGCCATCCTCATAGATCATTATGAAAGATTGATTTCAGTGAATCTGTTGACTTGCTGTGTAAGCTTACCATCATTCCACGACACGGGGTGGTAATAGTGTCGGAATGGACGCTTAGACACAGTCAAGAATCTCTATAATGTCTTTTTTTCTACATTATGTTGTGTTCTCCGGCTGGTAGGTTGATAGTTAGCAGCGCCTTGTATGTTTGCGGCGCTCTAGAAACATGCTCTTAAAGCCTGGAAACCATTCTAAACAGTTCTACTCACACAGAATCTCGTTAAGAGGTACATCATTATCGTCAGTTTACTTCCAGTGTAATGAAAATGCTCTTTGATCTTTTACTTTAACACTGTATTGTGAGAATGCAAAGTCTGGGTGTTTAGCATCCACATTATATTACTTCATTTTGCTTTCTTCTTTAAGTGGGCCATGATTATAAAAGGAACACAGAGAACAGAAAAAAAGCATCACGATTCATAGCTCAGTCTCTCTCTCTCTCTCTCCTTCCTCTCTCTCTCTCTCTCTCTCCTCTCTCTCTCTCTCTCTCTCTCTCTCTCTCTCTCTCTCTCTCTCTCTCTCTCTCTCTCTCTCTCACCCATGTACGCATATATACTGTAACTTTTCAATCATGTTCCATTGGCTGTTCATGCAGAAACTCAACACAAACATTACCGCGCACTATCAGCGTAAGTAAGCCTAATGGTTTAAAGGCAGAACGATTTCAGTCGGTTGATTGACATTTCTTGTCAATATCCATCTTCAAACTCATGACCAGCGTTTTAAACTTTATACAGGCATCAAAGAATGAATAAGTTCTCCGAGATCCTAGAACTTTCAACATTTAGCCGTCAATTCAAATCTCACATTCTTTACTACAATCTAAAATTTTAGCTGTCAATTCTAATATCACATTCTTTATTACATTTTGAAATTTCAGAAGTCAGTTCAAATCTCACATTCTTTATTACATTTCGCAATTTTGCTTTCCTATCGGTCCTGTTAAACTTGCGCCATGACAAAATCAGACACCAAATGTACAGTAACTGCCATCCAGAAAACGCGTGTGGAATTTCTCAGAGACTGGACTTTTCCATGCTGAGACTTTAGCTTCTTAGTGATCCGGACGACGACTGCTTCAGTCAACGAACACGACTGGTACCAGCATAGTGAGGGAAAGTGGCTTTCTATTGAGTTCTTTGCCTGTCACCATCGACAACCGTACCCTGGCGTCTGTGAGCTGAAGATTAAAGACAGGCACTCTGGTAGCCGTTCATTATGTTGTCAGCTTTGAAGTTTCATGAGAGGGTGAGGAGCGGGAAGGAGGAGGATGGGTGGGTATCCCTAGTGAGTTGTGACATTTAAAACTGTGAAGACATGAATTCATTCGATGTAAATCGATGGTTCTCTTGGCGGCAAAAGCATGCCGCAGCAGATTGGAAACTGAACTTCAAACATCGTCCAACGTTCAGCAAGCAAATATTCATACTTGCGCGTAGTTATGTTCGCTACCATCAACGGAACTTCACTCAAATGTTTCTAACAGGGAAAACCAAATAAGACCAAAGGGATGCTAAGCGTCTGATTGAAATAGTCATCATTGCGAGTTTCACTGTTCTCTCCTTAGGCTGGTCCAATACATCCATGCTGTTGCAGATACCCGAAGTTAAATTGGGGAATGACAAAAGGAGGCCGACAGGGTGGGAATGGTGAGTAGGAATGGATTCATTCTCTCTCTCTCTCTCTCTCTCTCTCTCTCTCTCTCTCTCTCTCTCTCTCTCTCTCTCTCAAAATAGAGCTACCAAAATCACGTGGCCCTTAATCGGCACATTACAAAAAGTATTGTCTTTACAATAAGACAAACGCATCAACCTAAGCCCCTCACTCGAACCTTAAAACAAACGGACATTTGGTCGATGTTTTTGGCAAATATACGCGTGCTAGGCGTATTCGTAGACGAGTTTTTAACACGGCAATCGCAAACACACATTCGTTATGTGAGCAAACAGGTGGCTCACAATATTTGTCGTTAAATAAACTTCAGTGTTATGTTAACACCAATGCATGGAAGATATTTTTGAAGGTCAATGCCTTTCTTACATTAACTGCACATCTACATTCCGGAGTGACGCCAGCCAAAATCACATCGACAGCATTAATTTTATGCACACACGGGCAGTGAAGCTGATTTTACTCCAAGGTCTTTACTGACTACGGAAAAACAAACCAAACCTAACATATCATTACTAGATAAACAATTAGCCAACAATAATATTGTATCTATGTTTAAAAGTTCAAACAAACATGGCAATACATATATCTTGTTGACTTTGTTCATTTTGCTACTTTATCGTTCCAATAACTGAATCATTCCAATCACTATGTTTTACCACAGCTACGCGTTTCGTTTATTTCCGGTTTTGATTTTTGCTTTTTCTTTGGGACCATTTGGCTGAAACACTTCTATATTTATCAAGACAGGTCAGTCAATATAGTCCTTCAAATCGGGTAACCTAAACTACTACTTTAGGAACACGTAACACAGATTACTTGACCGCATTCCTTAATGCGCTATAAATCCCCCCCCCCTCTCTCTCTCTCTCTCTCTCTCTCTCTCTCTCTCTCTCTCTCTCTCTCTCTCTCTCTCTCTCTTATATATATATATATATATATATATATATATATATATATATATATATATATAAGCTACACACAAAAAGTTAAGGATCACTTTCACAAACATTCATAACTGTCAAAATAAGAAAGTCAATGCGTTCAAGTTTGGCCAACATTTAATTCCATTCTTTAGTGATAACGATACACAATTGCCTTCACTCTCGAGCAATCGATTGGTGTGTACATTTGATTAAAGTGGGTACGTATCCAAATTTGATTTCCCAAAGTCATTGAAATCACAAGACAGGGCATACTGATGCTCCCAAAAGCTCAGTAATGCGTGTAACCACCATGGCTGTTCTGGCACTCGACGCAGCGAGTCCTCATCGAGTTGACCAGGTTGGTGAAGATCCTCTGTGGAAGCGCCTGCCACTCAGCCTGCAGCATCTGGTAGAGGTGTTGGGCATCCTTGGAAGGGGGGTGGCTCCTCACTTTGCGATCCAGCTCATCCCAGAGGTTCTCAATCGGGTTGAGATCGGGACTGCATGCTGGCCACTCCATTCTGTTGACTCCAGACTGCTGCAGGAAGTCGTTGACCACCCTTGCCCTGTGGAGGCGAGCGTTGTAATCCTGGTAGACAGCCCTCGGTCCCATCTGCTGCAGTGTAGGCACAGCCAGCGGTCGAAGGATCTCATCCCGGTATCGGATGCCAGTCAGGTTACCCTGTACATGATGCAAGGGTGTTCTGTGGTGAAGGCTGAAGCCCCCCCAGACCATTACAGAACCTCCACCAAAGGCCACCTTTTCTTGGACAGTGGCGTCAATAAAGCGTTGCCCTGGGCGCCTCCAGACCCTCAGTCGGCCGTCGTTGTGGTGAAGGGTGAAGCGTGATTCATCACTGAACAGGACCTGGGACCATTGCTGACGTGTCCACCTCACGTGACGTGCACAGAAGGCGCGGCGTGCTGCCCTATGGGCTGGAGTTAAGCGTGGCCGTACTGCTTGGCGACGAGAACAGAGATTAAACCCATGTAGGCGGTTCCGTATGGTCTGCTGGCTGATGTTGATGTTAGTAGCCACCCTGAACAGCCTTTGAATGATGCTGGAAGAGGCTGTTCTTGTCTGCAAGGCTTGTCGTTCAATGAGACGATCGTCACGTGGGGTTGTCTTCTTCGGTCGACCAGATCTGCGTCTTTCATGGACAATCCCAGTGGCTGTGAAGCGTTGAATCAGTCGGACAATGACTGAGATGGACACATGAAGTCGCCTGGCCACTTCTCACTTGGGAACACCATCTTGGAACCATGCAACAGCTCGTCCCCTATCCAACTCGCTTAATTTTCGTCGTGGAGGCATTGTCAGATCAGGCCTACTACTGGTGGAATGTCTTCCTATAAAGCCAAGCGAGCGACAGCATCTCACACATAAACAGCAGTGCTTGCACGTACATAATGGTTTTTCCATCTGGCAAGTGCAATGTGTTCAGGCAGAACGGTCCAAAACAAGGTCATTTTTCGCAAGTTTCCACTTTTCCGTTTGCGACCCAGCTCAGTAGCAGAGAATCCCGTGCAATTTTCGCACTAACACAACATCGCCCACTTACAGCTGAACAAGAATTCATGACAATTTGGCTGGACTAAGAAATAAATAACAGTAGCGAACTGAGTTTATTACGCACCTGTTTTCACATACCGATCCTTAACTTTTTGTGCGTAGTATATATTGCGGAGAGAGAGAGAGAGAGAGAGAGAGAGAGAGAGAGAGAGAGAGAGAGAGAGAGAGAGAGATACAAAGAGAGAGACACACACGCACACATGGATAATTAGATAGACAGATGGATAGATACACAAAAGAGAGAGAGAGAGAGAGAGAGAGAGAGAGAGAGAGAGAGAGAGAGAGAGAGAGAGAGACATACGCACACATAGCTAGCTAGATATATAGATAGATAAACAGATACCCCCTCGTTACCTGTTAATTCTCTCACTTGCTGCACTTTTCGGTCTGTCTGTTTCTACTCTCCCACCTCCATCACCACCCACACCCCTTTCGTATCTCCCACTGCACCCTCACTTCCTTCCTCTCCGCCCCTCCGCCTGCCAGTCTGCTTAATCTGGATGGAATAAGAGGCAGGAGCGGAAGCAAGAAAGAGGAGTTGGAAGGTGCAGGAAGCGGACCTTTGTAGGGAAAGGAAATTACACTGTGAGGGAAAAGGACAGGGAAAAGGGCGGCATTAATCACTGAAATATGTTCCTTGATCTTCCTGGTCCTGTCTGTGATTTCTCTTTTATAATTGTTGTGCAGGTGTTGCTGCAGTTGCTGCTGTTGGTACGGTTTGGTTGTTGTTGCTGTTGTTGCTGTTATTGTTGTTGTCGTCGTTGCTGCTGCTGCTGCTGCTGCTGCTGCTGCTGCTGCTGCTGCTGCTGCTATTGGTGGTGGTGGTGGTGGTGCTGCTGCTATTGCCGCTGCTGCTGTTGCTGCTGTTGTGTTTAAGCAAATAACATTTCCAATATAAGTAAAAAGTTGTTTGTAGAATATTATGCTTCTTGGAAATGTTCTGCAATGGAAGCATGGATCGGAAACTGCCAAGGAACGATTTTGTTTTGCAGTGATGTTTAGAGGGATGAGTATGTATATAAGGGATAATAGAAAAAAAGCGATAACTCACGTATTTTGACCAGTCATCTCATCAGTTATTAGGTGCAGGTTAGTAATTCGTTTTATACTGTCCACATCCATACGTGTTTCGGTATAAGAGGCAAAAGCACGTGGACTGCACTGGAAATGACGTGTTTCTGATTAAAAACAAAAAAGATCTTTCGTTTTCACCACTGTAACAAAAATTGAGTTGTAAGATGGATACCACGCAAATGACTAAGTGATGCTGGATTGAATGCTACACTGAACGAGTGCTTCAGGTTAAAACAAGTTCATTTATTCCCATCACTTGACCAAAAAAGAAAACTGTGCATGTTAGTAAGGATTCTACGATAATGAATTGTGTCAATTTCAGCGGTACCCTCAGTGTACACAGTTTTATTTATTCTTACTTTTGTAAGGAACAGCAGATAACAGTAAGGTTTATATGAACATGAGCAGCACAAACTGGGTTGTGACAGACATTGCATCCCGCTTAGAGACCGGTTGTGATTGTTTGTTTGTTTGTTTGTTTGTTTGTTTGTTTGTTTGTTTGTTTGTTTGTTTGTTTCATTGTCTTCATTATAATGTTTGTTAGTCAAAAGGAGGAGGATCATTCGTGTAAGGAGAAAGCAAGTCTAGGCAAAATCGATCAAATTTGAATACTACATGAGCGTGCAACATGCAACAGCCCGCGTAAACCAGCCGTTTGATTCTGCACCATGTGCATTCCGGTGGCTCGTTCTACTAATCGCAAGGACAATTTCTGAATTTGAACGGACCACTATCTGGTGGACCAAAGGAAAAGTGGAACCAATTCAAAGACTTGATCACAGAGACAGCCAGGACAGTACTTGGCCCAAAGAGCAGGCTTCACCAAGACTGGTTTGATGAAAACGATGAGGCCGTGCAAGTACTGCTGGACAATAAGAACAAGGCCTACACTGACTGGCAGAACCACCCCAACTGTTCTTCACGACGTGCCAGATTCAAGAACTGTTAAGCCAGAGCCCAAAAAGAACGCCGAGCCATGCAGGACCGCTGGTGGGAAAGGAAGGCCGATGAAGTGCAGCTATATGCAGATACCAACAACTCTAAGATGCTGTTCAGTGCCATCAAGGCTACCTACGGCCCTTCAAAAGGAGGAACAGCCCCTCCGCTTTCTGCTGATGGTTTTACCATTATCAAGGACAAGGCAAGAATCAGCGCAAGGTGGGAAGAGCACTTCAGCCAACTTCTAAACCGGGCGTCCACTGTTGACCTGGAAGCCCTACAGAAAATACCTCGGAAGCCTTCACAGATGGACCTCGACCTACCACCCACTGAGAATGAAGTCAGGACTGCTATAAAGCAGATGAACTTCGGAAAAACGCCTGGACAAGATGGAATTCCTGTGGAAGTGTATAAAGCACTGGGAACCATAGCTTTCAGAGCGTTCTACGACGACCTCTCGATGCCAGCAGACCTCCGTGATGCCACTATTGTGGCACTTTATAAGAATAAAGGGGCAAAATCAGACTGCCGTAACTACAGAGGAATTTCTCTTGTCTCCATCGCTGCAAAAATACTTGCCCGCATCCTCCTCAACAGGCTCATCAGCAACATCTATGAAGGCAACCTTCCTGAAGCTCAGCGTGGTTTCCGCCCTGGCCGCAGTACTGTACACATGGTGTTTGCTGTGCGACAACTCCAGGAGAAATGCATTGATCAGCAGATGGACTTGTACGCAGTGTTCTTAGACTTGACCAAAGCTTTTGACACTGTCAACAGAGAAGCTTGGTAGACCATCCTGATGAAGCTGGGCTGTCCACACAAGTTCACCGCCTTGATGACTCTTCCACGACAACATGACTGGACATGTCTTTTTTCTAATGGTGAATGCAATAACTTCCTCAACATCTCAAGCGGAGTGAAACGATGCTGTGTCCTCGCCCCCATGTTGTTCTTCTTGTTCTTCACGCTGGTCCTTCTTCATGCTGTGAAAGATCTGAACTTGAGCGTATACATCAAGTACCGCTCAGATGGATCCGTGTTCGACCTCCGTCGTCTTGCTGCTCGTATCAAGACCTTGCAGAAACTCATCCTTGAAGCCATTTTTGCGGATAACTGTGGTCTCATGGCACACAAAGAGAAACACCTGCAGGTCATTGTAGACGACTTCGCAAACGCATTCAAGCTGTTCGGACTGACAATTAGTCTTGGCAAAACAGAGGTTCTGGTTCAAGCCGCCCCCAACACAGCCAAGCCCCAGCCAGCCATTGCCATTGGTGGAGTCCAACTGAAGTGCGTGGAGAGCTTCAAGTATCTGGGCAGCATTACCTCTGCAGATGGTTCACTGGACAAAGAGATCATGTCAGGGTCCAGAAAGCCAGCCAGGCCCTCGGAAGATCAAGAGTGAAGGTCCTCCAGCAGACTGTCTACAAAGCTTAAGATCTACAAGGCTGTAGTCCCTTCTTCACGACTGTATGGATGTGAAACGTGGACCCTGTATTGAAAGCATATCAATCAGCTAGAACAGTTCCATGCGCGATCACTTTGCATAATTATGGGCATTCGCTGCCAGGACAAAGTCACACACCAAGAGGTGCTTGACAAGGCTGGCTTGACAAGCATTGAGTCAATGTTACCGAAGGCTCAGCTACGCTGGACTGGGCACGTCATCAGAATGGACCACAGCCGCATCCCCAGACAACTGGTGTATGGTGAGCTCAAGGAAGCTCACACAGACAGGGAAGGGTCAAAGTGAAATACAAAGACACCCTTCAGAGTAATCTCAGATGGTGTGGCATCCAGCCTCGCGAGCTCGAAATCCTTGCTGCTGACAGATCACCTCGGAGGTCTCTCACCTTCAAAGCAACACCTGCCTTCGAAGAGGACAGAAGACTGCGTCTCGCCGCTGCAAGAGACAGACGACACAGGGCCTCGTCGTCCTCAGTCCCAAAATCAGACCATCGATGTGTCATCTGTGGGCGCCTGTGTGCTTCCAGCTTTGGGCTGCGGAGTCACATGCGCTGTCATCGTTATCGCTGAGTACACAGACCATCGTTTGTAATTCAGCTTCTTTCCGTCTGATATTCAGTTCATCTTCAATACTGAAAAAGAGAAATACTGTTTTTGAAGACCAGGGAAATATGTTCACATCATGTAAGGCCAGTGCACTACAAAGAGTAGCGTTCTCTGACCAGGGAAACATGTTCACATCATGTACAGCCAGTGCACTACAAAGAGTAGCGTTCTCTGACCAGGGAAATGTGTTCACATCGTGTACAGCCAGTACACCACAAAGAGTAGCGTTCTCTGACCAGGGACATATATTCACGTCATGTACAGCCAGTGCACTAAAAAGAGTAGCGTTCTCTGATCGGTCGGAAAAGCTGTCGGATTTTTTTTTTTATCTCTCTTTAGTTTGTTGCCAGAGAAAAGTTTTTTCACGAGATCCCGTCACATGTTGTAAGAAAGAAGTAAAGAAAAAAAAAGAAAACAAAACAAAACAAAGAAAGAAAAAAACAACGAACGAAGCAAAAAAAAAAGAAGGAAGGAAGGAAGGAAAGAAGGAAAGAAAGAAAGAAAAAGAAAGAAAGAAAGAATTTCCTGGAGACCCTTAACGGCATTTCTGTTTAGGCGCCGGCTGGCAGAAAGATGAATTGTCTGTGGGATTGGAAGGGCATTTCAACAGGGCCTGGCTGAATTGGCTGGAAGCACAGTAGCTGATCCACTAATTGATGGACTGCCTGGACTGCGCCACTTTCTGTTACAGTGGCTGTTGGGCTGGGGGGAGGGGGAGGGGGGATTCTCCGGTGTCTGCTCTTTTGCCTCTCTGTATGTCTGTTTGGCTTGCTGGCTGGCGCTCTCTGTCTCTGTCTCTGTCTGTGTGTGTGTGTGTGTGTGTGTGTGTGTGTGTGTGTGTGTGTGTGTGTGTGTGTGTGTGTGTCTGTGTGTGTGTGTGTGTGTAATGTTTCCAGACCTGTGAAGCCGGTGTTTCTGAACTTAGAATCAAATCGACATTTCTCATTCACTTAAGATTTTTTTTCTTGGCAGGGCTTCAAAGATTTCAGTGGTGAGGTATATACTCATGAATTATAGCATTTGGGTTTTTAAAAAATATTCAACCGTGACACGGTTTTGGTCGTAGCTGTTGATAAAACATTACAATTTCTAGCACGAGATATACAACAGTTTTTGAAGCAAATGAGTGTATGGGTTCGTGGCGACATCATTTCATTTGTGATGCATGCTGTCAGATAGGTCATGATCAGCAAATCGGTGTCTGCTAATAGCCTACGTTTTAAATTCTATTTAGTGCTGGCTTCTATCATTACAAATCAGAGCCCTAAAAAGTTTGCACTTTGGCGATGACGTGCAGACTTTTTTGAGTTAAAGGGGTTTTGTGACTAGTCATTTGTGCTTTGGTCTTGGTCGTAAATTTTGTTGAAATGATGCCATTGTTTTTTGTTCTTGTTGTTGTTGTTTTGTTTTTTGTGTGCAAAAGATGGTTTCTGAAGAGATTAGATGGTGAGATCTGCGGCGTTACTAATTAAAGTATGATACATGAAAACAAACGTAGGCAAATCGGTATGTGTCCAAGTTGGTAAAATCATAAATCGAGTATGTTGCTGGAAAATATAAATCACTCATGTAAGATTTTGAAAAGAGAAAGATATTCAAAGTCTTGTATATTTTCTTCTAGTCACAGAAACTGTGCAGCTTGCATTCATTGAATGAAGAGAAATAAAGGGTGGGAGCGAAGATTCATATTTCCAAAAGATATTTTCGGAATAGACTTAAGCAAGGAATGCAACACTCGTTTTCTCTTTAAAGAACTCCCCCACCCTAGTAGACTAGGGATACAAGCTGAGCATTCTTGCTTTAACTAGGAGGGGAAGAGGCACAATTCATGTTTTGTAATTCGACTCGAGACCACACAGATGGTGAAGATGTTGTGGCTTTGTTGAGGCCAAATCCAGGACTAAAAACTGCGTATGGGTCTGTGAAGACAAGGGTGTTTTCTTTGCTGAGAAACAATTTCATGGTGCTGTTTTAGGCCGATTGGTAAAAGAAGCGAGGAGAGGGGATCGGACCTCTCGATACAGAAAAATCAGAAACACACGTGACCGACACTTCACAGGAAACTTCATCATGATAAGGATCCAGGTTACGGAATTTGAGAGAGAGAGAGAGAGAGAGAGAGAGAGAGAGAGAGAGAGAGAGAGAGAGAGAGAGAGAGAGAGACTGACACTGACACTGACACAATTTTATTGCCATTAACAAAATGCCCTGTTGGCAAGGGGGTATCATGAGTCATATCTAGCCAAAGCGCCTCACAACAGCATCTAAAAAGAAACAAATGCAAAAACTTCCCTTGTGATGTTGCACGTACTCCTAGACATATAAATGTTACAAAAAGATCAACGAATCAAACACTCACCAATTCACATGAACACACACACACGTATACACACACACACACACACACACACACACACACACACACACACACACACACACACACACACACACACACACACACGCACGCACGCACGCACGCACGTACGCACGCACGTACGCACGCACGCACACACACACACACACACACACACTCACACAAACACACACGGACGCGCGTGCACACACACACACACATACATAACATACATACACACACTCACGCATGTACACACGCACAAACGCGCGCGCGCGCGCGCGCACGTATACGTGATATACCATTGACTTAGACTATCGGGTTACGAACATAACTACTGAGCCAATGTATCTTTAAGGAAGTGATTATCTTACTCATTCGTGATATACTTTTTACGAAATGTACTCTACTACAGTCTCTTCGTTTTCACTTGCAAAAGTTGCTACTAGATATCTTTTTTGAGCAACTCATTCATTGAAAAGCGTACACCCTCTACGGATATTAGCGTCGCGACACATTCAAACACAAAATTTACTTCCTTCTCAGCACTGTCTCTTTCTTTACACACAGGACAAGATTTATTACTTGATTTCGTGAACCCTTTTTGATTTGCGTTGAGACCGAGCGTTCTGGTTCAAAATGTTGCTAAACTATATTTATGCCATTTATGCGTTACAATCTTAATATATTTCTCTACTTCGAGATTGCTTTTAAATGAGAGAAACCAGTCGTATTTATCATTTCCATCCATGCCAGCATGTCAGCTTTTGTTTATAAGAACAAATTAGACGGTCCTTTAATTCAGAAATGAATTCTGCCTTATTACCGACTCCTTGTGACAACCAAACAATGCCAAAACCATTCTCTGTCAATATTTTCTTAACATAGGAGACACAGTTAAATTTTCCACTTTCATGTTGCAGCATGTGCATTTTATACGCCTGACCGCAGAGTCTGTTTATTGGTGTGCTTGTTAATTTCAACCAGTATTTAATACATCTAACGTAAGTGGCAATAAAGAGAAGGTATCGTCCACTTTCGCTGTAAACCATTTTATTTGATGCGTGCAAGGGTAAGTGGATGATACGCTTTATCGTATAGGTATGAACTTTTTCCATTTTAATATTATCCAACATGCCCCAAACTTCTGATGCGTATATCAAAATAGGCTGCATGTGTGAATCGAATAATTTCCCAAATAGATTTACATCACTAGAGTTCAGTTTCTTCATAGTTCTCAAAATATCCATGACACCTGTCTTTCCTTTTCTGCACATCTCGAGCCGCACTTACTCAAGCTTAATTTTGTTGTGAAGAACATCCCAAGGTATTTATAGCTACTTGTCACTTAAACTTCTACTCCACCAATATACCATCTTTCATATTTTGATAAGTAACCGCCAATTCTAAAAACCACTGCAGTAGTTTTGTTTAGATTCACTGTTAATTTCAACCTATCTGATTCCTTGTTCAAAGTGTCTAACTGATTCTGCAAACCAACAGGCGTATCAGCGAGGAGGATAGTATCACCAGCGAAAGGCATCAGAAATATGTCAGAAGCACCAGGTAACATTTGTATTCCATGTTTCTCTCCCCATGATATCTCTGTCGCTAATTCATTTATGAAGAATGTAAACAACAATGGGTTAAGCAGATACCCTTGTTTCACTCCCAGGGGGGCAGCTGAAATAATCGGTATAAGCTCCTTTCTCTCGAACACATGCAAGAACAGACTCATGCATTCCATGAACAGCTGTATACAACTCCCCATGTATACCACTTTTTCTCAGAATATACTTTAGAACATTTCTGTTGACTGAATCGAAAGCTTTCTGGAAATCAATAAATGCAACATACAATTTAGATTTTGTTATTGAGATATTTTTGTACTAAGGCGTACAGAGTGAATATGTGGTCTACTGTACTATATTTGGATCGAAATCCAGCATGTTCTTCTATTATTTTCTCCTTTCTCTCTGCCCATACTTTTAATCTTTTGTTGAGTTCATGCGTATACATTATACTAATAACACTTGTCAGTGCAACGCCTCGATAGTTATCAGGATTGTTACTATCACCTTTCTTGTGAAGAGGAACTATTATAGATTTTGGACCAAGATTCTGGAACGATTCCCTTATCAAACACCGAGTTAAAAAGATTAACCAAGAAATCAACTACAACAGAGTTAGCACATTTAAACATTTCTCCCACTACTTTGTCTGGTCCAGCACTTTTTCTACATTTGATGTGCTTTATACTGTTCAAGACCTCACTTCTTGTTATCTGATCATTAAACAGTGGTTCATCAGTGTTTTGTATACTTTGTTCTTCAATATCTATAGCTATATTAAAATCTTCAAAATCATTGTTAAATCCATGAAATACACTATAGAAATGTTCATACCATTGTTGCGAGCTGATTTCATTGTAGATTACTGATTTTCTACTAATCGATCGAATGGTGCACCAGAACAATTTAGGGTCGTGAACAGATGCTTTTAACTTCTTAATTCGTTTTTCACTAAAGTCTGTTCTTTTCTCTTTTTTCAGTGAATTATAGTCTTTCATTTCCCTAACGAAGGTTGCTTTGTGTTCCTTTTTCAGTTCTTTGGTTTTGGTTCATTGATATCGTCTCAGACACCTTTTCACAACTTTTTTCCTGTTCTCGCACTCGTGATCAAACCAATCGCTCACTTCTTTCCTCCGTTTTGAGAGACAGAGAGAGAGAGAGAGAGAGAGAGAGAGAGAGAGAGAGAGAGAGAGAGAGAGAGAGAGAGAGAGAAGCAAGAAGCTTGCGTAAATGAATTTACAAATTACATCACTCAGGAATAGTAATTATCAATAATGAAAATAGAGACAGTACAAACAGACCGCTATGGAGACACACACACACACACACACACACACACACACACACACACACACACACACACACACACACACACACACACACACACACACACAGAGAGAGAGAGAGAGAGAGAGAGAGAGAGAGAGAGAGAGAGAGAGACAGACAGACAGACAGACAGACAGACAGAGACAGAGACAGAGAGATAGAAAGAGAGGGAGAGAACTCAGAACTCAGATGGTTTACTTCATATAAAAGATATTGCCCCTTATGAAGGGGGGTATGGAGAACATAACATCCATATGGGAATTATAGAGAACACAAGAAAAACTGGATGGACTGTGCTGTCACGAAGTCATGACTGATCTAAACTGAAATGCCTTGAATATGTAAATTGAGAAATTTCTTACTATGCTTTCATTCTGAGATGCCATTAGCAGGCTTAACCAAAACTGACAGGGATCCTCGTAAATTTTTGTTGGTAAATATTGCGCTCTTAGACTGGATGATTTACAGCAACATAAAACAAAATGACGTTCGTCCTCTTTTCCATTTTTGCATAATGGACAAGTCAGATCCACCCCAGTATATTTACTGCAACGGCACTGGTATTCTGCTATGTCTGAAATTCCCAGTCTAAATGTGGTCATTGTCAACTTCAAGTGTTAACCTAAATCTTGCAGATAACTTGACATCGTGTACTGAACAAAATGTCCGCTACATGGTAAATGTATCACTATTTTTGACATGAAAATCCCATTCCTGCCACTTACATACAATCAATCTGTCTTTGAATTCACATAGAAATGATCTATCATTTTGCACGCCTTGGTTTATCCAAACATAAACGTAACATATCCAAATTGATACAATTTGCAACGGACATTTGAAGCCCAATTTCTTTTGTCTCTTGCATCTAGGTCGTATAGCATCATATATGCTTTCCGGGGTAATCTGTGATCATTCATTTTTGTGAATTTCAAACCGTATTGAATACAGCTTAACACAGAATTTAAATAAATAGGATATCTATTGGTCTCCCCATACACATAGTAATTCGGTGTTCGCATTTTAACTCCTAAAAATTTCTTTAATGCAAAGAGGTACACTTTTTCACAATGGCGGGCTGCATCATCTAGTCCCCAAAGTTCTGCGCCGTACTGAGAAATGGGTTGAACCTGTGAATCAAATAACTTAAACAATATATCTAAACCAATGTTCTTCAAAATACACAGTTCTCATAATTCAGAACAGAGCTTTCTTTGCTTTACTTACGAGGTCACTGCATGCCAATGTGAAACAGTTTTGTTGAAAATAGTATACTTAAGTATATATAAGCATTTATGACAGGCATCACAGCATGATTATATGTCCAATTTTCTCTTGCTGCCAAGAAGCCACCTTTTCTAAACACAATTATATAGCTTTTGCTTAAATTACCTTCAAATCTAGAGAAAAGGCTGCGCATTGCAGACTGTTTAACTGTGTTTGCAAACCAATGATTGGTTCTGATAATAGTATAACACCATTTCCTAATAATGACATAAAGAGCTCCAAATAATCAATCGTAAACATTGCACCATGCTTACCGTTTTTAATTATTTCTATGGAAACGTCATTAATAAATAAAGAAAATAAGACAGGATTGCACTCGTCACCTTGCTTAACGCCATAAGTGCACATCATGACATCAGTTAGTTTTTATCCACACCGTATCTAACTTAAACATTATTATACATACTTTTGATGCAATTGTATATATTACCATTCATACCATTTTTAACTAAAATTGACCGATTCATGGAATCAAAAGCCTTCTCAAAATCAATGAATGCAACATATAATTTTCTGTTGAAAGAGAACTGTTTTTGATTGAGAGCTAACAAAGTAAACATGTGATCAATAGTTGAATATTTCTTTTTGAACCCTGCTTGGTATTTTGCAGTAATGTTGTAAACAATTATTAATAACTGTACTATAAATTTTACTACTAATATTGCAACGAAATCCCCTGTAACTGTTAGAGCTGTTGACATCTCCTTTTTTGTACAGAGGAAGCACAATACTTTCTGTCCAAGTATCAGGAAATATACCTTTCTGAAACAAAGCATTAAAAATGTGACAAAGAAACCTACACACAATCACCTGCATTTTTTAACAACTCTCCAGTTATTCAATCCGGCCCAGCAGCTTTTCTAATCTGTATCTTTCAAATTGTTAAAAGACCTTCTTCCTTTGGTATTGGTCGGTTAAAATAAATATCATTGTCATCA
>CM031595.1:152085176-152087676 GCA_018398815.1 Conus ventricosus
CCCACAACTCCCGCCCTACACCCCCATCCACCCCGCCCTACACCCCCATCCACCCCCACAACTCCCGCCCTACACCCCCATCCCACCCCGCCCTACACCCCCATCCCACCCCCACAACTCCCGCCCTACACCCCCATCCCACCCCACAACTCCCGCCCTACACCCCCACCCACCCCCACAACTCCCGCCCTACACCCCCACCCCACCCCCACAACTCCCGCCCTACACCCCCATCCCACCCCCACAACTCCCGCCCTACACCCCCACCCACCCCCCCAACTCCCGCCCTACACCCCCATCCCACCCCCACAACTCCAGCCCTACACCCCATCCACCCCACAACTCCCGCCCTACACCCCCACCCCACCCCCACAACTCCCGCCCTACACCCCATCCCACCCCCACAACTCCCGCCCTACACCCCCACCCCACCCCCACAACTCCCGGCCTACACCCCCATCCCACCCCCACAACTCCGCCCTACACCCCCACCCCACCCCCACAACTCCCGCCCTACACCCCACCCACCCCACAACTCCCGCCCTGCACCCCACCCCACTCCCACAACTCCGCCCTACCGCAATAACCACCACCGCCATCTCGTCTCCGTCGCACACGCTTTGCCAGAATCCTGTCTGAATAGAAAGAGAACAATCCAAATCTTGCCAACTGCTGGAACAGACTGACCATATGCAACGTTTGTACGTAGAGTGGTTCGTGATTTTCGTATGACCGCGCACTTTTCACATGTGATTGATAAGGCTACGCCCCTTTGACTGCAACGATCCATCGTTTGATACAGCAACCACAGCAACTGCACTACTACCTGTGAGTGCAAGATGTTCTGTGTTGATACCTGCTTCTGCATGTACCAACTTCATCCAGTGTGGTATGGTGTCTGCACTCTGGCATGTGAGGTTTGGTAAGTCTTAGACCATCTAGATCCTTGTCGAAGTCATTGGTTTTGTACAAACTATAATGAACCTAAACATAGTGAAAGATTGTCGCTAAACGTCCTTATTTCTGTTGTTCAGGCGTACACCAGATTTCGAAACAGTTTAATATTCATTCTTTTACTGACATAAAACGTTTGTTTTCTGTGTCCTGTGAGTAGGCCTATCAGCAGACAAGTGCGTTGCGTTAGCTCTGTCATGGACAACTTATCGATGCCAGGAGATACTCTCAATAACTTAAAACATCTTTCACTTCCAATTTTTCTTGATATCTTGACAGTGAGAATCTCTTCTCAAAAAGTAATTGAAAGTAATCCACACGTTGTCGGATGACTGCCAACTGTTTTGTCTGTCTTTAAAATCTATAAGCCAACAAGGTGCCTCTCGTGGTATTTGCCACACATTAACTTGGACCGTTGCACCATGATTATTCAATCGTCAAGCAAAAAGGTTATGTTTAGAGTCAACACCAACTGAGATAATGGTTTTCAATTAGACTAGAAAGCTCCCATTCTGCATCCAGATTTGTTTGGCTGGAAGTCTTGTTAGAGGCTGTTTTTTTCCCTGGGGTGCGTGTTGCTGGTAAGCATACCCTTTGGGATAAACTCAACTGCCAGATACAAAACAATCTAGTTGCAATGATCGGACGTCAATTAGAATGCACACGTTTCCCAGCCAGTTGATGTTTAAAACGTTACAATCCGAAAGAAAGCTTCTTTCAACTCTAAATATTTGATGTGAAATTCTGATTGCATAGAAAGCCAAGCCTCTCCTGATTGTTCATCCCTGAACGCACAATCCCAGCCCCCGAAAGACACATTTGAACTAACAACAATTACAGGTGCCGACTCCTGGATGTCATGAAATGCAAAGAACTTATGCTCAACCCACCATCCTACTCTGCTTATGCAGCTGATAACAGTGACGAAGACCTGGCAAAATTGCCTCTCAGAGTTTTCAGAAGAGCTGTTTTGTCTTTTTCCGAGTGACAGTAATATGTAGGGTAACATTTCGCGGCAGAGAACGCTGACACCACTTTTACTATGATTCTGGTTAGTGTACTTATTACCAGCTTATCTTACTTACGTGTTGTTACGCAACCTTTACGTAAATACTTTGTTCTTTTGTTTGTCAGGCTGGCCTTAAGTGATCTTAAATCTGAAATCGCTTATAGGAATTGAATGTTTTGTGTTGATTCGATCTTTGATTTATCTGGTTTGATGATAAACTCTAAAGACCCAAAAGGCCGCACTGTTTCAACAACATTTTGTCTGCAAATTTCCTTTTCTTCCGCCAAAAGCAATGAATCAATGAATCATCAAAGAAAGGAGACACGTCCTTTTATCTCTCAAGATGGCAAACACTGGTTTCAATAAATTGATGACTTTTCTGTATGATTATGCAAAGCTGTTGGGTAAACATTTGAAGTCCACTAGCTGATCTAGCAAATACAATCTGGACGCTTTCTGTGCATCAAATATGGATACCGGTGTGGCTAACACGCTTCTTTCAGGCCTATCGATGCCATTATGTCAAACGTGTGTCAC
>CM031595.1:152092676-152097676 GCA_018398815.1 Conus ventricosus
GCGCGCGCACGCACGCACGCACGCACGCACGCATACACACACACGCACGCACGCACGCACGCACGCACACACGCACGCACGCACGCACGCACGCACACACACACACACACACACACACACACACACACACACACACACACACACACACACACACACACACACACACACACACACACACACACGGACACACAGAGAGAGAGAGAGAGAGAGAGGAGAGAGAGAGAGAGAGAGAGAGAGAGAGGAGAGAGAGAGAGAGCCTTCAGAGACTTTTATTTTCCAACAAGCAGCGGGCATTGATAAGTCTTCGGGATCCTTCGTGCATTGCAAAGGATTTGGATGTGGAGAAACCACAGGAGGCACATCATAAACCTCCACCCCTGCCGCCTTCTCATCTTGTCCCGACCCGTCTCCTCCATTCCAGACACCACCATCACGTGGCCCCACCCCTCTGCTCCATTCCAGACACCACCATCACGTGGCCCCACCCTTCTGCTCCATTCCAGACACCAACATCACGTGGCCCCACCCCTCTGCTCCATTCCAGACACCACCATCACGTGGCCCCGACTCCTCTTCCCCATCCTAGCCACCACAATTTCGTAGGTCCCTCGATCCTCCGACTCCTCCATCTTCCTCTCACCTTTCTTTTTCTCTCAAGTAAACATTCAGCACTTTTTTTTTTCTCTCTGAGGCTCTTGTGATAAAGAATAACGTACTGGAATTTTCGAATGAAAGATTTTGTGCGCTTGTATTCCATCAGTGTGCCAATTTTCCACAAATGAATACATTAATCAATAACGAATCAGATAGATAAGTACTTGCATATACATGTATACATACATACATACATACATACACACACACATACATACATACATACATACATACATACATACATACATACATACATACATACATACATACATACGTACATAAATAGATACATACATACATACAAAGATACATGCATGCATACATACATACATACATACATACATACATACATACATACATACATACATACATACATACATACATACATGCATGCATGCATGCATGCATGCATGCATGCATGCATGCATGCATGCATACATACATACATACATACATACATACATACATACATACATACATACATACATACATACATACATACATATCATGCATACATACAGACACACATAAATGTAAAAATAAAAAATACAAACGGATAGATAAGTAAATAAAGATATAAATGTGTTTATGGGTAAACAAAGAAACTGAAAAGAATGCCGAGGAAGTGTAGATGCTAAGGGGAAAAAAGAAAGAACGCAAGACCAGCATTTACACTGTCGAGAAAGATATATGAGAAAATATTTTTCCAGAGGACAAACATGTCACGCTCTATGTGGATCTAGCATTTGTCAAGTTGTAATAGCATTTTGCATTGTTTAAGAAACAAATATAAAAAGCCTATGGGCGGCCGCACGCCCGCGAAGGCTTGCGCGTACACAGACACACAAAAACACATACGCGCGCGCGCGCGAACACACACACACACACACACACACACACACACACACACACACACACACACACACACACACGCACACACGCACGCACGCACGCAAAACATACACACACGCACGCACGCACGCACGCACGCACGCACGCACACACACACACACACACACACACACACAACACACACACACACACACACACACGCACACACACACACACACACACACACACACACACACACACACACACACACACACACACACACTGACACATACAAAAAGTGACACGCAAACGGGGCGTGCGCACACGCGCGAACATACACACGAGCACACACATACACACAAACACACAGACACGATAAGATCGAGCATACGCGAGCACACACACACACACACACACACACACACACTCACACACACACACACACACACACACACACACACACACACACACAAAACACGCTATTTTATTTATTTCACTGAGTTCATTCTTAATCGCAAGGCGTTGAGACAACACAGCGTTAATCAGGAGGGAAAAAAATGCCGAAGAAAATGGAAAGGCAATCTAATATTCAAATAATGCACTGAATTGTAGATCAATTTCCACAAATCTGGACAATCTGTGCAGCATCTTTCATCAAATAAGTACCATGTTTTAGCATTGCAATCTCTAAATGTATTCACTAAGAAACTCCCAATCCTTAAGGCTACTTTTATCCTCCAATCTACCAATCTGAGATGAAAAAGGAAAAATCAACACAGCTATTTTTTATCAAAGATGTTCTGGATTACAAGCAAATTGTACTACCCTTTCCAACAATACTAGAAACATTAATGCCTGTGCATCAGAGTAAAATTAATGAATCGATGATTTGAATATAGTTTCTGTGTATCTGCCAACTGGTCCAGATGAACAGAACAGGGAGTGGCTACGCTCGATTCAGGATCAGAAAGATAAATGTTGATAGTGGGCGATTTTAATGCTCATTCTCCCTTTTGGGACAAGGAATGCACTGTTGGCGGGTCAATCAATAACCGTCTCGTCGAAAATGTTGTTGATTCTGCTTTATATCTACTCAATAATGGGAGTGTAACTAAATCCCAGATATATCGAAACATAAGCCATCTGCCATCGATTGTCACTTATATCACCAGCTATTGCATGCAACTGTGAATGGATACTGTCAAGGACACATTGGTAGTGATTATCTTCCCGTTGTTATCAGTTTAAATGACAAACCAGTAAGTCAGGATTCAGTAAAAGATAAAATCCCTAAATATAATTACAGAAATGCGGATTGGGACAAATTTGAAAGATTGTTGTCAATGCATAACATTAAAAAGAACTTCAGTCGATAACATAGTAGTTTTATGCAAAATTTACTGAGATAATTTTGTACGCAGCTGATTCTTCAATACCGAAGTGCAATCAAATGAAGATAATAAATATTCAGGAAATGTTTGGTGGAACGATGCTTGCGCAGAGGCTAAACAATTGAAGAAAGAACCCTTTTAAATGAATATCTCAAAGACAAAGGAATGAAGAAAAACACAAAAATATGAAGAAGGCAAAAATACATAGCAATAGAGTAAACGAACAGGCCAAACGGCAGTATTGGTCTAACTTTGTAAAAATGAAGTTTCTGATCATGCAGATCTTCAGAAGGTTTGGAAAAAAGTGAAGGATATGAAAAATGGAGTATGCCTTCCAGAATATCCAGTACATGTAAAAAATGAAGAATTTCCTTCTAACTCACAAAAGGCCGAAGCTTTCTCAGAAATGTTTGCAATGACGAGTTGCAAAGAGGGCTTGTCAGAAAAGGATAGAGTTTTTCGAGAGAAAGAATCTTCCAGTGAAATATACAATGATCCAATAGAAGATAACAGCCATTTTTATAAATGCCCCAATCACCTTAAAAGAAATGAAGGATGTCATTTTCTCCAATGGAAATAAAAGAACTTCAGTAGCCCTGATGGAATATCAAATGAATTAATCAAACATTTACCTGCTAATTTTGTTAACTTTCTTCACCAATTCATACAAAGATGTTGGTCGTCTGGAAATATTCCATTAATATGGAAACAATCTATTATTGTTCCCATACACAAGCTTGGTAAACCAAAATCAGACATAAACATTATCGGCCTATTGCTCTGACGTCACATACGGGGAAACTGATGGAAAAAATAATTTTAAATCGTCTCCTACACTGACTGCGAAAAGAACAATATCATACCAATACATCAAGCAGGTTTTCGAAAGGGGCAATCAACCATCGATCACCTTACCAAATTAACAACCCAAATTAAACATCAGTTTGCTAGAAGGAAAAATGTACTGGCTACTTTCTTTGATATCAAAAAAGCGCACGATCAAGTATGGCACTCTAGACTACTTTATAAATTAAAATCCATTGGCTTATCAGTTGCATGCATAAATATTTCAAGACTTTTCTAGCAGATAGATCAATTCAGACCAGAATAGGACACACTTACTCAAAATTAAAACCACTTCATATGGGAATTCCACAAGGATCAGTAGTAGCACCAATACTTTTCAATATTTTAACACATGACCTACCATCATCTGTGTCTAATCATATTGAATTGGTTCAATATGCTGATGATATCTGCATATGGAGAAAGTGACTATGAAAAAACGCACTCCAATGAGATCGCTAAATTACACTAAAAATTGTATCAAAGAGAACTTGATAATATAAATGGTTTTATGATTCAAAATGGTTTAACTTGTCCTCCAGAGAAATCACATATGATGCTTTTTGACTCTGGGTTTCGATCGCAGAGATTTTCCTTCTTTCAATCTAGAAGGGTCAGTTATCAATTATGCACAGTCTGTTAAATTTTTAGGAGTAATCCTTGCATCAAAATTGTCATGGAAAGAGCATTTAGAACACGTAATGATGAAAGCTAAAAAGAGTCTGAACTTCCTAAAAATTGTCAGCAAACAACAGTGGGGACAAGACATTTCCACTCTTATACATCTAGTAACAGCACTTTATTCGTTCAAAATTAACATATGCCCAAAATACCTTTTTTAAAAAAATGCCAAAGTATAGACAGTAAAGCCTATAAACTTGCGATTGGAGTTCCAGTATATACATCTTCATTAAAAACATATGCTGAAATTGGTATATTACCTTTTTAAGAAAAATGAAACTTGCATCATCTAAATATTCCTAAGGAGTACATCAGTTTCCAAAATTTAAATTATGATGAAGTGTGCGTAAAATCAGACACGGATTTTCCCAAAAGAGCAAAGTCGGTTGCCTCTTTAGAAACAATAGGCACTTTCACTTATGACATTTTTCAAGAGTCCCGGAATCAATAAGAAAAGATATATCATCTCGTGTACTGTTCACTGCAGTCCCTAAATGGAACTACTATCAGCCTATTTCGATACTAATTATACAATATAAAGAAAAATGATGGGCCCACTTTATCTGCTTCTGTAAAAGCTCATATTTTTGAGCACTA
>CM031595.1:152102676-152107097 GCA_018398815.1 Conus ventricosus
GATATTTACATACTTAAACAGGGTCTTCAAAGAGCACAATTAAGAATTCAACAGCTGGACTGACTGCGGAAGAAAAGATTTTTGAGCTCGTGTTTTAAACTTGAAGGTTCTAAATCTGCGTCCTGAAGGCAAGAGATCATAGTGTTGAGCTAAAACATGGCTGTCATCATTCGCAATCTGTCGTCCCTTTCTCTTCACTCGCTCCTCATACAGATCTTGCAAACTTCTTTGTCTTTCACCCACAACTTTACTGCAAACATTCACAATATCACTCAGCTTATGCTTATTCCTTACATTCAAACTTCCACTGTGTGTGTGTGCGTGTGTGTGTGTGTGTGTGTGTGGTGTGTGTGTGTGTGTGTGTGTGTGTGTGTGTGTGTGTGTGTGTGTGTGCGTGCGCGCACGCGTATGCCTGTGTATATAAATTTGATTTAGAAAGGAGAGGGAGAGAGAGCAAGGGAGAGAGGAGAGAGCGTGAGACGGGGGAGAGAGAGGGGAGAGAGAGAAGAGAGAGAGGGGGGAGAGACAGAGGGGGGGAGAGACAGAGGGAGGGAGAGGAGAGAGAGAGAGAGAGAGAGAGAGAGAGAGAGAGAGAGAGGAGGGGATCTCCGTCTGACTCCTTCTCTGTGTGTGTATCTGTGTGTGCACTCTATGCAGAGAAAGCATCTTTTATGCACAGGTACACACACGCGCGTGCGATGCCCATACATTTTCAAAGGGAGGCAAATACATGTATGCACAGGTGGACAGAACATAAATGACTGACAACAGAAAGGAAACACTATATAAAAAAAAATCATGCATCGCTCTTTACACAATTGGAAATCAGCCAGTGAAAGTGCGCATTCTCTTTAATCACAGCACAAACGTTGCTAGGTTTCTTTGGAGTGACCTACTAATATGCATCAAGACAACAATAACATGGGCAGAACAATTTCAGCCTTGCTTTCAGTCAATGCCTGCACCAGCAGGGGTGATTTCTCTTATATCTGTACGCACCCTTTTCTCATCCAACCCCATCCCCTGCTCCTTGTCTGATTCTCCTAAACCAAGGTCCACAGCTGATTTGACCTCAAAACAAGGTCTCCGACTCGTACGGCACAAAATCAGACTGTGCGAAAAGCTGTGAACTTATGGTCTTAATATAAAAGCATCAAGTGGTTTGACACTTCCGTTGTCTATATATATATATATATATATACTTGCTGGGGAAGAGAAACTACCAAACCTATAAAAGGAGAGCATGAATTCCTGTGACGTGAAAAAGAGACACCGATTCTTATGGAAAATAGACACGAAATACAGGGTAAGAGAATGGAGGGAGGGGGGGGGGGGGGTGGCAGGTATAGACAATTCACGAAGGGGGGGGGGTGCAGAAGACATCGAACCTTATAGAACGAAGACAGGAATCTATCCAGAGGAGAAAGAGGCATGGATTCGTACAGAAAGAGGACATGAAGATGGGAAAGGTGGGGAGGGACACAGAATCATGAAAGGGCAACACGAAACTCTGATGGGGGTGGGGTGAAGGAGACGACTGAACCTTTTAGAAAGGCCACCAGAATCCCTGGGTGTGTGTGGGAGGTGGGATGAAAGTAACGAATAATGTGGGAAGAGGACACGAAACCATTTGAGAGGAGAGAGAGAGAGAGAGGAGAGAGAGAGAGAGGAGAGAGAGAGAGAGAGAGAGAGACTAAAAGAAAGGAGCCAAAACCCTGTTTGGGGTAAGAGACACCAAACTTTATACAAAAGGGACACAAAACCTGGGGTGGAGGGTGGGTGAGAGAGAGAGAAAAGAGAGAGAGAGAGAGAGAGAGAGAGGTGTGTGGTGTGTGTGTGTGTGTGTGTGTGTGTGTGTGTGTGTGTGTGTGTGTGTGTTTGAGTGGGGGGGGTGGAGGTGGAGTGAGGACACCGAACCTTATGGTAAGATGGCACAAAACCCAGTGGTGGGAAAGAGTTTCTTAACCTTTCAGAAGCCACGAAACCCTGGTGAGGGAGAGGTGTGTGTGTGTGGGGGGGGGGGGGACACTTAGTCTTAAAGTAAGTGGACACAAGACCGTTTGAGATGCAATAACACTCAGCCCTTTAAAAAGTGGACTGACCATTTAGTCGAGTACTTATGCTCCCGTCACCAAAGCCTGAGGGATCACTAGACTGCGCAAGCCCTCCGACCACGGCAAGGTTTGCAACCCCCGTGTTAGGGATAAAGAGACGATGAACCTTATAGAAAGACGACATGAAATCCTGCGGAGGAAAATGACACTAAACCCGTAGGAGTAGGACACGAAAACCAGTGAAAAAAAACCACTTTTACGGAAAAAAGACACTAAAGCCTGTGAAAAGAGGAAAACTAAACCCTCTGAAAGGACAACACTATCATTTCATAAATTCACATTCCTGCATGAAAAATCACACTAAATCATGAAGAACTAACCCTTTGAAAGGAAAATGATAGACAATATATGAAAGATGACACTAAATCCTTCACAGAATACTGACATTGAAAACCAAAGCAGCTATGTAGGACGCATAAACGACAGGCACTAAATGCTTTGACAGACCCTAACTCCCCTTAAGGAAGCTACAAAATCTTTTCAGAGGCGGAGGAGGGGGAGGGAGACATTAATCTTGTACATGAAGAATCGGACACTCTCTGGGGAGAACAGAGACACTGGACCTCGTAAAAACCCGACACAAAACCCTACGGGCGGACGAGAGGGAGAGGAGGGGGAAATGTGGAATAGGCAACTACCTTTGTATAAGGAGGACCCGCACTACACATCATACCTTGGGTGAGGTGAAGAGAGAGACGCCTAGCCTTGTAGAAAGAGGACACAAAACTGTGTGGGGAGTGGGGGGTGGAGTGGAACAGACACTGAACCTTATAGAAATAGGACACAAAACCCTGGGGAGACAGGAATGGGGATGGATAGGTCCGAATCGTATAAAACGAAGAACACACGAAATCCTATGATGGGCAAAAGAGACACAGAAGCTAACAGAAAAGAGGGCATGAAACCCTGGTGCAGAAAAACACCGAATCATATAAAAGAGAACTCGAAACCTTGTGGCGTGAAAAAAGAGACACTGACTCTTATAGACAATGGACACCAAATACGGGAGGAGGGAGGGGGATGCAGGAAAAGACACCTCGTGGGAGGAAAAGGGGTCGGGGAAGAAACACTGAACCTCATAGTCCAGAGGAGAGAGAGAGACATGGATTGTTACAGACAGAGAACACGAAAATAGGAGGGGTGGGAAGAGACACGGAATCTTATAAAAGGAGGACACGAAACCCTGTAGGGGGTGCTGGACATCAGACAACTGAACCTAACAGAAAGACAGCAAGAATGCCTATGAGTGTGGGAGGGGACGAAACTCACGAATTTTGTAGGAAGAGGACACAAACCCGTTTAGGGGCGAAGGTGTGTGTGTGTGTGTGTGTGTGTGTGTGTGTGTGTTTAGAACAGACACTGAAACTTATAGAAAAAGGAATCAAACCCCTGTTTGGAGTAGAGATACCAAATCTTATAGAAAAAAGGGCACGAAACCTAGGGTGGGGTGGTACGAGTGTGTGGGGGGTGGGGGAGGGGAGGGGGGAGGGGGGGTCCGGTGCCTTATGGTAAGATGATGAAATCCCAGTGGTGAGAAAGTTTTCAAACCTTCCAGAAAGAGGCCACCAAACCCTGGTGAGGGATGGGTAGGTAATGTTGCTTGTAGCCCAGCCGACCGGAAGGGGCCATATCAGGGCTGTGAGAGGGAACGGGTGAAGGGGGAAACACTAAGCCTTATAGGAAGTGAACACGAAGCCGTTGAGGGAAAGGGGTCAGGTTGGAAACACTAAGCCTTACAGTAAGCGGACTTGAAACCGTGTGAGATAAAAAGATACTAAGCTGTTTAAAAATAGGACACTAGACATGGGGACGCTAAGCCTTATCAAAGAGGACATGAAAGCCTGCAGGTGTCAAAAAGACACTGCGCCTGATAGAGGACACGAAAGCCTAGAGATAATGAATCTTATAGAAAAAAAAAGCCTTGCTACCTGTTTGGGGGAAAGAGATACCAAACCTTATAGAAAGAGGACATTGAACCTGAAAGAGGACACAAAGCCCTGCTCGTGGAGCAGAGACGCGAAAGAAGGCACACAACCTGCAGGGGGGGGGGGGGGGGGGGGGGAAGGAGACTCTGAACCGTACACAAAGAGAACACAAAACCCAGTGACGGGGGAAAAGAGACACTGACCTTGTAGAGAGAGGACATGAAACGTTGAGGAGGGGGTGGGGCATGAGCAAGAGACACCAAACTTTGTAGAAAGGAACAGGAGCGAAAAGAGACGACCAAATCGAAAAAATTATGAGAGGAACCTGATTAAAATGAGAACTCAACGCCTGGGGAAAGGAGAAATTTATTTGGGGCGACAA
>CM031595.1:152113097-152115597 GCA_018398815.1 Conus ventricosus
GCGTTTCTCCATAGTCTTGCGAGTTTTTTTATCTTTCCATTGAGGAATTCAGCAATATTTTATATTGATTAAATCTTTCTAAAAATGTCATCGTGGGTTACATGTCATATAAATACTAGCAGTAAAATTTTCTTTGTAAGCAAAAACTTCCCTAAATTGATTAGTGCACTCGGCAACACTGATACAAAGGAAGACACAACAGGTCTCCACGTAAGAGCCATGTATATGTAACTGTGGTTTCGATGTGGATGGCAGCGAAGGAAACTAAAACAACATAGGCAACACTAGAAAGAACTAACCAGCGAAAGAACAAACATTACAAAACAAACTGTCCAGTTCCTACGTTTGGCAGCTCAACAATTCAATTTTTGCTTTTATGTAAATCTGGTTTTGATGATGTATGGGCAATTTGTATCTGGCAGCGTTAAGGTTCTTTCCCTGCAATTAAGAAGCTCAAATAGCAGAGACTTCCCCCCCCCCGCCCCCCCCCCCCCCCCCCCCGATGTTGGCGTGACCATTTCGAAAGAAAAGATATTGCTGTGTCTTCCAAATAAAAAAATTCGTTAAAAAAGCCGTTGGATAACTTGCACCCCTCGATTTGTTTTTTTTTCCCATGATAAATTCACTCAACAACGTTCTTACCACCAACACCAGAAGTTTCTCCCCGGCGAATGAAAAGGTCATTGCAAACTCCCCCCCCTCACCAACCCACCCACCCCCCCCGTTTCCCCTTCACCTTCCTGCCCTTATCCCAACACCCCCCCTCTCCCCGGGGGTAAACCTAAACTTGACCAAACCCCCTATTTGTTCAAACATCCACTCCCCCTTCCAAAATTTTCCCCCAAATTTCCCAACTAACAGATTATCAGTCACATTGCATCCAACACAAAGGAAGGGAAGGGGTTGGGGCGTGGAGGGTGATTCTGGAATTGACACAGAAATGCCCCCCACCCCCACACACTCCGCTTCCTGTTCCTTCCCAGTGAGTCATTTAGGGCATGGGCAAAATGCACTTCTTGGTGTGATAAACCGTGGAGCCCATTTACAACTGCCTGTCACATAGGACGAGTGGTAAGTTTGCCTGTATTTACTCCGTGGGGTGTTCCGACCAGTGCCGCAAATTACTCACCGGTGAATAGTTTTGGAATAGTGGCGGGTGAATGTTGATCAGTGCCACAGTCACTCCCTCTTCAAATTCAGGTGCAATAGTCTTTAATCGTTCTATTTTGACCTTTGGAACACTTTCAGAATTTTGTAGAAGGGGAGTGAATCTGGACCGAAGGAGGAAGTCGATCTGGATTTAATGTCTAGGATGTGAGTTTGGGCACATGGGCTTTCTCATCTGCTAGGGGTTGATTTTGGGCGTAGAGTGGTTACGGAATGTTACACCGGTTACAACTGGTTGAAGGTTCCTGCACCAAAAACATCTAGTTGATCCATTTTGTAAAACAAAACGAAACAAAAAGGGAGGGGGGGGGGGCTGTAATTTAAATTAAGTCGCACATCGTGTGTCACTTCTTCTTCTTCTTCTTCTTCTTCTTCTTCTTCTTCTTCTTCTTCTTCTTCTTCTTCTTAGCATTCTTCTTCTTCTTCTATCATTATTATTATTATCATTATCATTATCAATATCGTCATCATCACGATGTTGATAATGATAATGATGACGATGCTGATGTTGATGATGTTATTATTGCTCTTCTTCTTCCTCCTTCTTCTTCTTCTTCTTCGCATTCTTCTTCTTCGCATTTCTTCTTCTTCGCATTCTTCTTCTTCGCATTCTTCGCATTCTTCTTCGCATTCTTCTTCTTCGCATTCTTCTTCTTCGCATTCTTCTTCACATTCTTCTTCTTCGCATTCTTCTTCTTCGCATTCTTCTTCGCATTCTTCTTCTTCTTCGCATTCTTCTTCGCATTCTTCTTCTTCTTCTTCGCATTCTTCTTCTTCGCATTCTCTTCTTCGCATTCTTCTTCGCATACTTCTTCTTCGCATTCTTCTTCGCATTCTTCTTCGCATTCTTCGCATTCTTCTTCTTCGCATTCTTCGCATTCTTCTTCTTCGCATTCTTCGCATTCTTCTTCTTCTTCTTCTTACTATTGTTGTTGTTGTTATCATCATCATCATCATCATCATCATCATCATTATCAACATCATCATCATTGTCATTATTATTATTGTTATTGTTATCATTATTACTATTATTATTATTATTATTATCATTATTATCATTATCATTGTTATCATTGTTATTATTATAGTTATTATCATTATCATCATTATTATTGTTGTTGTTGTTGTTATCATTATTATCATTACTGTTTTTTTTTATTTTAATGTCACCTCTCTCATCCCTCCACTCAACAGTTCCTTCATTTTCTCGCACATTCATCCCTCAACATAAATCTCGCAAAGTATTTACTTAAAACAAATTAATAACAAATTCAAGTATGTACAAATATATAAGTTGTTATAATAAAGAGTTCAGTTCAAAGTATCCAATGAC
>CM031595.1:152120597-152128097 GCA_018398815.1 Conus ventricosus
TCATTGGCATCTGACTCCTCTCCTTCCCGGATGGCTTCAGAACCCAGTCTACGCGATGTGCTGTCTTCCATTCAGGGCCTCAATTGTAAGTTTGATGAAATGAAAGCTGATATGCGGGACATGAAAGAGATGTATACTGGACTACATGACGAGATTTGTCTTTGAAGAGGGAGGTCGATGACCTCAGACGTGAAAATGACAACCTCAAGGCACAGAATGACTGTCTGAATGAAAAAGTGTTAAAACTTGAACGAAAGTCTGACGATTTAGAATGTCGTTCAAAGAGAAACAATGTTATATTTCATGGTGTTTCCAGAAGAGATCGGGAAACTAGGCAGGATTGTGAGGGCCTTGTCCATGATTTATTAACTGACAAATTAGAACTGCCAAAGGACATACAGTTTGACAGGCTCCACAGGCTGAACGGCAAACCGGATTCACCGATCATTGGTTGTTGCACTTTTTTCAGGGACAAGGAAACAATTCTGAGTGCCAGGCATAGGTTGAGAGGTACCAAGGTATTCATCGGAGAAGATTTCTCCAGCGAGTGAGAGAAATACGCAAAAAACTTGTCCCTCACCTGAAAGATGCTAGAAAAGAAAATAAGAAAGTGTCAATGATCTTTGATCACCTGATCATTGAAGGTAAAAAGTATTACTTAGACCAGGACGACAAACTGAAAATGTCCATCTAGGAACGTGGCCGGCCTGTTAAAGTAACTTCAAAACAATGTATCTCATCAAATCTCTTCCATAATCAAAACATAAAGGGTAAAGAAAAAAATACAGCACCGTTTAACGGAGAAGGTAAGGAGGGCACATCACGTGCAGCTCGGGACGGGACGGGTGACACTGCTGTGTCAACGTCCTCTGTTAAATGTGAAGTTCACGACAGAAACTGCTCGTGTAATGTGTCGTTAAGCAGAACACATTCAGATGTTTTTGCGGTGATCAATAAACGTGTACCTGATGATGCATCGAATGTTGTTCACACACATAATGAAGAAATCGATGAAAATGTGTGTCCTTTCATGTTTGATGAATATTTTTCTTCTAAATTGTGTGTGCAAAATGAAAGAGTGATTGAGCATAGCTTACCTTCCTCTTTGAATGCATACTTATCTCGTAATGTGTCTGTACATGATGAAGGAGTGTTGGAGAATGCACTATCTCTGTTATCGAATGACCATTGTTCTTCTAATGTCAGTATAGACAATGAAAGAATGAGTGAAAGAATGAATGGAGGTGCTGTGCCTAGTTCATCAACTGAGTGCGTTTCTTCTAAACTTAGTACACACTATGAAAGAGTGAATGAAAGTGCGAATGAAAATGATTTGATTTCTTCATCGAATATGTATGACTCCACCAAAGTTTTTTGTACATAATCAAAAGGAAAATAAGGTTGTGTCTTCTCCAATATTGAACGAAAACGTCCCTTCCGATGTTTCTGTGCATGATTTAAGCAACGACGAAGATGATTCGTCTTTCGTGTTGAATGACCGTTTTTCTTCTTGCACCGATGTTCGGATACCAAGTTTCATTCCACTGTCATTGGCAAACAGTGCAATTAATGCAGTGTCTGATAATAGAAGAGAAATAGTAACTGTGAATGGTCGAGGTAACTCTACAGAAAGCTTCTATGATGTAGATTTAAGTGGTACGAACAGAAAACATGTATCATTTTTGCAGTGGAACGTGAATGGCTTGCTTTCTAAGTTATCTGATAAAAAATTTGTTTCGTACATAACATCGTTTGATTTTGTTTGTTTGGTAGAGACGTTTCTTGAAAATTTGAAGTCGTATGTATTCAACAATCATAAGGTTTTCTGTAGACCTGCTCTTCAATTTACAAGACACGGAAGACGATCTGGAGGTGTTATATGTCTTATCAAAACGGAACTGTTACCCTTCGTACAAGAGCTACCAACTGACTTAAATAATACGATGATGTTCAATATTTCTAAAGATGTGTTTGGTTTTTCTAAGAATGTTCTTTATGTATGTACATATGTTCCGCCGGAAAATTCACCTTACTATGTTTACTATGATATTGATAATGGCATAAGTGTTTTGGAAAATTGCCTTTTTGATGTTATGCTTAGTATGCCTGATATGTATTTACTTCTGGCTGGAGATCTAAATAGCAGAATCTCTAATATTTGCCAGGAATTTACAACAGAAAAGTGTCCTTTCAGCATACACAACGGAACCTTCATTAACAGAGGTTCCGAAGATAAGACATTGAACAGGTATGGTAAGCTGTTGTTAAACATGTGTACTGCGCTAGATATGTGCATTTTAAATGGTGTGTGTGACGGCGACCGTCAAGGTCGTTTCACATACATTTCAGAGACAGGGAACAGTGTGAATGACTATTTCATAATTTCCTATGACTTGTTTACCCTTGTTAATCTATCGTGCAACCTCAGTGTAAATGAACGCATAGAGTCCGACCATCTACCTCTTGTGTTCAACATAAACTTAAAACATGAAGTAAGAAATGGAAAAGACATAAAGAAAAAGACACAATTTATTGATAAGTATGTATGGCAAGGTGAATATGCTAATACTTTTCATGATCTAATGAGTAGTCAACGTGCACTATTAATGCTTGAGGAAGCTGTTAGTCTCATGGATGTTGATGTTAATGCCGCTTTAAACATATTTAATGCTTGTATAAAAGAACAGGCAGAGTGCATGAGAAAACAAATGAGAATAAATACTAATCAACAGAATGATGATTGGTTTGACCGTGAATGTTATAAAACTAAAAAAGACGTGCAACAGCTTCTGCGAATATCCAGAAAGACGCTAGACGATGAAGACAGAGACGTTTATTGTAAAACTCGAAGGGAATATAAGAATCTTTTGAAGAGGAAGGAGAACGAATATAATTCTACTTTATTATGCAATTTGATTAATTCAGTAAACGATCAGAGAGAGTTCTGGAAGCATATGCGTAAACCATCAGTTAGAAAAAGTAATACGTATAATAATATTTCAGTCAATGACTGGTATAGGCATTTCAAAGAACTTCTCGAAAAAGATATTGAAGAAGACGTGCAAGAAGTAGAAGAAGTTGCCTCTCTTGATATTGACAGTGAAGCAGGTGTCCTCGACCGCCCAATTTCAAGAGCAGAAGTAATCTCAGCGATTAAAAAACTAAAGAACAGAAAAGCTGCGGGCCCTGATGGTATAGTTGGAGAATTGTTTAAAAACGCTGGAAATGCCGTAACTGATTTTTTGGTCATATTTTTTAATGTACTTTTTGACAAAGGGATATTTCCTGATGACTGGACAGAGTCGATTATATTGCCATTATTCAAGAAAGGTGAAGTCAACGATCCAGGCAACTACAGGGGCATATCACTTTGTGATATAGGTAGTAAATTATATAGTTCAATAATCAACTGTAGATTGCAAGAGTGGGTCGAACATAATAATAGCACTGGCGAGTGGCAGGCAGGTTTTAAGAAAGGTTATTCAACTATCGACCAAATGTTTACACTTTTAGCTATTATACAGAAACAGTTTTCATTGAATCGCAAATTATACGTAGCCTTCATTGATTTCGAAAAGGCATTTGATTCAGTCTCCAGAAAATTACTTTGGCCAATACTTAAAAAGAATGGAATAAAGGGTAAGATACATCGATGTATTAAGAGCATGTATGATTGTGTAAAAGCGAGGGTTAGATGTGGTGGAGATTTTACAGACTATATAATGTGCACAAAAGGGGTGAAACAAGGGGATGCCTGTAGTCCTGTTTTGTTTTCCCTATTTATCAACGAATTAGCGCAAGAAATAATAGAGAACGGAAGACATGGTGCAACCCTGTCTCCAGATACTGTTGAACTGTTTATTTTGTTATTAGCAGATGATATAGCTTTATTGTCAGAAACCCCAGTTGGCCTCCAGACCCAGTTGAACAGTTTATGTATTGCAGCATCTAGACTCCAACTTAAGGTGAATATGAGAAAGAGCAATATTGTTGTATTTAGAAAAGGAGGTTACCTTGCAGCAAGAGAGAGGTGGTCGTTCAATGGGGAACAAATGGATGTTGTTAACTGTTACAAATATCTAGGTATTAATTTTTCTACCCGGCTCAGTTTTGTGGCTGCATGTAAAGATCTCGCTAGCAGGGCAAGAAATGCATTACTATTTATTCTGCAACGATTGTACAAACTAATAATACTTCGCTTAAAGTAATGTTAAAAATGTTTGATACTCAGGTGCAACCCATTGCCCTCTATGGTGCTGAATTGTGGGGACTGGATGCGACTGCTGTTCATATTGAAACGGTTCATTTGTATGCTCTTAAAAGGTTTTTAGGAATCCATATAAAAACACCCAACGAGTTAGTTTATGGAGATACCGGACGTTATCCTATTATATAAATTCACGTGTGCAATGTGTTAGATACTGGCTAAAGACATTACGGATGACTGATAACAGGTTACCCTTGAAAGCTTATAGAATGTTATTTTGGTTGGATTCACGTGGTAAGACTACATGGGCGTCAAGTGTTCGTAAGATACTATTTTTAAATGGCTTTGGATTTGTATGGATGAACCAGGGGGTGGAAAATGTAAAACATTTTTTGCAAGTATTTCGTCAGAGACTCATAGATAACAGGTGGCAGTGCTGGCATGAACATATTCAGGAAAGTGATAGGTTTTCATGGTACAGGACGTTTAAATCATCTAATAATTGCGAAATGTATCTTTCACTTGATATTGATAGACATATTAGAAATTACATGACGAAGTTTAGATTTGGTGTGTCAGATATAGCAGTGCATCGTCAACGGTATAATGTTATTTCTGACAGCAGTTTGATATGCCCGCTCTGTCAAAAGGCAAACGATGATGAAATACACTTTTTGTTCATGTGCCCTGTTCTCAGTGACTTACGGCAGGAATATATTCCATTCAAATATTATGTAAACCCATGTCAGTTTCGTGTCAGTCTACTAATGGCGAATGAAAATGAAATTATTGTGAGGAATTTATGCATATATTTGTATAGAGCTTTTAAGAGGCGAGCTGTTATGTTTACTTAATAAGTGTATGAAGGCGCCGATGTTGTATGAATACCGCTTCATTAGAATGCAGTTAATACCTGGGTCAGTAGATTGTACTTCATGCGCTGGTATAACAGATTGTACTTCATGCATTTTCGTGTTATGTTATTGTTGTTGTTACACGCACCATGCTTTGTTTTGAGAATACCCCCCTTCAGAAGGGGCTTTGGCCTATCCTGAATAAAATTTCATTTCATTTCATTTCTCTCTCTCTCTCTCTCTCTCTCTCTCTCTCTCTCTCTTTCACACACATACACACACACGCGCGCGCGGGCGCGCGCATACTCAGAGAAAGAGACAGACAGAGACACACACGCGTGCGCGCACGCGCGCACGCACGCACACACACACACACACACACACACACACACACACACACACACACACACACACACACACACACGCAGATAAAGATAGAGAGACAGAGACAAAGACACAGAGAAAGAGACAGAGACAGAGAGACAGAGAGAGACAGACAGACAGACAGACAGACAGACAGACAGAGAGAGAGACAGAGAGAGAGATACAGAGACACAGAGAGTGACAGAGAGACAGAGAGAGATAGAGATAGACAGAGAGAGACAGAGAGAGACAATTCATACACACTCGCCTTCGCATGCTTTATTACATCCCTGTGGAGACTGTTGGAGTGATAGAGACATCCGTTGACCAGTCTCCAGGGCCCAGTCTTCCTAACAGAACCAGACTTAGAGCCCTTTCCCGGAGCCTGACTGCGCATTGCCAGCGTCCCAAATCACCCCCTAAGCGTGCGAGGTCAGCAGCGACGGGCTGTCACTGGAGCAAAAGAAGGTGCTGTTAGTCAGGGCAGCCCACTATTCGTGGGCAGCACTTTTACATGGAATCGTTTTACATAATCAGATGTGTTTACATGGGTTTTCAAAATGCATAGTCTTTCAAAACACAAAGAAAAGAAAAAGAAAAAAGAAAACGAAGTGTTTACTCGACTTTGGGAGTTTCTTGTCGATCTGCTGTCGGACCTTTTAATAGTAAAGAGATATATTAGTTACAGGACTGACAGCTCTTCAATGTCACAAGAAAGATTCATGGATGTATTTCATTTCCATCCTTTTTGCTTTATTTCACATAGCGAGCGATATTTTTTTTTAAAGGGAATGTGCACTGAGAAGGATTTAAAAGGGAGTGACTGGAAAATTCAACTGTTACAAAAATCACTCCCTGCCTTGCAAATTCTTAAACTGATCCAAACGACAAAAAATATCAAAGTATGTTACACCTGAATTCGATGGAGGGGAGAAGGGGGGGCGTGGGGTTGATTCTGGGTCTGAGCAAGAACTCCCCCCGACCCTGTTCCATAACCAATCATCAGTGAGCGATTTTAAAAACTATCCAGAACCACCCCGTGGAGTAAATGAGTAAATATAAGCACGTGCCCAAATCTACCCGCCCTAAGTGACGGGGGGGGGGGGGGGGGGGGAGGTAGCGATGGAAATGACCACGTGCCTTTATTACTCTATTGGAAGTTGCTGGACCATGCCCCAAATTACTTACTGGGGAGAGGTTTTGAAACAGAGTGGGGATAGACTGACTCAGGTCCAGGATAATCCCCTCCTATCCCCACCCTCTCAAAATCAGATACCATGTGCTTTGATTGATATATATTACAATTCCGGACACTTTGAGATTTTGAAGGAGGAGAGTGATTTTGGAACAAGGAGGAAAGTCAGTCCAGATCTATTCCCCGTTGGGTGGGTTTGGGTACATGACCTTTCTCGCCCGACGAGAAGTGGTTTCGGCCGTGGATTAATTCTTCGTCACATTCCCCTGACCTAAGTGGTCGTAGGAGGACATGAGGGACGACTCCGTCAATCTTCTTCTCCATCGCGGCCTGTCCTCTGCTTCTCGCAGGAGTTCTGGCAGCCTGAGGTTTGTCTACTCCATCACGTTCTTCGACCAGCTTTTCTCTGCCTGCCTCTGCGCTTTCCACTTTAATTAAAGCGTGCCTTGCAGGGTTGTCTTTGCCAGCGAGTCGTGTCATGTTTCGTTGCCAAACAACATCAGCTTTATCCTCCTAACTGTAGCTAGTAGGGTTCCTGTGGTCCTGCCAGTGTGGCCACCCGCTCTCGGATAGAGTCGTTGGTTCTGTGCTCTGTCCAGATGTGGAGCAGTTTTCTGTATGCTTTCATTTCAAAGGCTTGGATCCTTCTCTCCAACTCTGCTGTCAAGAACCAGCTCTGACACCCATACAGGAAGATTGAGAGGACGAGGGCTTTGTATAGCTATATTTGTGTAGGGAAGCTGATCTTATTGCGTCTCCACAGCTTTGTGAACTTTGCCATAGCTGATGTGGCAAGAGCTAATCTGACCTTGATTTCTGTTGAACAGCGACCGTCTGTCGTAAGTGTGAAGCCGAATCCGGGAAATGCCAGAATTTCAGTG
>CM031595.1:152135597-152160597 GCA_018398815.1 Conus ventricosus
TACTTTTTTTTTCTGCGACTACATTCAGCGCTGAGTCTAGACGCCTATAACATATGAGTACTTTGGATTTCAACCATGTTGAAAAAGGTTGAGCTGGAATGGCTTTCGGGACTTAAACGGTTCTCTTTCCGTTTCTTTGTTTGTTGTTATCCAGACGATGGTAACATTTCACAGTGTGATTGCAGAGAATCTGCTGTGCCTTTCAATATCAACTCTGTGGTGTTGTGTTATGCTGTGAGCTATTAGTGTAGGCATACTTCATTTTGATAATTCAACATATTTTTAACGATTTCCATTATACGTTGTCAGCTGCAGTACAAATAAATGATGTACAGAATGAGTTACATTGCAATTCTGGATCACGTTTGTCCTGATTAGATATTTTTCGGGTTTTCGTACTCTCTTTCCAAAAGAGACATCATAATTTCACCTGTCCGGTTTTGTGTGTGTGTGCGTGCGTGCGTGCGTGCGTGCGTGCGTGCGTGCGTGCGTGCGTGCGTGCGTGCGTGCGTGCGTGCGTGTGTGTGTGGTGTGTGTGTGTGTGTGTGTGTTGTGTGTGTGTGTGTGTGTGTGTGTGTGTGTGTGTGCGTGCGCGCGCGCGCGCGCGCGTGCGTGCGTGCGTGGGTATCAATATGCACCCTTGTTTGTTGGTGCATGGTACTTATCGTAATTTCATCTTCTTGTTGGTTTCATTAATGTTTTCTATAACTTTTTCTATATTTGTAAGCACTTAGGGCTTATGGTGTATTAAGCGCAATAAATAATCATTATTATTATTATTAGCATCACTATTATTTATTATTATTATTATTAAATTCAGCTTAAAATTATATAAACATCTCATGCGACACAACGGATAACAAGTACGGACGGATAGGCTTGTGTTACACCGCGGACTGTTACATACTTCACGATTTGTTGCGATATGTCAAAATGTGGGGGTGCCAGAGATTGACGCCATTGGCAAATGGAGGCGTCCGAACGTCATTTTGTTGTCTTCTTTTTATGGTAGCTACGCGGGGCGTCGAACTCATAAACCCTTTACTGGTAAAATGTTTTTCGTTGCCAGTGTTCCCAGTTTATTACCCAGTGTTCGCTGTTGAACTTTATGCAGCAATGTTGTGCAGAGGCGTTTCATGACTCACAGAAATAAAGTGTTTACGTTGCATGGACTTGGTGGAGGAGTGACCTGTACTTTTGCACATGATATTAGTGGCTTGACAGAGAATGTCAATGGTCTGATGGTTTAAAATGTTGGTGGGTTGATAGACAAAGATGTCAGTGGCCTGATAGACAAAGATTTTTTAAAAAAAAGGCTCGATAGATGAAAATTCATTGTCTTGACAGAGCATAATAATTATTATATGCTTGATAGACAAAGATGTTCGTGGCTTGATATACAAGGTTGTCACTGGCTTGATTGGCAAATGTGTTAAGTGGTTCGTTAGACAAATGTATTAGAGGTTTGATAGTCACACATTTTAAAGGCTTGGTAGACCATCATTTTTGTGGCTTGATAGACAAAAATGTTTTTGGGCATAATAGACGAATATGCTATCCTTCTGAAAGACAGAGACGATATGGTCTTAATGCACAAAAGTGTCAGTTGCAACCAAGACATGCTTTGTATTGCTGTTACTAGTTTGATAGACAAAGAGGTTAGAGGCTTCATAGACAAAAATGTTTTTTGGCATAATAGACAAATATGCTATCGTTCTGAAAGACAAAGATGTTATGGTCTTAATGCACAATGGTGTCCGTTGCAGCAAAGACATGCTTTGTATTGCTGTACTAGTCTGATAGACAAAGAGGTTAGAAGCTTGACAGACAATGATGTTGTTGGCAGCAAAGACACGCTTCGTATCCCTTTTATGTTTCTATCATTATGTATATGCCTGTTTACAAAGACTGGGTAACTGACCATCAAACTCTCCTCCACTTGCATCGCTGATCGACTTCAAACTGTATTACGTTTGTGTCAGACTGGATTGCGTATAACGCCTCTGCAAGACCTAATATTATGCCTACAGACATAAGTCTCCATTTAGACTCAGTCTTTGCCTTTGTCATGGGCGTTCATTTATACCACCCCTGATCATAGTCCGTATGCATAAATAATTATGTCAATCTTTCTGACACGGTGACGACCGAAACCTAACACTACCTACCTGGAAACTTAATCGTCCTGTGCCTGCTATGTCTTTGTCATGAGCTCTCGCTTTGATGCCAAATTCCAAACAATCGCGTCACAGCAGATCCACTTGGTTCTGTTCATATTTGCAGAATGCGGACTTCGATGGTGGAAACATTTCCAAATTTCGGAACAGTTTGTCATGGGCATGCTAACACCCTTTGTTTATTTTGACTTTATTTCCATTGTTCGTTTTGACTTTATCAATATTTTTTAAGTTACCACAAGGTCTTTTACCTAATAAAGTTTTTGAATGTCAAGGTTTTCCGCTTTTTCAGAAAAAAAGGTTAGATACGACAATGGCGTTGTTTATCTTGCTTTCTCTTATTTTTTCTTCCTCCAAGTTATTTTCTAAAACACATTTTCTGACGGTTCTGCCTGCTCGTTTTGACTTACCGACCGGGTTCTAAACCTTGAATCGTTTCTTATTCTCACTATAAAGACTCTCTGATCTTTGATGACGCTCTTTCTGTCTCTGAAGCCGCTGGCTGCTGTAATATAAATCGCATATTTTAGGAGTGTTGTAAGTTGCGTACTGCTCGTAAAGGTGGTATTATTCCTGCTAGGATTCCTGGTCATACTGACATTTGAGGCAGCGCGACTGTTTAGAAATACCACACATTACAAAATCAGGAGACAGAAAACTCAATTCTGTGTACAGATCAGGGCAGAAATATGTAAAACATTTCTGGCTATAGATAGACAAATATGTATGCTTGCCTGTATCTCTCTCTCTCTCTCTCTCTCTCTCTCTCTCTCTCTCTCTCTCTCTCTCTCTCTCTCTCTCTCTCTCTCTCTCTCTCTCTGAAAGAGAGAGAGAGAACTCAGAACACTGAACACTGAAGTAGTATTTGCATATATGGCACTGGTGGTTGTAATAGTAGTAATGCTAGTGGTGGTGGCAGTAGTAGTAAGGGTGGTGGTAGTAGTGGTAGTACTAGTAGTAGTTGTATTGTTGTGATGATGATGATGATGATGATGATGATGATGATGATGATGAGATGATGATGATGATGATGATGATGATGTTGATAATGACAATGATGAGGATGATTACTAGTCGTCTTTTTCTTCTTCTTCTTCTTCTTCTTCTGCTTCTTCTTCTTCTTCTTCTTCTTCTTCTTCTTCTTCTTCTTCTTCTTCTTCTTCTCTCTTCTTCATTGCTACAATTATCATGTTCTTGTTGTTTTGTTACTGCTGCATATCCTCACTCAGTATTATAGCGAATTAGATATCTTAAATTGATTGTATTTGTTAAACATTTTGCATATACTTATTTGTAACCTGATAACCGCAAGGTCATGTTGACACTCCATGATATGGGCCAATGGCCTGATCATTAAACATTTCAGTGTTCAGTGTTCAGTGTTCTCTCTCTCCTCTCTCTCTCTCTCTCTCTCTCTCTCTCTCTCTCTCTCTCTCTCTCTCTCTCTCTCTCTCTCTCTTCCTCATCTCTCCTCTCTTCTCTCTCTCTCTCTCCCTCTCTCTCTCTCTCTCTCTCTCTCTCTTTCCCTCTCTCCTCTCTCTCTCTCTCTCTCTCCTCTCTCCTCTCTCCTCTCTCTCTCCTCTCTCTCTCTCTCTCTCTGTGCAGAGGAAAAGAGTGAACAGGATCAGCATCTTCGCTTTTTGCTAGTCAGGGTTCCAGGCAAATAGGTACAGCAGTCAAAAAAGACCAAATGTCATAGATTCATCCATCCGTATCAACATTCAAATTGTATACTCGCGTTTAGGAAGAAGCAGATGTGAAAAAATAATTCTTTTGTTTTTGAGTGCACTATGAATCATTAATTTATTTCTCCAAAACCAAGGTTGGCAAACGAGCAAGCCACGGGTGTTTTGTTCTCTGTCGATCTGTGAAGAAGCTGGGGAATGACTGTTGTCTCTTTATAAGCAGAAAGCAGCTCCCCGGAATCGGGAAAGGTACCACAGAATCTTCGTGCCTTCCTACAATTTCCCCTCCACCCCTCATCCCTCAGTGAACTTTTTTCCAGTGAACTTTTTTTTCCAGTGAACTCTTTTCACTTTCACAACTACAGAATTGTTTGCTGTTTCGTTTGTCAGTTGGCCAGTGATGGTGCTTGAAAAAGGCTTTATGATAAACCGAAATACTGCAACGTATTTATGGGTGTTGTGGTTTTTATCTTCCTTATAAGGAATATACCTCAGTTTACAAAAAAAAAAAAAAAAAAAACCCTGAGAAATCGAAGTGTGTTTTCATACACTCTCGATCAAAATTTGTGTCCAAACTGAAGATTTCGAAATAACTAGTGAAGTACAAAGTAAGTGAAGTCTGTGATTAAAAGAATCTAGAGGTTACAAACAGGAATCAAACGCTTACATGCCAGAAGCGGGTGATGTAGGAAATGAAAGACATAAGAAAAGAAAAAGAAAGAAAGAAACAGAAAAAGAAAGGAAGAAAGAAAGAAAGGAAGAAAGAAAGAAAATAAAGAGAAAGACAAAAACCCGGGCCCTGATTCTTTCAGTTTCCCAAACGAGAGTGGAGGAAACGTCGATGGTCAATGCGTTACCCCAAATGACAGTTATCGACGGTGTGTGTGTGTGTGTGTGTGTGTGCGTGTGTGTGTTGTGTGTGTGTGTGTGTGTGTGTGTGTGTGTGTGTGTGTGTGTGTGTGCGTGCGTGCGTGCGTGCGTGCGTGCGTGCGTGCGTGCGTGCGTGCGTGCGTGCGTGCGTGCGTGCGTGCGTGCGTGCGTGCGTGCGTGCGTGCGTGCGTGCGTGCGTGCGTGCGTGTGTGTGTATGGTGTGCGTGTGTGCGTGCATGCGCGCGTGCATGTGTGTACATGTGTGTGTGTGTGTGTGTGTGTGTGTGTGTGTGTGTGTGTTGTGTGTGTTGTGTGTGTGTGTGTGTGTACGCGCGCGCGTGCGGGCATGCGTGTGTGCATGCGTGCGCCCGCGCAGGTGAGTGTATGTGTGTGTGTGTGTGTGTGTGTGTGTGTGTGTGTGTGGTGTGTAAAAGAGAGAGAAGAGAGAGAGAGAGAGAGAGAGAGAGAGAGAGAGAGAGAGAGATGCATACACACACTTATACATGTACACACATGCACGCGTACATCGCACCAATGCACACTCAGGAGAGAGAGAGAGAGAGAGAGAGAGAGAGAGAGAGAGAGAGAGAGAGAGAGAGAGAGAGAGAGAGAGAGGTTAGAGAGAGAGAGAGAGGCAGAGAGAGACAGAGACAGAGACAGAGACAGAGATATAGACAGACAGAGACAGAGACAGAGAGACAGGAGAGAGATCTCAACTTAGAAATCTTTTATGTATGTCTCCTCTGGGCTACAATAGATAAAAGTGTCAAATTCCTTTAAAGGGTATAGGGGAATTGACATATGCCTCATATGAGTAAGGCAAAAATATGAATCAATGTGGTGCGAAAAGCAAAATAAATCAGAATAGAAGAAAAGTAATCGCATATTATTAGTTCATCATCATCAAAGTAATGTGTGTATGAGAGAGAGAGAGAGAGAGAGAGAGAGAGAGAGAGAGAGAGAGAGAGAGAGTGAGAGAGGGAGAGAGAGAGAGGGGGGGGAGGGAGAGAGAGGAACTCAGAACTTAGACATCTTTCATATACATCAGCTTTGGTCAACAATACATAAAGAAATCAAATTCCCGTGTACGGCGATGGGACTAATGACATCCTTCCATACGAGTAGGGGTAAATACGAATAGTTTCTGATGTCAAAGGCAAAATGAATTCGAGCAGAAGAAAGGTAACCATACGTCATTGGACTGAATGCATTAACACTCTTACAGTGGAACTAAAATAACAAAGTAATGTGAGGAGAGAGAGAGAGAGAGAGAGAGAGAGAGAGAGAGAGAGAGAGAGAGAGAGAGAGAGAGGTGGGGGGAGGGGAGGGGAAGAAGATGCTAGTCTAATATCACCATTGTTGTGAGCAGACGTTAAATTAAATCAATCAATCAATCAATCAATAAGAGAAAGAGGGAGAGAAAGAGAGAGAGAGAGAGAGAGAGAGAGAGAGAGAGAGAGAGAGAGAGAGCGAGAGAAGGAGAGTTGGGAAAGGGAGGGGGGTAAGCGTGGGGTTGGAGAGCTGTAGGAGGAAATTAAGCAAATAAAGACAGTAGAGAAAAGGGACATTTTGTTTACTGTCGCCCACAGTATGAAAATGCTTTGGTTGGGAGCTAAAGAGAGAGAGAGAGAGAGAGAGAGAGAGAGAGAGAGAGAGAGAGAGAGAGAGAGAGAGGGAGAGAGAAAGACACACACACACACACACACACACACACACACACACACACACACACACACACACACACACACACACACACACAGAGAGAGAGAGAGAGAGAGAGAGAGAGAGAGAGAGAGAGAGAGAGAGGGGGGGGGTAGGGGAGGGGAAGAAGATGGAGGAGGCGTGGGAGGTTGAGGACTGGAGGAGGAGATGAAGCAAATAACTTGAGTGTAGAGATTGGAAAGCTGGTTGAATGTCGCTGGCTAATTTTGAATGCTTTGAATGGGAGCTTAGTAACAAAAGCCCGTCAAATGATCACATTTTATTTCAAATCTGAAACTCTTCTCTCTCCACCCCCAAACCGTCCCTCCTTCCCTTCAACTGCCGCCTCCATCCGCCTCCCCCCCCCCCCCCCCCCCCCCCGACACACACACACACACACACACACACACACACACACACACACACACACACACACACACACACACACGATTCCATCTATCCCCTCATTCTATCCCTTCTCTCCCCTTGTCCCCCCCCCCCCCTCTCTGTCCCTTCCCCCTTCTCTCTCTCTCTCTCTCTCTCTCTCTCTCTCTCTCTCTCTCTCTCTCTCTCTCTCTCTCTCTCTCTCTCTCAGGCCTACAGACACACAGACACAGAGCATTAAACCTTCCATGCACCCACCTTCACCTCACCCCCACTCCCACCTCCGACTCCCCTATCCACTCCCTGCGATCAAGCACGCTCACACGGCTACATATTGAACATCAGGACATCAACAGAGCCTTTGACATCACTTTTCTGCGTTTGTTTGTTTGTTTGTTTATTCGTTCATCCAATCATTCAGTCATTCAGTCATTCAGTCATTCACCCATTCATCTATTTACTTAATCATATAGTAATTATTCGTTTCATTTGCTTTGTCCTATATTCCACTACTGCTGCTGTTGCTTCTACTACTTGATGGAGAGAAGGAGGAGGAGGAGGAGGAGGAGGAGGAGGAGGAGGAGGAGGAGGAGGAGGAGGAGGAGGAGAGGCAATAAAGGCTTTTTTCCCCGTTCAATTTTGTCTGCTGTACACCTGATCACATTATATACAAAATGAACTTTCAGGACAAGTTAAACGATTTTGGTTAAGTATCTGATTTTTCTCAAATCTCTTCCAAGTTTGTGATGAATATTCAGACAAAACAATGGAGGGGTGGGGAGGAGGGGGAGGAGGATCTTGATGTGAAAGGCATTCCCTATTTCTTTCGTAAAACGGTAACACTACGCACATGTTTTTCTTACCACGGAAAGGAACTAGTCCATCTGTATCACCACAGAGCCTCTGTGAGCAAAGCCTCTTTCTTGAAAGCCACTGTCACTACCGCCCACAGCGTCGCCGCCACCTGTACGACCGCCTCAGCTCACAGAGAGAGAAAGAGAGAGAGAGAAGGCAAATGAGATTCAGACAGTCATCTTATCAAACAGATTCTGTACAAGTAAAAGGATTAAAAAATAAAATATGTTCCAACCCGCCTTGCCAATGTGGGGAAAGAGCAATGACAGTACAAAAGTGGGGCATTTGGATCACTGAGGCCTTCTAGTAGGTAATGTGGTATATGATTGACACAACAGCGCTGCAGAGAGATCCAGATCGACAGATCACCCCATCTATTCCATTCTAGATCAGCATCAAAGCTTTCGATGGAGTGCTCTTGGTTTGAAGTTATGAGAGAAAGAGAGAGAGAGAGAGAGAGAGAGAGAGAGAGAGAGAGAGAGAGACAGAGAGAGAGAGAGAGACAGACAGACAGACAGACAGACAGACAGAGAGACAAGAAGAGACAGAGAGAGACACAGAGAGAGATGGAAGGGGAGAGAGAGAGAGAGGGACGGGCAGACAGACAGACAGACAGACAAAGGCAGACACAGAGAGGAAGTAACTGATCTGATAAAAGTGGGTCTTGTATATTCCACCCTTTGACGGGTTAGTTTTCATTGAGTCTGTCACACTACCACAAATGCACGCAAGCACTCATGATAGCATTTACCTCGTGCGCACGCAATCACTCCAGACAACCAGAAGGCGCAACTACACTTCCCTTTTCTTCTCCCCCTCCTTACTGGGGAACAATTAACTGAACAATGATCAGCAACACAATCCAAAGTAATACTTGATCAATACACAATATTCTTTACAATTTCTTCATTCAGTCACTCCTTCCTAGAGAGGGGGGGGGGGTGACAAATATTCCACATATCATTTAGTTATAATCAATTTCTTTTCAATGATTCTCTCCTTCCCACTGGGGAGACAATTCACCAGCTTCCAAAAACAATGAGATGGCTTACAATTCAGAAAAAATGTCCAAGACACAACCCAGGGGAACCATAAGTAATCATGATAGACCAACACGACGTTCGTTCAACTCATGAACTTCTTCCACGACTGCCGCAGTCGCTGCCCACTTCTCGTCTAAATTCTCCAGCCACTGGAGATAGGCGGGTGCTGCCTCAGCTACCCAGGAACTCTCTCTGGTTTCCTTTACTTTAAGACATCTAGTGCTGCCACAACACTGGGGGCTGAAACACAAATGAAGTTCGTGTAAGTAATCTATTTCAGGATTTGAATTATGAATTCTTTCTTTTTTTCTATAGTTTATCCCTTGTTTTCTTTTCTATAGTTTATCCCTTGTTTTCTTTTCTATAGTTTATCCCTTGTTTTCTTTTCTATAGTTTATCCCTTGTTTTCTTTTCTATAGTTTATCCCTTGTTTTCTTTTCCCCAAATGTCTGTTCTTCACCTGGTAATTGCAGGTCACAGGCGCGTTCCCCTTCCGTTCAAAGCCACATGTCTGGTCAACGTCTCCAGGCCATCTCTTGGCTATACCTTATTCTTTCTTCTTTCACTCCTCCTGAGTACGTATTCAGTGATCGCTACACATTACCAGCCCTTGGTTAATTTTTGCCCAGTGGTCAATCTTCACCCATCTCACTGAGTGATTCAGCCAATGGTCAACCTTCATCCATTTCACTGAGTGATTCTCACAGCTATTAGGGACACAGTCCACACTGGTTAGGCCACGTGAATTTATCTCCTTTAACCCTTTCCTTTTTCTATCACCTAGGGAATGATTCATATCAAACAAGTCTATATGTGATGGAACGTCACATGTTTCCATGTGAGGCTACGTCACATGACAGAGTCCCAATCGAAATGTGCTGATTTTGGTTGCGATTTTGGTTCCCCTTCTCACGATTAATGGTACATTCTTCGTTTTCCTCCACCTTTCCTCTCCCATTTCCAGCTCCTCTCAGAGAACGTTAGCATAAACGATGGCATAATAAGGGCAGACCTTTGCCCACTTTTATGGTATATGGGAAACAGGAACAAAAAACGTATGGACGTGGACAGACTAAATGATGGCATGAAAGGGAAAAAAACCGAATCACATTGTGTCAAGCATTTTCAATCTTGAGTTCTATAGATGTATTTCTTTGTTCATTTCTTCCCATTGTTTTTTCAAGAATTCAGGCCCCTGCAATCTCAGAGATTTAAAGCAAAAGAGTGCCGATTTTATTGTCGAACCGACTTGATCGCCATTAAGCTTATAACTGTAGCTCTTTGAAATTGTTCCAACGTGAAGGGAAATTGTGCAACGTGTGCCACAAAAAATGTGAATAATCTGGAGAATTTGATAAAGACTTGAAACATGAATACAAGTCGAAGCTATTGCTTCCATTGATGTTTTACACCCATTCTTGGTGAATTCATCTCAAAGTCTTTTTGCTTGAATAATAAATAGTAACAAATGCGACTTGTTGGCCACTCCTTCAGCTCAGACGGGCCCGAATCTTAGTCGTTGTATGTTTATAATGTGGAAACCTACTTGTCCTTTACCTGCTCATCAAAGCTTGGTCTTTATTTTCAAGGAGAGAGAGAGAGAGAGAGAGAGAGAGAGAGAGAGAGGAGAGAGAGAGAAGAGAGAGAAGAGAAGAGAAGAGAAAAATGTATAGAGAGAAAGAGAGAAGATTGGAAAGGATGTACTGCAGTTGGAGGGCCTGAAGAGGAAAAGCATTAAAAAAAGTTAGAAAGGAAATTTAGATTACGTCGCCCAATTAATTGGAAATGCAATTGATAGGAGCAAGGAAGAAAGAAAGAAGAGAGAAGAGAGAAAAGAAGAGAGATAAAAATAAAAGAAAAGATGAAGGAAGAGAGTGAGAGGAGGAGAGAGGAGAAGGAGAGAAAGGAAAGTGAAAACGTGGGAAAAATAGAGGCATAAGAATTGAGGACTGAAAGATAAACAAATGAAGAAGACGAGAATGGGACATTCATTCGACTGCCACGGCTCATTAAAATGCTTTGATTGGGAGCATAGAAACGAAAAGTTAGGTAAAGTACAGAATATCATTTTGAAAACCGAAACTCACCTTCAACTCCAACCCAACCCACATTCCCTCCTTTGCCTACAACTAACCACCTAAACCAGCAATGTTCCCCCGCAAACCACACACACAACAACCATTCCATACCCCGCCTTAGAAGAACAGTCGAGTTTGAAAGGGAGACGTGGTTCTCGAGGCTGCTGATTATCGACTTAACATACGATAGATCTTCTCTCTCTCTCTACTTCTCCTCCTCCTCCTCTATCTGATCTTGTCTGCAGCAAAGCAGAGAGCCGGAAGAGCAGCAGAGAAGAATAAAGGAGAGCAAACTGACAGAGAAGAAAGGGGAACACGGGACAATGGACATCGGTCTAGACTGACAAATACACTAACAACCGACGATCAACATTTTTTGACGCAGCTGCTATTTAACATTAGTGATCAAGCAAAAAGTTTGTAATTTATCACATTTCTTTAAATCCGAACTCTTCATCCACACTCCGTCCCTCCTTGCACAACACTCTACCAGCCCCTCTCCCCCCCCCCCTCCCCACACACTCACCTTCCATCTACCCCTCCTTTTACCCCTCTCTCCCTCTACCCACTTCTCTCTCTCTCTCCTCATCTCTCTCTCTCCTCTCTCTCTCCCTCCTCTCTCCTCTCTCTCTCTCTCTCTCTCTCACACACACACACACACCACACACACACACACACACACACACACATATAGGAGCACTAAACTTCCACGCATCTACCTTCAGCTCACCCTCACTCTCCCACCTCCAACTCCTTCCCCTCCTCCCTGCCACTCCCCTACCCTCCTCCCTGTGATCAAGCACGCATCATTGAACATCAGGACATCAATAGAGCCTTTAACGTCACTTTCTGTGTTTGTTTGCTGATTCATTCATTCATTCATTCATTCATTCAATTATCAATTCATCCATTTACTTATTCATTAATATCTTACTTGACTTGGTTGTATAGTCCTGTTTTACACTACTGCTGCTCCTGCTACTGCTACTACTACTACTTCACTTACGAGACGACGACGACGACGACGACGACGATGACGATATGATGATGATGATGATGATGATGATGATGATGATGATGATGATGATGAATGATGATGATGATGATGATAAGAGAGGAGGGAGGCCGAAGACGACGACGACGATGATGACGACGAGATGAGAGATGATGACAGATAGAGAGAGTGAGAGACAGAGAGATAGAGATGATGATGATTGAATCATGATGATGATGAGTGAAATAGATGGATTGATGATGATGAATGATGATGATATGAATGATAAGGCATTGTGGCTTTTTTTTTCCCTTTCAATTTTATCTGCAATACGTCTGATCACATTATACACAAGCCGAGCTTCACGACAAGTTACATGAATTTTCGTTCAAAATGTAATTTCTCTCAAATCTATTCTAAGTTGATAAGTTTTCAGACAAAAAAAAAACGTGGAAAGGTGGAAGGAGGACGATGACCTTGATGTCCTTGATGTCCTTGGTATAACAGCTGCTTCCTTTTTCAATCGTAAAACGGCAATGCCGCTCATGTGGGTTTTTTTCCCCACGGAACGGAATTGTTCCATCCATATCACCGATCACGCGTGAACAAAGCCTGTTTCTTGAAAGCCACTGTCACTATCGCCCGCGGCGCCGTCTCCGCCTGTAAGACCGCCTCAGCTCAAAGAGAAGGAGAGAGAGAGAGCAGAGAAGAGAGAGAGAGAGAGAATTCGGAACTCGGAAAAAGAATGTACTCACAATAGGCCATGCGAGAGAGAGAGAGAGAGAGAGAGAGAGAGAGAGAGAGAGAGAGAGAGAGAGAGAGAGAGAGAGAGAGAGAGAGAGTTTAACCACTTATCATCTTGAACGAAAACATACAGTAACAAATGAGAACAATATGCAAAATGGACGTCACACATTTTTTTGTTTTCGTGTTTGTTTTCTTTCTGGTGCAACGGAAAAGGGCGGTGACTGAAAGGAGGGGGAGGGGGAGAGAGGGGGGGGGGAGGAAGGGTGACGGCGGAGGCAGCAGAGAGGAATGGGCAGGAAAAGGAGGGTAAGGGGGGAGTAGGGGTCGTCCTGTAGCAGTGCCAGTGCTCGCGGTCCACAGGGAGTGTACCAGTACTAAGTGGTCGGCAGACAACGCACTGGAGGACGGCCTGCTCCGCTTCCTCACTTGGGTGGTGTTCAGTGTCGACTCATCTTTACAACTACAGAACAAAAGGAGGAAGAAGCCTCTAAAAGAACCCATACATGCATATTTCTACCCAGCAGCAGCTAAAATTTCAGCCTGAATTATATAAAATAACAGGGCAGGGATACGTTTATCCACTTGGGTATTACAAAATACCCATTAACGGGACAACAATCTATGGACGCGAGTGCACGTGCAAATATTAGATTTAGACTTGTTGAACTAAGTTCGGTTGTTGTTCTTTTTTACAGAGAGAGAGAGAGAGAGAGAGAGAGAGAGAGAGAGAGAGAGAGAGAGAGAGAGAGGCAAAACATGAAATCACTCGGACAATAATACAGGCCACCAGCCAGAAGATTGAAAGAACGTAGACGGGCGTGGATGATGACATGGGGCGAGAAAGGAATGGAAAACAAGGAGGATAATTACAGGAAACTATGCAATCAGAACAATGAATGAAAATAGAGTTATCGGTCCTGTTCACTCACTTCACCTTTTCTAACATGCAAAAATGTCCATGCAAAATGTTACTTATGTGAATAACTCAGTTAATATACACAAGTATTTTTGTGCTGCATTTCTGGAGTTTGGGCTATTCTAAATAAATCCGGCAACACCATTCAAGTGTCTGAATTAAGATAAAACCGATCGTGGTCGCTCTTTCAATCACCTGAAACCACCATGTGAAAGATACTTTTCTCTTAGTATTTTGTTGTGAAACTTCAAAACAAAATGTCGAATCATCTTCTTAACGACGTATACACATATATCAAAATAAATCTACTTTCGCGTCCGTGATGGAATGTATGTGTTTGTATGCCAGAAACGCCTAACCTCGACCGTATAAAAGTATCTCGAATTTTCCTATTTTGGATACTTTCCCAAAAAAAAGGTTCAAGGTGATATTTTAAACGTTCTGTACACTGAATATCTGCAACGTTCCCTTAGTTTTTCATGTCGTCTTTGCAGCCAACAATCAGACAAGAAACGGTCAAAAAAATTTACTTCATGATATTGCCAAAAAGAAAAAAAAAGGGGAGGGGGATGGGGGTGAGGTTGAACATAAGACTCAACATTCTTTACCAGTGTGTGTGTGTGTGTGTGTGGCGTGCACTTGTGCGTGCGTGTGAGTGTGTGTGTGTGTGTGTGTGCGCGCACACACGCATGAGCACACATATACACATACGCACACACATGGGCTCGTGCCCACACATCAATACAGACACATATGTACATTCACTACATACACCCCCCCCCCCCAAAAAAAAAAAAAAAAAAAAAAAAAAAACGCAACCAACTTTACATACGCACTCAAGGTCTGACCAGCGTATTGGGCTAATGCGTAGGTCAGACATCTGGTAAGTCGTAGCCACGAGACCCTCTAATTCAATTCTCTCATCTTAGTTGATAATTCATTTATCCATCAGCTTCAAATCATGCGTAGTGTGGTCTCAAGACTTACGGATGTGGTGTAGCGTATATGGACTAGTCCACACGCAGTGAAACATCCTTGATAAAAAATGAAACTCGTGTGTGTGCGTGCGTGCGTGCGTGCATGCGTGCGTGCGTGCGTGCGTGCGTGTGTGTGTGTGTGTGTGGTGTGGGGAGAGAGAGAGAGAGAGAGAGAGAGAGAGAGATCAAAGGGGGCGGGGAGGTGGAGAGGGTTTGAGTAGAAAGACAACAATCCCAGCGGATAGAGAGCAACATTCCCTAATCCATGTGCATGTATTCTCACCCGTCTACTGATGTTATCGTCATGCAGATGAGCTAGTGGAATGCTGACAGTGCTCACAGCATGTACCGAGTCTTTTCCTGCGCGGAGAACATTGACACTTCACCTTACATCGTACTTGCAAATGTACCTCTTCCTCAGGAACAGAACGATATGAAAGAGCCAGGGTGGGGTGAGAGAAGAAGAAGAAGACGACGAAGAAGAAGGATCAATGAGTGAACGAAATATGTTGTTCGTGTGTTTATTGTTGTTGTTGTTATCGTTATTGGTACTGTTGTTGTTGTTGTTGTTGTTGTTGTTATTGTTGTTGCCGTTGTTGTTCTTGTCGTCGTTGTCGTTGTTTTGTTGTTGTTTTTTAAGAGAGAGTGAGCGAGAGGGAGAGAGACAGACTGAGCAAGCTAGAGAAAGAGGGGGAGAGAGAGAGCGACATTATTGGTGGTGTGTGTGGTGTGTGTGTGTGTGTGTGTGTGTGTGTGTGTGTGTGTGTGTGTGTGTGTGTGGTGTTGTGTGTGTGTGTGTGTGTGTGTGTGTGTGTGTAAGACAGAAAGAGAGAGAGAGAGAGAGTGAGCTAGCTAGAAAGGCAGAGAGAGAGTTACATTATAGATGCGTTGGCATGTGTGTGTGTGTGTGTGTTGTGTGTGTGTGTGTGTGTGTGTGTGTGTTGTGTGGTGTGTGTGTGTGTGGTGTGTGTGTGTAAAATTGAGAGAGAGAGAGAAAGAGCGAGAGAGAGAGAGAGAGTTTGGAGGGAGTGGGTGTTTGGGAGGGGGGGGGGGAATTGGAGCAGACAGACAGCATTACCAACAGATCGGGGGAATATTTCCTAAGGTCTGTGAATGTAATTGCATCTACCCACCAATGTTATTATGATGGAACTGATCTACTGGGGGAAAATGAAAGTGGCCCACACATTTTTCCTACCCAGACAAAATTTACAGTTCACCTCAAAATCGTACTTGCAAATGTGTCCATAATATGTCTTGAACTCATTTAATGTTGGTGTAAACTAGTACCTTCCAGTCGCCCTCCTGTTTGCAGAGAGATAGGATAGGGGTGGAGTGGTAGATTATAGAAGAATGGAGAAGAGAGAGAGAGAGGAGAAGAGAGAGAGAGAGAGAGAGAGAGAGAGAGAGAAGAGAGAGAGAGAGAGAGAGAGAGAGATTGAGAGTGAGTAAGTGAGTGAGCGAATGAGAGCGAGAGACATAGACATAGACATTTTATTCAGAAAGGCCATAGCCCCACGGAAGGGAGGGGGGTGGGTACGTGGAACAGACATACAGTACCATGAGTTAGCATGCAACTCAGTTGAATGCAGACTCGTTTCAGTTAACTGCTTTCTTCAAATATAACGCGAGCTGTTTTAGCAATATTCTCATTCTTTGACGGCTTAATTTAATTAAGTTTAATTAAGCAAATATTTATCGAAATATTTATTTGAGATCGCAAAGTTGTGGCAGATAATTACACAATGAGAGAGAGAGAGGTAGGTGGGGGGGGTACAGAGGCTTGGGGGGGGGGGGTAAAAGTGCGCTTTTTGTATATGCAGTACTTGAATGCATAAAGCACGTCTGCATGTGTGATGTGTGGTGTGTTGTGTGTGTGTGTGTGTGTGTGTGTGTGTGTGTGGTGTGTGTGTGTGTGTGTGTGTGTGGTGTGTGTGTGTGTGTGTGTGTGTGTGTGAGAGAGAGAGAGAGAGAGAGAGAGAGAGAGAGAGATGCATTTTACTTTTAGTCTATCTATCATATACCTTATATGCTGATTTTCCCCTTCTCTGAGTGCTTCTGGTTGTTTGGCTGTTGTCGTTGTTATTGTTGTTGTTGTTGTTGTTGTTGTTTGTCACTCATTTGTCCCTCTGATCCCCACTACAGTGTATCAACACACAGAGCACTCACTGGAGGAGGATTGCTTCTCTTGCCATGTACCCTTTACGCACGAGTCCGTCTTCGAAAGTGATGTGTTTTAACTGGGATGAATTTTGACGTTTGTTCCTTTCTCAGTCTGAAAATGTAAAGCATGCAAGAAAGTCTAGCTATGCACGTCCTGCATCAACTCGTGACCCCTCCAAGTTTGGGGAGTGATGTCCAAGTGTTAGATTTTTTAAAAGTATTTATTAAATCATTGAGGATATTTATTTCCAGTTACTTCCTCCCCCCCTCCCCCCCCCCCCCCCCTTCACGAGCTGTGTCTTTTATATGTCCATCTGTTCATGTTTTGCCAATCTTTAGTTGTCTACAATTTTACTTTCAGTTCTTTTTTTCCCCTTTATTAAGATCACTTATTCTTTTTTGGAGAGATATTTTTCACATGTACGGAAGGATGTGCTCGGTTTTTATTTTCTTTTTGTTTAGGTGGAAGTGAGCTTTTCATCAGCAGGTTATCGTCGCTTGATTACAGCGCCGGATTCGCATTTGTTGCGAGTTCGAATCACGCTAGAGCCCAACATTTCAACAAAATGGCCATTTTCACTTTAATAGCGTGTTGTCATTCTAATGATGTGGGGTAGTATAGGCTATGCCCCTTCTCCAACTTTTCTGGACTGGTTGGCCACGTGATCCCCGGTTACTACATCGTGATAGGTTGGTGTAGACATTAAACCTGACTGTATTTAAGTGATCAGCAGGTAACCATGTTCCAGTTGCAGGTCTGATGAGGTCTTCACAGAGCGAAACAGTTGCCATGTCTGGTCCTGCTGACGACCACCACTTTTCAGGAACGATAACATGCACAGAACAGTTAGTAGAGAGGGGTTGTTTCTCGTGCCCTTTTCGTCTTTAATGCAAATCTGTTTTTGAAAGATGTGTTTGCTTTACTCCCTGTCTTCAAGTTAAACGCACTTTGGCCAAGGTTTATTATCAGATAGATAGATAGAAACATACATACATACATACATACATACATACATACATACATACAACATACATACATACCATACATACATACATACATACATACATACATACATACATACATACATACATACATCATACATCATACATATATACATACAGATACACATACATACATACATACATACATACATACATACATACATACATACTATCATACATACTTACATACATACGTACATACATTGGTGATTTGTGTGTGGTGTGTGTGTGTGTGTGTGTTGGGGTGTGTGTGTGTGTGTGTGTGTGTGTGTGTGTGTGTGTCTGTGTGTCTGTGTGTATGTGTGTGTGCATGTGTGTGTTGTGTGTGTGTTTGTGTGTGTGTGTTTGTGTGTGTGTATGTGTGTGTGTGTGTGTTTGTGTGTGTTGTGTGTGTGTGTGTGTGTGTGTTGTGTGTGTGTGTGTGTGTGTGTGTCTGTGTTGTGTGTGTGTGTGTGTGTGTGTGTGTGTGTTGTGTGTGTGTGGGGTGTGTGTGTGTGTGTGTGGGGTGTGTGGTTGTGTGTGTGTGTGTGTGTGTGTGTGTGTGTGTGTGTTGTGTGTTGTGTGTGTTGTGTGTTGTTGTGTGTGTGTGTGGTGTGTGTGTGTGTGTGTGTGTTGTGTGTGTGTGTGTGTGTGTGTGTGTGTGTGTGTGTGTGTGGTGTGTGTTGTGTGTGTGTGGTGTGTTGTGTGTGTGTGTGTGTGTGTGTGGTGTGTGTGTGTGTGTGTGTGTGTGTGTGTGTGTGTGTGTGTGTGTGTGTGTGTGTGTGTGTGTGTGTGTGTGTGGTGGTGTGTGTGTGTGTGTGTGTGTGTGTGGTGTGTGTGTTGTGTGTGGTGTGCGGTGGTGCAGACGGCCAGAGCTCCTCGCCGACACCACGTCTCCGGACGTGGAACCAAGGTGGTTTTGACGTCTTCCAAATTGAATCCATTCTTCTGGCGCCGGCGGGCTGGACAGGTAGCTAACCAATTATTTCTTGACACACACAGAGGGGTGTGTTCAACCATCCCTGCTTGTTTCCTACTGTTTTGTATTCATTATGTTCAACCTTTTGGTACCAATGTGGCAAGACTGCTGCGGCTGCTGCTGCTGCTGCTGCTGCTGCTGCTGCTGCTGCTGCTTCTGCTGCTGCTGCTGCTGCTGCTGCTGCTGCTGCTGCTGCTGCTGCTGCTGCGAAGACATTTTGCCTTCTATTTTGCTAGCCCAGTCGGCAACAGAGGGCCTCATCTGGGCTGTCAACTCGCTGTAGAAAAAAAGTTTTTCATCTTGAAATGAGCGACAAACAATAGAGCCAAAAAACAATAATCCAGCAGCGACAGAGAGCATTTCACGACATGGTAGACTAATTAACGACACCCTAAAGGTTGATGAGATCAACCCTTGCTGACAGCACCAGGCATTCCGCTTGAGTTTTGTCTCCCAGACAAACGAAGGAAGACAACGTAAGGAAAGGCATAGCATGTAACAGAAAACATGCATAAAGGCCATACGGACAAACAGACCTATGCAGCAAGTGCCCCTTCCGGATATTGTGTAAAAATGTTCACTAATTATTCGCAAATTTACCAAAACAAGAGAGAGAGAGAGAGAGAGAGAGAGAGAGAGAGAGAGAGAGAGAGAGAGAGAGAGAGAGAGAGAGAGAGAGAGATCGCTTGTTATACAATGTGACCAGAAAAAAAAAGTCAAATGGTTTCCAGAACAAACACAAAGGAGCAGTCCACAAAGCCAGAAAAGAAGCCAACAATAAAGAAAGACGGTAAAATGCCAGAGTTAAAGACAGTAATAGAACACAGCAAGAGTTAAAGACAGTAATAGAACACAGCAAGAGTTAAAGACAGTAATAGAACACAGCAAGAGTTAAAGACAGTAATAGAACACAGCAAGAGTTAAAGACAGTAATAGAACACAGCAAGAGTTAAAGACAGTAATAGAACACAGTAAGCACTGAACCCACAGTACGATGGTAAAATGCCAGAGTTAAAGACAGTAATAGAACACAGTAAGAGTTAAAGACAGTAATAGAACACAGTAAGCACTGAACCCACAGTACGATGGTAAAATGCCAGAGTTAAAGACAGTAATAGAACACAGTAAGAGTTAAAGACAGTAATAGAACACAGTAAGCACTGAACCCACAGTACGCAGAGGAAGTGGAGGCGGAAGGAGGAGGGGCGGGGTATGGAGAGGAAAGGTGGGAGAGGTGAGGGCAGGGGGGAGGGGGTATAGTTGTACTGAAAGAGCCTCCGACATCCTCATAGCGACTACCGCAACACTTGATCTTTGTGCTGCAAATCTGCTCCATCAACCCAAAGGCAGCCACTGTTAAGATTGACTGAGAGTCTTTCATTGGAGGGATGAACAGAAGACACATCCTGAACAAATTTCAAATATTGTTCTAAGCACAGTATCTGCCGCAGAACTAACTAGGCTACAGGCATTTAAAAAGAGAACTGTGATCATCCACTGTCCCCAGGAAATGCTGGGTTTGCAGAACAGTTGATGTCGATGGACTTAATGCTGACCTTATCCAATCGATGTGCATCAAGCGGTACAGAGTTAGTCGCTGCCAAATTACATGCAACTATTTCTATTACATTAGAGCGGTATAGCTCAGCTAGTTCAACGCCAGACCCGTAATCTTGGTTATCCTGGTGTTGCGGGTTCGAATTTCCGCTGCGCCGTTTCCATACAAGGGGACTTTTCCCGCTGAGTTAACATTGGTTCGGACTACTCCATTTCCCAAGGAATCCTTCGAATGAGACTATAAACCGAGGTTCCGTGAGTGAACGCACGCATAGGATGTTGCACAGATGTAAAATCCCGTTACCAATTTTCAGAAGAGAAGGCCAGTTTGGCCGTTAGTAGGGATGACACGTTACACAGGTATGCACCATAGGTGAAGCTCTTCAGCTGGCCCTTCCCAAGTTGGCAGCCCGTTGTGTAAACTAGTATTGATTGTGAAAGATGAGATCTTGGTCTCTAGCCGAGGATAGGCGCTATATAATTACTCTTGATAATGTAATGATGATAATTTCAATATACATGGACAATGTTTATTTCTTTCGCCACTTTGGGATATGGACGAACAACGGTGAGCCAACGGTCTTCGGCATTAAATCAAAAATTGAGGGAAAAAAAAACAGTCACATGAATTGCATTGTTAAAACTTAAGACAATAGTCAGGTGTTTCAATCAAGACAGCATTCATTCTGCAAGTAGGTTTGTTTTCTTATCTATATTATGTTTGTATGCATATCTGTGTGTGTGTGTGGTTGTGGGTGTGTGTGTGGTGGTTGGTGGATGTTGGTGTGTGTGTGTGTGTGTGTGTGTGTGGTGGTGTGTGTGTGTGTGTGCGGCGCGTGTATGTGTGTGCGTGCATGCGCGGTGTTGTGTGTGTGTGTGTGTGTGTTGTGTGTGTGTGTGTGTGTGTGTGTGTGTGTGTGTGTGTGTTGTGTGTGTGTGTGTGTGTGTGTGTGTTGCTTAGGCTCGGATCTTGGACCATGCCTTATACATTATTATCTTACATACAGTGCCATTTATTGTCTTTTTATATCAATACAGTCATGGACATATTTTGTGGAATGGATTGTCGATTATCTTTACAGAGCATTTCACGTGGACACTGGTGGCTTTAACTTGGGTTTGGTATATCATGAGACTGCTGTCTTTAAAGCTGCCGTGTGAACGGAGCAGTTCTCTCGAAAATAAATCTTCATTCACACTCACAACACACAACTAAGCATCTCTTTTCTTCGTATATTTCTGAATCATCGTCTTTTGTTTGTCCATGTGAACACTGTACCGAAGTCGCTGAGTTTACGTCTCCGTTGATTTTTTTTTTTTTTACGGTGGTTAAGTATGGTTTTGGTCCGTAGTTTTTAGTAGTTTTGATAATAATGTTGTGCGGGGAGTAGGCATGCATGCATGCATGCATGCATGTGTGCGCGCGCGCGGCGCGCGCGCGCGCGCGGTGTGTGTGTGTGTGTGTGTGTGTGTGTGTGTGTGTGTGTGTGTGTGGTGTGTGTGTGTGTGTGTGTGTGTGTTGTTGTGCATGCGTGCGTACGTACGTACCTGCGTGCGTGCGTGCGTGCAGTGCGTGCGTAGCGTGCGTGTGTGTGTGTGTGTGTGTGTGTGTGTGTGTGTGGTGTGTGTGTGTGTGTGTGTGTGTGTGTGTGTTGTGTGTGTAATGTGTGCATATGTACTTGCATGCCGCACCAAACGTGGTGTGTGGTGTGTGTGTGAGTGTGTGTGTGCGTGCGTGCTGGTGCGTGCGTTGCGTGCGTGCGTGCCGTGACGTGGTGACGTGCGTGGTGCGTGCGTGCGTGCGTGCGAGCGAGCGCGCGCGCGGGCGAAGAAAAATATATGTGAGCACAGAGAGAGAGAGAGAGGGAGAGAGAGAGAGAGAGAGAGAGAGAGAGAGAGAGAGAGAGAGAGAGAGAGAGAAAATTGGGGAACCTGTCCAACACCGACATGCTTTCCATCTGAGAGAGAGCAATTCGAATCCCATACCCAAAAAAAAAATTGTTGTGACAAGGAAGTTACAGAATGCAGTTCAATACAGTACAATACAATGCAATATGATACAGTACAATACAAATAACATTTTAAGCGAAGAAAAGTTTTTATGACGAAGTAGTGCACAATACGATACAATCAGTGTCTCACACAAGTAAAAATTTGATTGTGACGAGGAGGTTACAAAATACAGATCAATGCAATACTATACAATGCAATGCAAATTTCACACGAAAAATTTATTATAATGAAGTACTCACAGAATACAACACAATACACGCCAATTTAAAAAGAATTTCACGCGAAGAAATCTATCGTGACGAGGAGTCACGCAATATGATTCAATGTAATACAACACACAACAGTGCCATACATGGATTGTTCTCTAGGGGTACACCACATGTCGTCCCATCACATTTTAAAAACATGAAGCGGTAAAATATAGACAACTTGGCGATGTAAATATTGGATGGAAAAGTGGTTAGGCGAAACGTGATTGCATGAACCTGATTGAGTGAAGTGATACTGAATGACTCGTGAAACGCGATTAGGTGAAACGGGATTAGGTGAAACGGGATTAGGTGAAACGGGATTAGGTGAAACGGGATTAGCCGAAACATGGGACACGGGCTCACTGCTTTGAAACGCAAAACATGATTTGTAGGCCTGATTGTACGTGATATGCATCATCCGTAAAAACTGCCGTCGGCCATGTTCAGCCGATCCAGCCTCGCCATGCAGTAGCAGAACCTTTCAGCCTCGGACCTCCCAGAAATCCTTGAAGCATGGATCTTCAAAGGAAGGGAGTGGAATGAAACGGTCATTCTGGAATAGACAAAGAGAACAAACCAACTTCCAAGAGAGGAGGGGGAGGGCCTGGATCTAATATTCCGTTAAAGGGAGGAATGGAGTCTTCATCTAGGAAGGGTCTCAGTGTGAAGTTTACTGCAACTGCTTAAAAAGGAGGGGGGAAGGAGGAGGGGGAGGGCGGAGAGATAGAGATTTTAAAATGCAAGGAAAAACTAAAACAGACTGTTGGGGAAAAAACAGAAGTAAAAAGTGAGGGGGAACAGAAATAAAACATGGGAGAAGAAGTCAAAAGGATGAAAAAAAGAAAAATCCAGGACAAAATAAGTAATAAAATTAACGAAAGAATGGCAAAAAGTTAAGGAAAGTAGAAAGAATAGGGAAAAGAGAAAAAGCAGCTCCCCCCCCCCCCCCCAAAAAAAAAAAAAAAAAAAAAAAACTTTAGGAAAGTAGAGAAACAAAAAGTTAACGAAAGGAGAAAAGTCACAAAAAGTAGGGAAGTACTAAATGGTAATGAACGAAGGAAAGGTGGACAAAAGTACATAAAAGTAAGAAAAGTGGCACAAAGTAATAACAAGTAGCCATAAGTCATCCAAAGCTGGAAATATAGTTATGATCAGAAAAGAAGTAGTCAAAAGTAGTAAAACCTATTCTGCACTGAACGCGCCTCTACGATAATGCCTGTTATTTCTTCCGACTCTCCTTTTTTAATTTTTTTTTTTTTAATCTTTGTTTCTTTTTTTTTCCGCTTTCGTCGGTAAATGGTGAGGAGATTTGATGCGCACTGAAGGAAACGAATCTTGGGGGAGGGGGGGGGGGGGGGTCCTGTCTCCCATGGCAGCAAATATGATAGACGTCTTTAATACCAGGCAAAGCAAAGTGCTTTCCAAAGAAGTCTGTTCTAGCCAGGAAGAGAAGACAGAGGGTGAAGAGGTAGGGGTGGGGAGGGGAGGGACAGGACACGGGAGAGAAGGTGGATGGTAGTTAACATTAAACCAAAGGATTCGTGGAGTATGAGTCCGTACATCAGACCACAATAATGATATGTTGGTTTACGAACGTAGAAATACGTTCGAAGTGAGCGACAAGTAGCGAATAAGCATTACTGACAGGGAAACAATCCAGAAATGGTCCAAATCATTGAATGTTTTAAAGACGTATGAGTGCGATGTACGTCTGTGTGTGTGTGTGTGTGTGTGTGTGTGTGTGTGTGTGTGTGTGTGTGTGTGTGTGTGTGCGTGCGTTGCGTGCGTGCGTGCGTGCGTGCGTGCTGCGTGCGTGCGTGTGTGTGTGTGTGTGTGTGAGTGAGAGAGAGAGAGAGAGAGAGATGAGAGAGAGAGAGAGAGAGAGAGAGAGAGAGAGAGAGAGGAGGGATAGATAGAGAGAGAGGAAACGAGAGGAGACTTAGAGAGAAAGCGAGAGAGTGAGAGAAGAGACACAGAGAGAGGGACTGACAGACAGCAGACAGACAGACAGACGCAGACAAGCAGAAAAAACAAACAAACAGACAGACAGAAAAAGAGGAGAAGCACTGTTGACCATGGTTTTTTTTGGGGTTTTTTTTTTGGTTGTTGTTTTTTGTTTTTCTATCATAAATTCCAGCAAGGCATGATTCGCCTGAAATATACAAATGAAATAATACGTAGCGCAACAACGGCAAATAATTCTGACCATCACCAAAAAAAACCGGATCATGTTTCTGTGAGGTTTTCTTCAGTTCAGTTCAATTCCCTCAGCTCTGCATATACGTTATCCAAAGTGGTTCTATATCATTTCCTTCATGATTGGTTCAGTGACAGAACACGAGTTCTAGTCAAGCGCTTTGAGTTCAACATTCGCCGGTTGTCGACATAAAATTTACCATTTTCGCTGCCCGTCTTCTATATTGTCGTTCCCAGGTGCGGTGTCAATGTAGTAGAAGGTAACCCCTTCCATCCCATATCCTCTAAGCACCTTCCTCACGTCCTCCGCTCCCCCCCCCCCCCCCCCCCCTCCTTTCTCCTTCTCTTATCCCGATCTCTTATCACCTTTGCTGAGGTGACCGTTACACCTGAATACAAAGAACTGACTTGAGGGCGTTGCTTTTGCGCAGAT
>CM031595.1:152168097-152170597 GCA_018398815.1 Conus ventricosus
ATGATCTACGACCACCTGGTCATCGAAGGGAAGAAATTCTTCTTGTCTGGTGATGAAACAAGCATCGTGGAGGTACCATAGGAATACGGCCGGCCTAGTAAAACAAATGTTCTTGACGAGTTAGATAGTTTTTGTGTTAGTAGGTTAGGTGTAAATACAAGTGGGCAGCATTTTGGAAAGACAACCGGTTTCAAGGGGATGGTCCAATGTGCAGGCGAACACTGCACGGGAATTCAAAATAGGAAATCTGACATTGCGAGTCCGTGTTCAGAGAGGGAGAGGGAGTTTGTTTACAGCGAGGACAGTCGTACGCATGCACCTTTGTGTGTTTCTGCAAGCGTGAAAAGCGTGTCTGGATGCGTGCACGAAAATAAAGAAATGTGTGACAGTGTCAGTGTTCTAAAAGCACAGAAGCCTTCTCTGGTGATTAATGGTTGTCATTTTGTAGCGGAGAATGTTTGCAACACAAGAACCTATTCTTTTTACATTGGAATATTTGTGGTTTACTCTCTAAACTGTCTGATCCTGATGTTATTGAATATGTTTCTTCCTTTGATTTCATTTGTCTTGTTGAAACTTTCGTTGACAATTTTCAGTGTTCCATGTTTTCTGATCATAACATGTTTGTTAAGCCTGCAGTTAAATTCACTCAGCGTGGAAGAAGATCTGGGGGAGTAATATGTCTGATAAGAAATAATCTCATGAAATATGTGTCAAAATGAGTACTGAGCGTGATAATATCTTGTTGTTTGTTATTGATAAAAAATTGTTTCATTTGGCGAATGATATTCTATATGTATGTTCGTATGTTCCCCCAGAAAAGTCTCCATACTATTCTGTGTTTAATGTTGATAATGGTATCAATCAACTGGAGGATTGTATAATAGAAAATTTGTATTACAAGGACAAAATGTCAATATTGATGTGTGGTGATTTTAACGGCCGAACGGCGATGTTTCACCGCAACTTGATGAACAAACAAAAGCGTTTTCATGGTTTGATAAGTCTGGTATTGTTGAAATGAGACGTCACTCTGAAGATACAGTGTTAAATGCTTATGGCAAAAGTTTACTAAACATGTGTAACGCGCTAGATTTATATATTTTAAACGGTGTATGTCCTGGTGATGAAAATTTCTGTTTTACTTATGTCAGTGAATCTGGTAGTAGTGTGAATGATTATTTTGTTGCCTCTTCTGACCTTTATGATTTCATACAATCTTCTTTGTAGCCTCCATGTAAAAGAACGGATGGAATCAGACCACATGCCTCTTGAATTTCATGTGGGTGCATCTGGTTCTAATGATTGTGAAAATATGAAGCAAGAAACGAAAGAGTATGTAAATAAATTTGTTTGGAATAATAATAGCGCCACGGACTTCGTTAGTATGATGCACTCGGATGAAATGAAACTAAAGGTTTTGCATGCTGTTAATTTGATAGATATTAATGTAAATGATGCTCTTGATTTGTTTATCAATACTGTTAAAGAAGCTGGTAAATGTATGGAAAAACGAGTATGTGTGAACAGGACCAAAAGACAGAAGGACTGGTTTGATCTAGAGTGTTTACGAGCTAAAAGAGATGTCAGGAGGTTACTTAGGGTATGGAAGAGAACCTTAGATAAAGATAACCGACACTTATACTGTGTTTCACGATCAGAGTATAAAAAAATTTATTATATAGGAAGCAAAAGTCCCCACAATGATAAAATGTTTAAAGAAATTGTCACTAATATGGACAACCAAGAGGATTTTTGGAAAAGTGTCAAACAAGCGTTTAAAACACGAACACAGACGCAGAATAGAATCACAATGGAGCAATGGTATTACCATTTTAAAAACGTGTTGGAAAAGGATATCAGCGTTGATACAGACACTGGTGAAAATGAAACATTATTAGATGATGAATATTCTGAATTTTTCGATCGACCAATTACAAAGCATGAAGTACAATTTGTAATAAGGAAACTGAAAAATGGTAAAGCAGCAGGGCCTGATGGACTTGTTGGTGAATTTTTTAAAAACTTAGGGGACTTTGCAATCGATTTTTTTGTAAAATTATTTAATGTTCTTTTTGAAAAAGGAATTTATCCCGAGAATTGGACCAGATCGATCATTTTACCTCTGTTTAAAAAGGGTGACGCAAATAATCCTAATAATTATAGAGGAATCTCCTTGTGTGATATTATTAGTAAACTTTATGGATCTATAATAAACAAGAGATTATCTGAATGGGTCGAACTAAAAAACATAACTGGTGAATACCAAGCAGGTTTTAAGAAGGGTTATAATACAATCGATCATTTGTTCACTCTACTGGCTGCTGTTCAGAAGCAGTTTTCAAATAATCGTAAGTTATATGTTGCATTTATAGACTTCGAAAAGGCCTTTGATTCTATTTCTAGAAAGCTTCTGTGGCCAATACTGGCAAAACATTGTGGAAGAGGTAAGCTATTTAAATGTGTTAAATGTATGTATGATGATGTTAAAGCTAATATA
>CM031595.1:152178097-152180597 GCA_018398815.1 Conus ventricosus
TGTGTGTGTGTGTGTGTGTGAGTGTGTGTGTGTGTGTGTGTGGCTGTGGTGAGTGGTTGTGTGGCTTGTGTGTGTGGTGTGGTGGAGTGAGAGAGAGAGAGAGAGAGAGTGTGTGTGTGTGTGTGTGTGTGTGTGTGTGTGTGTGTGTGTGTGTGTGTGTGCGTGCGTGCGTGCGTGCGTGCTGCGTGCGTGCGTGCGTGCGTGCGTGGTGCGTGTGTGTGTGTGTGTGTGTGTGTGTGTGTGTGTGTGTGTGGTGTGTGTGTGTGTGTGTGTGTGTGCAAAATGTGTGCGCGCGCAGACATACGCAAGCATGTATGCGTGAATTCCAGCTTAAACGTGTTTTCTCTTCTGTCACACCTTTCACTTAAAGAATTTCTTTATCTGACGGGAGACGATACTTAAAACCCTAGAATTGAACTGGAAAATTAAAGTCCAGCAGATCACGATCTCCAATAAATCAGTTTTCTCTATCCGCCGCTATCCTTCAAGCCACATTTGGGGCATCAATTTACAGAATCTCGTGCCTGTCGAATTCAACTCACCCACCCAAGTAAACCTTGCCTTCTCTCATCCTTCCACGAACACCTCACACACACACACACACAACAACACACACACACACACACACACACACACACACAACGCACGCCACGCACGCACGCACGCACGCACGCACGCACACACACACACACGCGCGCGCGCGCGCGCGCGCGCACACACACACACACACGCACACACACACACACCACACGCGTGCGCGCGCACGCACGTGCGTGCACCCGCACGCACACACACACACACACACACACACACACACACACACACACACACACACACACACACACCACGCACGCACGCACGCACGCACGCACGCACGCACGCACGCACGCACGCACCACACACACACACACACACACACACACACACACACAATGATATAGCGGAAGAGAAGTATCAGAATGATGGAATAAGCGATTTCCTTAACCTGAATCTCCAGGTATGATGGTATGATGATGATAATGACGACGACGACGACGACGACGACGACGACGACGACGACGACGAAGTAGAGGAAGAAAAGTGTAAGAATAACGAGAATATTGATTTATCTTACATGGCATCTCCAAGTCCACCAGCCCAAACCATCCCGTTTTAGTCTGAAAATGTGACTCTATCCAACCACACTCAGAGAGAATGTGGTGCCATCGTGAAAGGGAATGGAGGAGGAAAGGTGGAGTAGGAACCGGAGGTGGAGATAAGGGGGACGTGCACAGACCAGAGATATTCCAGTCATTTGGTGGTACACGAGAATCTAATCCGCCGTCACAAACTTTCCAAGGAGGTTCCGCACTAGAGTTTTGTCCTGCTTGGTCGTTACTGAGGAAACAAGGCCTAGCTATGAAGGTCTGAGAATAGACACGATGTCTGTGCACTCAGCGCATGGCATGTCTTTTCCCATTCGATGATAGTACAGCTTACCATTGTTAGTGTTTTGAATATTTCTTCAGTCGCTGTGTCAGTTGCATAAATGCAGTTTCTTACAAAATTTAGCGTTATCAAGATCACGTCTCTCTCTCTCTCTCTCTCTCTCCTCTCTTCTCATCTCTCTCTCTCTCTCCTCCTCTCTCCTCTTCTCTCTCTCTCTCTCTCTCTCTCTCTCTCTCTCTCTTCCTCTCTCTCTCTCTCTCTCCTCTCCTCTCTCTCTCTCTCTCTCTCTCTCTCTCCATGCGTTGAATGCTATGCTGAAGTACTCAAAACTCTCTCTGTCTTTCGTGTCCCTCCTTTTCCTTCTACTTGAATCTTCATCTGTTAAGTGATATGCTAAAGTTCTCATTAACTTATTTATCTTCTTTAAAATGCCTGAGACCTTCAACATTATTTTTCTCCATAGTACATCATAGAGATTTTCAGATCCGAATAATATTGATCAAACATTGCCAAACTAAGCTGAGGCCCTAAAACGTTTTGTCGAGGGAAAAGCAAGGTTATGACCTAAGCTGGAACAATCTGGACCACGACTGTGAGATCATCGTGGCCAAAGTTATAGAGACTGGCAGAAAATAGAAAGTTTGGGACACAATGGATATGACAACAGACGGCCTCAAGATCAGGGAAGTAACAGGATACACAATTCAGTGGGGCAAGCACGAGGATCGACAGAAATGAAGTGGTGGTCAAATGTGAAAGGGAAAATTGAGGACGCGGTTATGCATGAGATGAAGAAAGAAAATGTTTACAGAATCCTGAAGCCATTCCAGCAAGGACGGGAAAGGCAATGAACGACATGAGGACACGAACTCCAAAGACATCACAGCTGGAATGACATGTAGCATATGGTCCTGCTTATGATGCATTTTATCTTCACATCTGTATATAACCTCCTGACCACTGGTGAAATAAGGAGAAACATACGATTCCATGTGTCCGCTTTGTCAGGTCAAACAAACAATAGAACACGTCATCAGCATGGGCAAATCAGTGTAAATCCAGTAAAGTCCTG
>CM031595.1:152185597-152188097 GCA_018398815.1 Conus ventricosus
TCTCTCTCTCTCTCTCTCTCTCTATTCCCCTCTTTTTCTCTTTGTCCCCACGCCCTTTCTCTCTCCGGCTGGCGGCTCCAATTCTTTGTCAATCAGTGCTTTTGTCAGCTGATACTATTTATAGCACAGTTTAAGAGCCATCATCTGTCAGTTTCAATGCTGGTTCATGAGGTGATTCCGCCTTGACCAAACACGCCTAGAACCAATCATGACAGACATGCTCAAGTATTTTGCGAGTTGTTTACATTTTGTTATGGGCAGACCTAACATTGAAAGTCCTGAAACCACTCTTTTATGAACTATGCCTAGTGAACCTATTACAAGAACAATCACTTTCGTGCTAAATCCAGCATCACTAAGAACATAGCAAAGAGGCATGTACTTTTGAAATTTGTTCTCATAGCATGTTTGTATGAAAGTGTCAAATGGATTTGAAACCTCGATGACGAATGCCATCGAGTTTCGATGGTCGATGAAGCATAGATCAGGTTTCAGCCTTGGTAGATCTTCGATAATTACAGAGGAATCTCTCTTCTGAGTATTATATCTAAATGCTATGCTACTATACTAAATGCACGACTGTATACCTGGTTAGAAAGCAACAATGTAATTTCAGAATGTCAAGCAGGATTCCGGAAAAATTATTCGACAGTGATCAGATATTTACTTTATATGCCTCTGTTCAGAACTGTTTGAGTAAAAAAGGTAGGAAGCTATACGTCGCTTTTGTAGACTTTAAAAAGGCTTTTGATTCTGTTCGACATTTATAAACTTTTGCAATGTATTAAACAACAGGCGTGAAGGGTAAATTTCTGGCCTCACTTAGAGCAATGTATTATTCTTTGCTATCCTGTATTCAAGCAAATCAAGAACTCTCCGAAATGTTTGAAACTCCTGTTGGAGTTAGACAAGGATGTGTTCTAAGTCCTACGTTATTTTCAATTTTCATAAACCAGTTAGCAGATCAAATAAATGAAAAAGGTAAACATGGAGTTAGGTTACTTCCGGATATCACTGAATTATTTATATTACTGTTTGCTGATGATGTCTCACTGATATCTACTACACCATGTGGCCTACAAAATCAGTTGAATGTATTAAAGACCTGTTGTGATAACATGAAACTATCTGTAAATATCAACAAAACTAAAGTTATAGTATTTAGAAAAGGAGGATATTTAGGGAAGCATGAGAAATGGTTTTACGACAGTAACAGACTGGAAGTTGTGAATAATTATTGCTATCTAGGATTTAATTTTACCACCATGATCAGTGCAAAACAGGGTACCCTTCATTTAACAACTAAAGCTAAAAAACTCAGCAGAATCTTTACAAAATACAGGAATGACGGTGAGTACTTTTTTCAAGGTTTTTGACATCAAGATTCAACCAATCTTGATGTATGCTGCCGAAATATGGGGATTACACAGATTGGAACATTTAGAAAAAGTACACATGCTGGCATGCAAAAGATTTCTGGGTGTTCCAGGAATTACGCCAAACAAAATGGTTTATGGGGATTTGGGTCGATATCCTTTATACATTAATTCCTATGTCACTTGTTTACGATACTGGTTTAGACTTTTACAGATGAAAGCTGAAAGGTTACCTCAGAAAGCATATTTGATGCTGTTGGAATTAGACAGATCTGGAAAACAGTGCTGGGTTTCAAAGGTAAGGAAATCTTGTGTTCAACAGGTTTTAATTTTGTTTGGTTACAACAAGGTGTTGGAGACGTTAAAATGTTCCTAAAATGTGTTTAAGCAAAGGCTTATTGATATGTTCATTCAAGAATGGACTGGCACCATACGAGACCGTGAGAGATACGAATGTTATAGTAATTTTAAGTCTGTTTTTGAAAGGAAAGTATCTTTTGGATACGAAATACGTACTGTTTCCGCGTTGCCATTACACGAACCAGGTTTAATTTGCTTCCACTGAATAACAATTTGCATCGATATAGTAAAACAGAAAAGGACAAAGCGTGCCCATTTTGCCATGATCAAGTAGAGAATGAGCAACATTTTTTATTTCAGTGCTCCCTCTATCAAGACCTAAGGAGTAAATTTCTCAAAGAATTCGCTAGTTGTCCCCTTAATTTGCTTCTTAAGGTATCCAGTGCTTCGCACAGATATAGCGTATCAAGGTACATTTTTCATGCCATAAACAGAAGGATCAAGTCAATTCTTTAGTGGATAAATTACTGCGGACAATTACGACTACCTTGGTTTTCCTTGAAATGACTGACTTCATTTGTATTGTAATTTCGTGTACTCTAAACGTATCTGAATAATGTATCATCTTTTTACACGAAGTTTTGGGTAATTATTATTGCAATGCTTTTTTGTGCTGTTTGCAACACAATAATGCTAACTCCTCCCCGTTCCTATCCACTTCCCCCCCCCCCCCCTCCCCCCCTCCTTTCCCTTTGTACCTTGTATTGTGGCCCAAGGCCGATGTACATTAAAGCTTTCTGAGTTCTGAGTTCTGAGTTCTCTCT
>CM031595.1:152195597-152203097 GCA_018398815.1 Conus ventricosus
ATACGCGCGCGCGCACGCGCGCACGCACACACGCACGCACGCACGCACACTCCACGCACGCGCGCGCCACACACACACACACACACACACACACACACACACACACACACACATACACACGCGCGCGCGGGCGAGCATCCATACATACATACAGGCGTGCACGCGCCAACAACCAAACACTTTTCCCCTGCCCCCTGTTACAGGCTTTCCATTCCGGCCCGCCACCTTTAGCCCGCCTTACGGTCGGCTGGACCATCATGTGGACGGTGTTGACCCCATTGCCCACCATTTGGAACCCAGCTATTCATCTGAACACGCTCTCAGAAAGTTTAAATTTGCTGTGCAAGGTCCGTGAGATTGAAATGTCCCCAGCGACCCCCCAGAGGGGCAGTGAATCTTCTCTTCCAAGGCAGCAACAACAACAGAAAGATGAAGACTGGCAATGAGGAAAAAAGAGGAAGAAAAGGAAAAAAAAACGGCATACCAGTTTATTGATATGCCGTTTGAACATGCGTGTGAATTCTTGAATTCTTATCTAGTGGATATCTAGACAGCCGAGTTGACCACTCTATCGAGATCCTTTGACTTCTCTTGTATTCTTACATAGATCTTTAAGGTGCAGGTTCAAAGATTTCACCCTGAATTTACAACTCTTTACTTCTTGATTATATTTATATATTGATGCTTCTTTCCTTACAATATTTTGTTCTCATTTCGTCTGCTGTGTGATGCCGCTGGATTTGTTTGGGGCCCTTGTTGGTGAGCATACCACTGAATGATAGTTTGAACATCTCCATTTGATGCCAAGGGAAGACCAATACAATCTTCCGGGTTCAACTGGTGACTGATTGACTGGACAAAAGTCGACTCTGGACAAGAGATATATATGGTTTTGGTTTCGAAATGGACTTCGATGGTCCACATATACTGCTGGTAAAGGATTTAACATTTATATCCCAAGGCCCTCTTTCCATTTCTCAATGTTTTTTCTCACACTTCCTCCTCCCTCAAACAACCACCACCACCACCACCACCATCACTTTGTTTCTCTTTTTTCTATTTTTAGTCTTTGCCATGTAATATTGTGTTGACGGAGAAATTGTTAAACTGCGCTCATTTTTCCTCACTACTGATTGTTCAACATATTGTTTGGTCAAATGGTGGGAGATTGCATCTCTTATGATATCCAGTTAAAGACTACTTAACCATTCCTAGCTGCTCTCGGCACTGATGAGACGACTGACAATGCCGGTGTTATAAGACACCAGACCTGACCATTATGATGTTGAAATTATTGTCCTCTATTGTGTTCTTAAGAGGATCCTCAAACGTCAGTTCAAAGAATTTCACTCATTTATCATTATTTTCCATTCCCATTTTCTTTTTCTCCCTCACCCCCATATCTCTACCCATCCCCAATCTTGCTCCCTCCCCCCCTCTCTCTCTCCTCCTCTCTCCTCCTCTCTCTCTCTCTCTCTCTCCTCTCTCTCTTCCTTTTAATCTTAGTCATTATTTTAAGTGACAAAGGAATTGCTAGCCTGTACTAGTTCCCCCCCCCCCCCCCCCCACTGCCTAGTGTTCGAGAGAATATTATGTCTCCAGACAGTAAGAGATCGCATCTCTTAGGAGATCCGGTAAAGTCTACCATGCACAATTATATTACATGCACTTGCTCAGTCGCTGATGGGACTGACAATGCTTGGGTATATTAAACAACAAAGCTGACCGCTTTGACTGTTGACACCTTTGACCTCCCCTGCTTCTTTAAATATATCTGTAAACATAGGCTCAAAGATGATAAATCTTATGTTGTAGCTCTTTACACAACTATTCTAGTTTCCAAGCAACTGATTTCCTTACACTGCCTCCTCTTAGTTCCCCTTTCTGCTCTTCATCGGCTGCTTCGGATGCATTGGATTCTGATTTTTACTTTATCCTTGGTGGTAAGAATACCGTGGAATTATGGGCTGTGGTACATCTCGTTTGATGCCAAGGGGACAGACTCTATCAGTGGGGTCCCATAATTAGTTCCAGTCAGTGAACGAAAGGAGGCCTCTGGGCATGAAACATGAATGGCTTGATCCCCATACGCTACTAGATCAGGACATTATGGTCACATTCCAACGGTTGTTTTTGCATTCCCATTTCTTTGTTACACTCCCCCCCCCCCCCCCCCCCCCAGCCCACTCCTTTTTTCTTTCCAAATTCGTAGTTAAATGGCAAAGAATTGGCACTCTGCACTTGTTTCCACCCTTATTGTATTTATTGTACTTGTCCGTGCTTTCGCCTTTACCAAGCTTTCTTCAGGGCTATCATTAAAACTTGAAAGTTATTCTGTCCAGCAGGCGATTCGTTTTAGTGCAAGCCTTCTTAACCACAAGTGTTTTTAGTGTAAGGTTTCAATGATAACACCGACACAATCTGACGAGTGGGCAGCTTCTGGTGTGTGTCGTTCCTATACTACAATCTATTAACTTTTTTGGAGACCTCTCTCACTTCCTGAGTTCGTGGTGTTTACCAGTTACAATTGAAATGTCAATACATGCATCAAAATAGATCTTTCGCGGCGTCTATCAGCGGTAACTGCCAATGAGTACCTCCAAATAGGTCTTCAAAAGAGTGGCTCTATTAATGTGGGTGATGTAAATGGTCAGATATATCATCCTCCCCCACAGCTTGTATATCGGTTTGAATTTCCCCCTCCCTCACCCCTCACCCCCCTTAACTTCTCCCTTACAATGTCCAGTTCAGTGTAGATTCCATCCTGTTCATTTCTTCATTCCAGTCAACGTTTTACTCTAAACTGCGACCCCTTCATCGTAAAACCCCCTCCCTCCCCTCACCTCCCCCCCCCCCTCCTCCTACATTTTAGTATAGTTACAATGCACTTCCCCCTTCTTTCACAGTCCACAGTTTAGTGGAGACAACATCCCATTCCCTCCTGTGTCGCTGATACCTGTCAGCATGGTTCACACATACCCTCACCCCCCCCCCCCCCCCCCCCCCACACACACACACACACAGTTCCTCCTCCATCCCTCCCCCTTCCTTTCTCCTGACAGCATATCTTTTGAATATACATGTGGTCTACATACCCACTTCCTCTTTTCTCGTAGCTTACATTTCAGTGTAGATTACATTTCCGGTCTTTCTTGAGGGTTTTCCCCCTTCGTTTTTTTCCCATTGGTCAGGCCATTAACGTCAACAAGAAAGACACACTGATGTACGGCTCCAGCCGGACCGTGAGATATCATTTCTGGACGGCCCACTTTGCTTTCTGTGGAGCGGGGAGATGCTACTGTCAGTCTCTTTGTCATGTCCCCACATACCCCATCCCCATTACCCTAGACTCTCTCTCTCTCTCTCTCTCTCTCTCTCTCTCTCTCTCTCTCTCTCTCTCTCTCTCTCATCGTCTATATCTATCACTCTCTGTACCGTTCTTTTGTTTATCTGTCTGTCAGCTGGGCTGACACACACACTCTCTCTTCTCTCTCTCTCTCTCTCTCTCTCCTCCTCTCTCTCTCTCTCCTCTCTCTCTCTCTCTCTCTCTCTCTTAATATGAACGCTTAAAAAGCTACACACACACACACACACACACACACACACACAATATATATATATATATAATAATATATATATATATATATTATATGACAGATAGACAAGTAAACAGATAGATAGACAGATGGACAGAGAGAGAGATAAATAGAAAACCAACACACACATACATACACGCGCACGCGCGCGCGCGTGCATGCACATGTGCATAAGAGTGAAAATATATATACTAGCGTGCGTAGGAATAAGGATATATTTGTGAGCGAAAATTGAAAAGAAAGGGACAGAGATGGGGTAAAGAATAAAAGAAAAGGGACCAAGAGAAGGAATTAAAAAAGGGAGATGAGGAGAGAGAGAGAGAGAGAGAGAGAGAGAGAGAGAGAGAGAGAGAGAGAGAGAGAAGAGAGAGAGAGAGAGAGAGAGAGAGAGAGAGAGAAAACACACAGAGAGACACAGAGATAAGGAAATAAGGCAGAGAGAATGGAGAAATAGAAATACAAAACAACAAAAAAAGAACGGAAGGCAATTAGGAAGGAAAAAAGAATTGTCGCAAATAAAATTAAAGGAAGCACATCAACTGGATGTGTTCAAGATGTCCATTGATCAAAAAAAAAAAAATATACACATCTAGTGTCCTCTGTGATTTCCAAATCGGGTTGTTGCACGCACACATTCCGTTACTTTTTTAAGTATGCAAAAAAAAAGACAAAAAAAGACACAAAAATAGAAGAAGAAATGAGTACGCACAAGAAGAAGAGATGGTGTGGGAATGTCTCGTTATTTCTGTGTGAATTTCACAGACGAGAAATCTGACTTAAGCCTTCTCCAACGACAAGTCTTTAAGCCGAATTTCACCCAATACAAAAATTGTTCTTTTCAATACTCACTATCGCGGCCCTCCAACGCCCCCTAACTCCCAACTTACCTCCCCCTTGCCTCCTCTTTTCATCCTCTTGCATTTTTACACATTAAAAAAAAGCGTGGCTTGAAGGAGGCGAGCAGTTAAGGAGGATGGGTGTTAGGAGGGAGGATAGTTTCCTTTTTGATCTTCGCCCTGCGACGGAAAAGGAGAAAATTATAGAGATAAAAGCAAGAAAAAGAGAGAGGGAGAGATAAACAGAGACTTCAAACTGAAACAGAAAAGGATAAAATGGAGAGGAGAGAGAGAGAGAGAGAGAGAGAGAGAGAGAGAGAGAGAGAGATGCTTTTATCTGAAGAACTTACTGTGTTAGTGTTGCTTTTATCTGAAGAAGCTACTGAGTTAGTGTGGCGTGTGTCTGAAATTGCTACTGTGTGTTGTGGTTGTGTTGAGTTGTACGTTTGATGGTTGTCTGTCAATTGTACTGTGTTGGTGTTGATTGTGTCTGAAGAAGCACAATGTGTGTTGGTGTTTGTACTACAGAAGTATTTTGTGATTTTGATTATGTCTGAGAACATTCGTGTCTGCCTGTTTGTCGCACAGAAGTTGTTTGTGAGTCTGATTTGTCTGAAAACCAAAGTAGGTGCGGTGTTTGTGTCGAAGAATCACTGACTGATATTGTTTATGTGTCTGGAAAAGTCGCTGTCTGCCATTTTGACTGCGGCTAAGAAGTCATTGTTGAGCGTTTGACCTAAAAAGGTGAGTGCGGTTGTTTGTGTCTGCATAAAGACACCACGTTTTGCCTCTTATGTTTGGAAAAGTCGCTGTTTGTTGTTATATCAGAAGAAGGTAATTGTTTCTTGTTATTTATGTCTGAATAAGTCAATGTCATGTTGTGTGTGTGTGTTGTGTGTGTGTGTGTGTGTGTGTGTGTGTTTGTGTGTTGTGTGTGTGTGTGTGTGTGTGTGTGTGTGTGTGGTGTGTGTGTGTGTGTGTGTGTGTGTGGATATAGACAGTAGTTATCAATGTTTGTGTGCTTAAAAGTCGGTGTGTTTGGTGTTTGTGTCTGATTACAAATTTATAAGTTTGTCGACCGTTTACTTCTAACTTGTGCGTTTGTAATTGTCTTGTATAATATTTAAAAAAAAACGATTCAGTCCAGTTGGTTACCCGTTGACTACAGATGTCGGTTGAGGGTATTTAGAACGACTTGAAAACTTATGCTATAGTAATCAAATGGCGAAACAATTGACATATTCAGACAGATTGTAACAATTCCGAAATCAAAAACAGCCACCCAACGCATGCATTAGATTAGATGGGGAACAAAATCCGCGGCTGGGAAACGCAAAGGTCTCGGGGACGATAATCCTGAAAACAACATCCATTCTTGTTATCCGATTTAACGGGGTCCAGAGCGACACCACTTATGTTTGTTACATGTTAAACGTCAGATCATGTGACATTATTTGAGACAGCTGATTTTTTTTTTAAACCTGTGTTGCTGCTCCTAGCTGTTTCATCATCATACGAAAGAATACAAGCATTTTATTCGCTTATACTAAGAACTCATAATTTAGTATTCCTCACTACCATTGGAGGAATCAGCTGGAAGAAGAATGACAAACTATACTGTTACAACATAGATATGTTACAACATAATATTCCTCACTACCATTGGAGGAATCAGCTGGAAGAAGAATGACAAACTATACTGTTACAACATAGATATGTTCAACATAAATTAGGAGTAAAAACATGCTGTCAAAGGTTTCACCGAGATAAGCAACTCCCAGGCTAGTTATTACCTGAAGCCTCAGCATCAGTGGTCATTTTCTATTCATGATGCCGAACGAAGAGAAACTGCTTATGATGCTATAGACCCTTTTTTCATCACCATGAGGCTAGAGGCACAGTGAAGCGACTTTCCATAGCTCTCAGTGACGGGTCGCATTAGAGAATAAAAGACAAAGTTGGCGCCATATTCGGAAGAGTAGTCAGGCATAAGGTGATTTAAAGTCACATTGAATAACAAACGAAAAACATCTGAGCACATACATCTTTTTAAAAAAATGAAAGGATTGTGTGTCCATAAAGAAAAATTTTTTAAGTAATCGTGTAAACTATAAATAAAAAAACTGACATATTCGCGTCCACATATACAGCACCATCACAACAATATTGAACAACTGTATCGGATACAGGCGTACACACATGCACTTGCACACTTGCATATTTACACAAATAGTTCGAAAAATCACTGAAAAACAAATCGTAAAAAAAAATAAGATGTAAAGCTTACAACGAAAACTCTCCTAGCCCTGCTCGGCTGCCAGGCATATCTCCGGAGGTAGGTGGACGATTGTTGACAGAATTCAGGACATCTTTCGTTTTTGGAAAAACAAGGCAGACACTAACGGCCGTACTGACGTATGGGGAAAAAAGGGAGAAGGGGGCGTCACTCCGCTCGTATTCGACTGTCACGCTGTCACATGGGAGCGAAGAATACGTGTCCACTCGGAACGACTGTCGCTTACTGAATCCCAGCTTCATGTTTTTTTTTGCACAAAAACCGTGACATAGCTGTTTTCACTTCGAAGCAACATACATGTTATGCACTTTCGAAGCTATTACGTTCCCGACGGTTTCTGGAGAAATCCAAATATAGATATCAGGCGATTAAGTGCTGACACAGACTAAATGGTGAGTGGTTAGACCTACCAGATTCACATTCCCACACTTCTTTTTCTCTTCTTTTTCTTTCTTCTTCTTCTTCTTCTTTTTTACGCATTCTTCTCCTTCGCATTCTTCTTCTTCGCATTCTTCTTCTTCGCATTCTTCTTCTTCATTGTCTTCGTCTTCTTCTTCTTCTACTTCTTCTTCTTCTTCTTTTTCTTCGCATTCTTCTTCTCTTTCGCAATCTTCGCATTCTTCGCATTCTTCTTCTTCTTCTTCTTCTTCTTCGCATTCTTAGCATTCTTCGCATTATTCTTCTTCTTCTTCTTACAATTCTTCTTCTTCTTCTTTTTCTTAGCATTCTTCTTCTTCGCATTCTTCTTCTTCGCATTCTTCTTCGCATTCTT
>CM031595.1:152210597-152220597 GCA_018398815.1 Conus ventricosus
GCCATTAAAAACAAACAGTGGAGCATGTTCTAAGCTCATGTAAAGTAGCCCTGGCTCAAGGAAGGTACACATGGAGGCACAACCAAGTGCTCAAAGAAATTGTACAAGTAGTCTGGGCTAGTACCAACACCACAAAAGGGAGAATCAGGACTCCAAAAGCACCCGCAACATTCTTCACGGCAGGAGGCAGCAAATCATGGCCAAGAACAACAGTGCCACTCGAAACATGCAGGCAGAGTCTGCTGGATGGGGCAGATGACTGGGATGCACTGCAGACCTCCCAGAATGGAAGAGTCACCCAGAGATCATCAGCAAGAGTGGCATGAGACCAGACATAGTAGTCCACTCTAAGTCAACCAAGCAGCTGATCATGATCGAGCTCACGGTGCCATATGAGAACAGAATGGAGGCAGCTCAAATCTACAAGACTGAAAAGTATGCTGATCTGGCAAACAGCCTGAGGAGAGAAGGCTATCAGGTCAAAGTCCTCACTGCAGAAATTGGAGCTAAGGGATTTGTAGGAACGTCTGCTACAGCCCATGAAACAGCTCTCAGTGCAAAACAGTGTGTGTGTGTGTGTGTGTGTGTGTGTGTGTGTGTGTGTGTGTGTGGTGGTGAGTGTGTGGTGTGTGTTTGTTGTGTGTTTGGGTGTTGTGTGTGTGTGTGTGTGTGTGTGTGGTGTGTGTGTGTGTGTGTGTGGATGTGTTGTGTGTGGTGTGGGTGTGTGGTTGTGGTCGTGTGTTGTGTCTGTGTGTGTGTGTGAGTGGTGTGGGGTGTTGGTGTGTGGTTGGTGTGTGGTGTGTGTGTGTGTGTGTGTGTGTGGTGTGTTGTGTGTGTGTGTGTGTGTGTGTGTGTGTGTGTGTGTGTGTGGGTGGTGTGTGTGTTGTGGTGGGTGTGTGTGTGTGGGTGTGTGTGTGTTGTGTGTTGGTGTTGCTGTGTGTGTGTGTGTTGTGTGTGTGTGGTGTGTGTGTGCACGCGCGCGTGCATTTGTGTGTCTATGTGCACGTGTGTGTGTATATGGTGTGTGTGTGTGCGCGCGCGCGCGTGCTCACGCGCGCAAGCGTTTATGTGAAGCTCAAGGAAATGTTTTTAAACAAACGATGACCTACTTTGTCCTACAATCACGCTATGCTACAACGTTTTAAACCATTTCTAATGGTTGGGATCTGATAACTTTAACAGCTCTACGTCTCCAACCCTTACAAATGGAAATCTCCTCTCTCTCTCTCTCTCTCTCTCTCTCTCCTCTCTCTCTCTCTCTCTCTCTCTCTCTCTCTCTTCTCTCTCTCTCTCTCTCTCCTCTCTCTCTCTCTCTCAACACACATGAACACACATGAACACACACAGAGAAAGATCCAAAAGCCAAAGGGAACGTACAGGAATAGAACCACAAAAACAGTTAAAGCCAAGAACATCAGCAACAACAACAGAGAGATTAGTCAGGCACACAAACAGACTGATGGAGACCGGTTTATAACAACACGATGCTAGGCTATTTTAAGTCAACTTAAATGGGTTTCACGTCGAATTTCAAAGACAGCATGGTAGACATCCAATAAACGGCAGAAAAAGTAGGGAACCAGAGACATCAAGGAACCTTGGAGCAGGCTTTGTGCGGAATTTCAAGACCCTTACAACAAACATCCAATAAACTTTTTTGTAATGATAGAATCCCTGGCTATTTTGAGTAAATTGGAACAAGGTTCACGTGGCATTTCAAGGCCTGTGCGATTACTGCTTTGACATTGATGTTTACAGCAACATTTCATTATCGTAAAAGAAAAAATAGGCAAACAAAAAGCTAGTCAAAGAAGCAATTTTGCGATGTAATCCTCTTATCAACTGATCTGCTATGCCTAGGATACTTGGGACATTTCAAGCGTTGTGGCAAATCCTCAAATATATGGAAAGAAGACGGTGTTGGGATTAGCAGGGAATGGGAATTTCGTTCCAGAAAGAGACCTGTTGAGACAAAATCCCAGTGCCTAGTTATGTAAAGTTTCAAAGTGTGATGTTAGGACGCTCTTCTGATTTAGGTTTCACAATTCTACGAGCGCCAAAACGCCCATCCATCGGTCTCTTTCAGAACAAACCTTTCTTTGATAGCCTGTCTCTGTCTTTCTGTATTTCTGTCGGTCTCTCCGCCAGTCCCTCTGGTTGTCCTCCAGCCTTTGTTTGTTTCTGTGTGTCTGTGTGTCTGTGTCTGTCTGTCTGTCTGTCTGTCTGTCTGTCTGTCTGTCTCCTCTCTCTCTCTCTCTCTCTCTCTCTCTCCTCTCTCTCACTCTCTCTCTCTCTCTCTCTCCTCTCTCTCTCTCTCTCTCTCTCTCTCCTCTCTCTCTCTCTCTCTCTCTCTCTTATGCTGCTGGAAACTGGTAAGATACTTTTTTTTCCTAAACGTTTGACCTTTCAACGGACGTGTCGCGACTGCATCGTATCTTTGATTCTATTTGCATCATCAATTTCTTAGGAAAGAAGAAGAGCAAGTAAATTTACAAGACCAAGAACAGATGATAGGTGACGTACATCTGTCAACTCTTTAAATCATTTGGTACTGAACCGAAATGATGTGCCACGGTTTTCGCATGTAAGCTCCCGGTTTAGGAGTATATTTCTCGAAATATATTTTCTCTATATATCAGGAGATGAGAAAAGAAGAAGACCAAAAAAGACTCCAAAAAGCATCCAGCGTAGCCAGCAAGGCAATGACAACGTGGAGAATGCACTCCAAAGATCTAACTTGGAATGACATTTGGCACATGGCCCCTCCAGAATCAGCTTCATTCTCAGATCTGCATAGACCTTCTGCCCTCAAATGCAAACCTTGTGAAGTGGGAAAACAGACGATCCTGCATGCCCCTCTGCCATTAAAAACAAACAGTGGAGCATGTTCTAAGCTCATGTAAAGTAGCCTGTGGCTCAAGGAAGGTACACATGGATGCACAACCAATGCTCAAGAAATTGTACCAATAGCTCTGGGCTAGTACCACACACCACAAAAGGGAGAATCAGGACTTCCAAAAGCACCCCGCAACATTCTTCACGGCAGGAGGCACAAATCATGGCCGAAAACAACATGCCACTCGAACATGCAGGAGAGTCTGCTGGATGGGGCAGATGACTGGGGTGCACTGCAGACCTCCCAGAATGGAAGAGTCACCCGAGATTCATAGCAATTTGTTGCTTGAGACCAGACATAGTAGTCCACTTCTAAGTCAATCCAAGCAGCTGATCATGACGAGCTCACGGTGCCATATGAGAACAGAATGGAGGCAGCTCAAATCTACAAGACTGAAAAGTATGCTGATTGGGCAAACAGCCTGGGGAGAGAAGGCTATCAGGTCAAAGTCCTCACTGCAGAAATTGGAGCTAAGGGATTTGTAGGAACGTCTGCATACAGCCTCATGAAACAGCTCTCGTTGCAGGGAAGGAAAAAACCAGAGCCCTGAAAGCAATGGCAGAAGCGGCAGAGAGGTGTTCAAGCTGGATCTGGTCAAGGAGGAACAAAATGAACTTCATAAGGCATTAATCTCCCTACAAATATCCAGGTGTCCCTGTGCTCATGTGGTAAAGCGCGAGTCATTAAGTAGAAAATGAGCATGTTCCCAGAGGTCATGGGTTCGATCCCAGCCATGGCTCGCCCAAGATGGGGATAAAAAAAAAAAAAAAGGGGCAGCAGATGACATTCGGAACGTTCATGAACCGGTGTGGCCCAAACCCCTAGAGTGTCAGAGATAAGGCCGAAACACTTGCTTGAAGGGCTTCTCTTATGAGACTCTCTGCTGCCACGCTCTCCACGATTTCTTTCTACGATTGCATGGTAAACCAATTGACTTCGGGAAATAGGCCGAGAGACGTCCGGGAATTACGGAAGGACTGGAAAGATCAGAAACCAGGGCTCTTGTGTGGCTGCTCCCCACTTTGCCTTAAACATGTGGCTACTAAAAATAAATAGGAAAAGATGCTTCCCAGGATTCACCGAAAGGGGGAGAGAATGATGAATCCATCGGTGCTCAACCAATCACGACTGCAAATCCCAAACGGACATGAACATGGACCAAATGGAATATCCATGGTCCGTGGAAAGCGTTTCGCTACCACCGTGCATCAAGAACCACAGAACAAAGATGGGATGTGTGAAGATCATCTGAATGAGCAGCAGCGCACTGCAGCAAGATAAGACGTCGGAAGACCAAGGCCAGATTTAAACCACAGTGCCAAGGACATTCCACGCTGTTGGTTCGGATTAGAATTTGCACAGCCCTCGATGCCAGGCGCCTTAAACTCAACCTGCCACGAGCAACGAAACTGAAGATTTGGGAGAAAACTGTATGCAAAAATCGTCCAAAGACTCGATGCACTGATAGGGAAAAGCACCCTGGAACACAAACTAGCCACATATGGGGACATTGTGTATGCCACATGTAGAGACGCTATGGAGTAAAACTACCCAAAGAGAAAACACCTCCAAAGAAATCCAGACGCCAAGAAAAGATGGACAAGATCAGAGTCCAAAAGAACAACCTCAAGAAGCAAATGAAGACCGCACTGCCAGCTGAAAAACAAGGCTTGGAAAAACTGTGGGAAGACCTGAAAGAAAAACACAGCGCCCTCAGCAAAGCGGAATCTGCGAGGAAGAGGAAGAGCAAAAAGAAGAAGACATAAGAGCGCTTCTTCAGAGACCCCTTCCAGTTTGCCAGAACACTGTTTGAGCAGCCAAAATCTGGGACCCTAAGTGTGGACAAAGGAGTTCTTGAGCAGCATCTGAGGAAAACATACTCTGACTCACAGAGCAAAGCACCACTCGACATTCAAGATCTGGTGTGGCCAACCAACCCTGAGGAACAGTTCAATGGCAAGCCTCCAACGCTGGCGGAAATCAAGAAGGTGGTCGACAAAGCCAGAGCCAAATCATCACCAGGGCCAAACGGAATACCTTACCAGCTTTACAAGAAATGTCCCAAGGTGCTGGAGTGGCTCCACAGGCTGCTGCGATCGCTTGGAGAAACCAGAAGATCAGCGGCCAGTGGATGACGGCAGATGGTGTGTACATCCCCAAAGAGCAAAACTCAAGTGACATCAGCCACTTCAGGCCAATATCACTACTGAACGTCGAAGGGAAAATCTTCTTCTCTGTCATGGCAGCAAGGCTGACCAAGTACCTGATGGAAAACAAGTACTTGGATGTGTCAGTCCAGAAAGGTGGCATCCCAGGCGTGGCTGGCTGTGTAGAACACGCCACAATGATCTGGGACGCAATCCAAAAAGCAAAAACAGAAAAGAGGGACCTGGACGTAGTGTGGCTTGATCTGGCAAACGCATATGGATCTGTGCCCCATGAGATGATACAGTTGGCTCTTGAGATGTACCATGTACCAAAGAACATCCGCGACATGCTCAAGAAGTACTTCAATGGCTTCTCAATGCGTTCTCTACCAAGGAGTACACAACTGATTGGATCAACTTGGAAGTGGGCATTGCCATGGGCTGTGCAATTTCCCCGATACTGTTCGTGCTGGCAATGGAACTCATTTTTGAAAGCAGCAACAAACAACGCGAGACAAACAGACCTTGGCGATGGATACAAGATGCCTCCTCTCAAGGCCTTCATGGATGACACTACAGTGATTTCATCCAGAGAAGACGAGACACGTCATGTGCTGGAGAGGCTGGACGACATAGTTGCCTCATCCAGAATGAAGTTCAAGCCAAAGAAATCACGGAGTCTCTCACTGAGGAAAGGAAAAGTGGCCGAATCTGTGGTCTTCAGTGTTGCCAACCAGGCCATTCCAACAGTCACAGAAGAACCAGTCAAGAGCCTTGGAAGATGGTATGATGATACGCTGAAAGACACACAAAGAGCAAAAGAAACCAAGCAGATGGCGGAAGAAGGCTTGGAGACCATTGACCAGTGTGGGCTCCCTGGCAAATACAAGGTCTGGTGTCTGCAGTTCATGCTGATACCAAAGCTCCTATGGCCTCTGATGATATACGACATCTGCACCAGCACAGTGGAGGCAATGGAAGCCAAAATCAACAAGTTCACAAGGAAATGGCTTGGTGTCCCACCCTGTCTGACTGACATCGCGCTGTACTGTCGCCAAGCAAAGCTCAAACTACCACTGAAATCCATCCTGGAGGAATACAAAGCAGGGAAGATCAGACTTCAAAGCATGCTGGAGGACTCAGGAGACAAGGTGGTAGAAGCAATCAAGCCCCAGCTGAAGACAGGCAGGAAATGGAAAGTTCAAGAGGCGATGGATTCTGCAAAAGAAAGTCTCAAGATCAGAGAAATAACAGGACACACACAGACAACAGACAAGGACTGGGGGTGACCAAAACTGAATGGTGGTCAAAGGCCAAAGGAAAAGCCAAAAGAGACATGATGAGTCAGGAGATGAGAAAAGAAGAAGACCAAAAAGACTCCAAAAAGCAGTCCAGCAGAGCCAGCAAGGGCAATGGACAACGTGGGAGAATGCACTCCAAGAAGTCTAACTTGGAATGACATTTGGCACATGGCCCCTCTCAGAATCAGCTTCATTCTCAGATCTGCATATGACCTTCTGCCCTCAAATGCAAACCTGGTGAAGTGGGGGAAAACAGACGATCCTGCATGCCCCCTCTGCCATAAAAAACAAACAGTGGAGCATGTTCTAAGCTCATGTAAAGTAGCCCTGGCTCAAGGAAGGTACACATGGAGGCACAACCAAGTGCTCAAAGAAATTGTACAAGTAGTCTGGGCTAGTACCAACACCACAAAAGGGAGAATCAGGACTCCAAAAGCACCCGCAACATTCTTCACGGCAGGAGGCAGCAAATCATGGCCAAGAACAACAGTGCCACTCGAAACATGCAGGCAGAGTCTGCTGGATGGGGCAGATGAACTGGGAGTGCACTGCAGACCTCCCAGAATGGAAGAGTCACCCAGAGATCATCAGCAAGAGTGGCATGAGACCAGACATAGTAGTCCACTCTAAGTCAACCAAGCAGCTGATCATGATCGAGCTCACGGTGCCATAAAGAGAACAGAATGGAGGCAGCTCAAATCTACAAGACTGAAAAGTATGCTGATCTGGCAAACAGCCTGAGGAGAGAAGGCTATCAGGTCAAAGTCCTCACTGCAGAAATTGGAGCTAGGGGATTTGTAGGAACGTCTGCATACAGCCTCATGAAACAGCTCTCAGTTGCAGGGAAGGAAAAAACCAAGCCCTGAAAGCAATGGCAGAAGCGGCAGAGAGGTGTTCAAGCTGGATCTGGTCAAGGAGGAACAAAAGTGAACTTCATAAGGCTTAATTTCCCTACAAATATCAGGTGTCCCTGTGGCTCAGTGGTTAAAGCGCGAGTCATTAAGTAGAAAATGAGCATGTCCAGAGGGTCATGGGTTCGAATCCCAGCCATGGCTCGTCCCAAGATGGGGGAAAAAAAAAAAAAAAAGGGGCAGCAGAGGGACATCCGAGTCATGAACCGGGTGTGGCCCAACCCCCTAGAGTGTCAGGAGATAAGGGCCGAAACACTTGCTTGAAGGGGGCTTCCTTATGAGGACTCTCTGCTGCCACGCTCTCCACGAGTTTCTTTCTACTCTCTTGCTGGCTGGCTGTTAGTTAAAGTTATTAAGTAGTTGTGTCCACAGTCAGAAGATCCTTAACTCTTACTCTAGTTTCATCCACCTCATTGATACGTGATCGAAAGCCTTGCTCAGAGGTTCAGTTCCAGTTTCATCAAAGGAGGTGTCACCGCGTGCGGACTAGACCGTATGCGCTACACCGCATCTGCAAAGATTTGAGTGGACACTGCGCAGGACTTGCAGATGACGGATGGATGACGCATACACGCCACTACACTCCACTAAATCATAGCTCATGGATGGTTTCCATTTAAAACGTTTGGATTTTGCCCCCCTCCCCCTCCCCCCCCCCCCCCTCCCCCTCCCCTGCATTCTCCCCTTTGTGCTGTGTGTAGTAAATGATCACAGACTTATGCATTCGTATACTCATGCAATTGTTATCCAAAAGCTATAAGTGTGACTTGGTTGTTGTGTACTCGGTGTGTGCTTATTTTTCCTGTTGTTTTTTTGTTTGTTTGTTTGTTTGTTTGTTTTGTTCGCTTAGTGCTTTTTTGTGTGAGTTTTTTTTTTGTGGTGTGCACGCGCGCATACACGTCTATATGTATGTGTATGTGCGTGTGTGTGTGTGTGTGTGTGTGTGTGTGTGTGTGCGTGCGTGCGTGCGTGCGTTGCGTGCGTGCGTTGCGTGCGTGCGTGCGTGCGTGCGTGCGTGCGTGCGTGCGTTGTGTGTGTGTGTGTGTGTGTGTGTGTGTGTGTGTGTGTGTGTGTGGTGTGTGTGTGTGTGTGTGTGTGTGTGTGTGTGTGTGTGTGTGTGTGTGTGTGTGTGTGTGTGTTGCTCTATCATGTTTTGTCTGGTTCCATACAGCAACTGATGCGGTCCAGCAACACTAACTGCTTTCATTCTGAATGTTCAGTAACTATGCCCTTCCTTTTCACACGAATCATGTTAGACACAATACACAACACTAACTGCTTTCATTCTGAATGTTCAGTAACTATGCCCTTTCTTTTCACACGAATCATGTTAGACACAATACACAACACTAACTGCTTTCATTCTGAATGTTCAGTAACTATGCCCTTTCTTTTCACATGAATCATGTTAGACACAATACACAACATTTGCATGATTTCCTCACCTGTTTTCCATTATTCATGGAGGCTGAGTGACCTGTTAACAACGGCCAGTGAATTATTTCGTTTCGTTTTGTGCCTTAGATGTATCAATGCAGTATTTTTACGTTGAAGAAAGCGTAGTTTCATGCCAGCTTCGTTCTGAAAAAGAGCTTTGCGAATAAGAACTGAAATTCAGGCTGGAAAACACTAGCTTATAATAACATATTGTCATTTTTTTATTCTTCATCCGCCGTTATTGCCAATAGCTTCAACGCAATTTTTTGAAAACCACTGGGAACAAGCATAGAGAGTGCTCTCATTTTTAGGAAAATAATTTTCTGAACTGTTGGAGGTAAAAGCTTTGTGTTGCATTTTGTTATTATCGATCACATCTGCTCCTCCTTGGAACACGTTTTATTCCATTATCTTCAGCTTGACTTTTTGTTATGCTTTTCGGCTTGTTTTCCTTCTCTGCCAAATGAACATGTTCACGGGAGGACAATGGTTTGCACACGCATACATGCACGCACGCAAGCACACGCATGCACGGGGATGCGTGCAATAAAGCGTGCACACCCCAACACACACACACACACAACAGTAACAGTAATGGCGTAGATCATGTCAGCTGTGGACGCTAGGGTCCGACAAGTGCGTCAGGTTAAAACGTTTGGACAGTAATGGCGTTAGATCATGTCAGCTGTGGACGCTAGGGTCCGACAAATGCGTTAGGTTAAAACGTTTGGACAGTAATGGCGTAGATCATGTCAGCTGTGGACGCTAGGGTCCGACAAGTGCGTTAGGTTAAAACGTTTGGACAGTAATGGCGTAGATCATGTCAGCTGTGGACGCTAGGGTCCGACAAGTGCGTTAGGTTAAAACGTTTGGACAGTAATGGCGTAGATCATGTCAGCTGTGGACGCTAGGGTCCGACAAGTGCGTTAGGTTAAAACGTTTGGACAGTAATGGCGTAGATCGTGTCAGCTGTGGACGCTAGGTCCGACAAGTGCGTTAGGTTAAAACGTTTGGACAGTAATGGCGTAGATCGTGTCAGCTGTGGACGCTAGGGTCCGACAAGTGCGTTAGGTTAAAACGTTTGGACAGTAATGGCGTAGATCATGTCAGCTGTGGACGCTAGGGTCCGACAAGTGCGTTAGGTTAAAACGTTTGGACAGACAGCTGGTGTGTCCGCTCCATGACCCATTTCTCAAACTCATTTATTTCTCGTTTCAAAAATATTGCCGATTGATTCTTTTGTTCTCTTTCCCCAATTGTATATTCTCTTGTTCAACTGTACTCTTTCCTCGTTTATCTATTTCTTTA
>CM031595.1:152225597-152233097 GCA_018398815.1 Conus ventricosus
AGTCAGGTTCATGGGCAGAGCACTGTCATTAGTCCTGAAGGCAGTCAGGTTCATGGGGGCAGAGCAACTGTCATTAGTCCTGAAGGCAGTCAGGTTCATGGGGGCAGAGCACTGTCATTAGTCCTGAAGGCAGTCAGGTTCATGGGGGCAGAGCACTGTCATTAGTCCTGAAGGCAGTCAGGTTCATGGGGGCAGAGCACTGTCATTAGTCCTGAAGGCAGTCAGTTTCATGGGGGCAGAGCACTGTCATTAGTCCTGAAGGCAGTCAGGTTCATGGGGGCAGAGCACTGTCATTAGTCCTGAAGGCAGTCAGGTTCATGGGGGCAGAGCACTGTCATTAGTCCTGAAGCAGTCAGTTCATGGGCAGAGCACTGTCATTAGTCCTGAGGCAGTCAGTTCATGGGGGCAGCACTGTCATTATCCTGAAGCATTCAGTTCATGGGGGCGAGCACTGTCATTAGTCTGAAGGCGTCAGTTCATGGCAGAGCACTGTCATTATCTGAGGCATCAGGTTCATGGGGCAGAGCACTGTCATTATCTGAAGCAGTCAGTTCATGGGGCAGAGCACTGTCATTAGTCCTGAGGCATCAGGTTCATGGGCAAGCACTGTCATTAGTCCCGAAGGCAGTCAGTTCATGGGCAGGCAATGCAACTGGGCCTCGGACCTCGGTGTGGCATGTGTCTTTGTGGTGACAGACTTCTTCCTATCCTCTTAGCAATACGTCAGCCCGTCCCTTTCTTTCTCTGCCTCGCTTCTGTCTCTTCAATGTCTTCTTCTTCCTCATGGTCTTCTTCTTGGTCTTCTTGATCTTCTTCTCATTCTTCTTCTTCTTCTTCTCCTTGTTCTTCTTCTTCTCTTCTTCTTCTTCTTCTTCTTCTTCTTCTTCTTCTTCTTCTTCTTTCTTCTTCTTCTTCTTCTTCTTCTTCTTCTTCTTCTTAGCATTCTTCTTCTTAGCTTCTTCTCTTAGCATTTCTGCTTGCATCTTCTTCTTCTTCTTTTTCTTCTTCTTCTTCTTTCTTCTTCTTCTTCTTCTTCTTCTTTTTCTTCTTCTTCTTCTTCTTCTTCTTCTTCTTCTTCTTCTTCTTCGCATTCTTCTTCTTCTTCTTCTTCTTCTTCTTTCGCATTCTTCGCATTCTTCTCTTTTGTTTTTTTCCTGTTCTTGTCTGTTCTTTTTTCCTTTTTTTTTTCTTCTTTCTTCCATTCTTGTCTCTTCATTGAAATGTTCTGATCATGTCTTCGTTTTTTCTTTAATATCCTTCTCCTCCTCCTCTTGTTTCATGTTCTTGTTCGTGTTCTTCTTTTCCTTTCTCCTCCTTCCCCACCCCTACCCCTCCCCTTCTTCTTCTCCTTCTTCTTCTTCTTCTTCTTCTTCTTTCTTCTTTCTTCTTCTTCTTCTTCTTCTTCTTCTTCTTCTTCTTCTTCTCTTCTCTTTCTCTTCTTCTTCGCATTCTTCTTCGCATTCTTCTTCGCATTCTTCTTCGCATTCTTCGCATTCTGCTTCTTCGCATTCTGCTTCTTCGCATTCTTCTTCTTCGCATTCTTCTTCGCATTCTTGCGCATTCTCTCTTCGCATTCTTCTTCTTCGCATTCTTCTTCTTGCATTCTTCGATTCTTTTTTGCATTCTTCTTGTCGATTCTTCTTCTTCGCATTCTTCTCTCGCATTCGTTCTTCTGGTTTACTAATCTAGTGTCATATTTGCTGAAGCCTCAGACCGTCTTTTTGTCTGTGTTCATTCGAGTTGTTTGTTTTGTTTGTTTTTTGTGTGTTTTGTGTTGGTTGTGTGAGTGTGTGTGTGTGGTGTGTGTGTGTGTGGTGTGGGGTGTGTGGTGGTGTGTGTGTGTGTGTGTGTGTGTGTGTGTGTAAACTTTCCTCATGCAAATGTCCGTCACTGTCAGAGGTCCTATGGTGTGGAAGGTTTGTGAGGGGAGTGGGGGTAACGCGCTGAAATGGCCCCCTTTTCCAGTGTCACTCCCAGGAGTCCCCTACTTGGCACAACCAGAATGATTCTTCTCCTTATCCCCAACCCCCTTCCCCGTCTCCCTTGTTGGACGGTGGGAGGGGGGGGGAGGCTAATCTGGATCGGCTCCAAACTGACTCGTCCCTCCCTCCCAGTCTAACTCCCAAGGAGTCGTTTTGGTTATAAAAAAGACATCGTTTCGAAAAAAACTCCCGTTAGGGTTTTTTTTTTTTTTGATGTGCGCTAGGTTTACTGTCTAATGTGTAGGGAAGAGAGGGGGAGGTGTCTGGCACTGTTCCAGGTTTACCGTCCAATGTGTAGGGAAGAGAGGGGCAGGTGTCTGGCTGTTCCAGGTTTACCGTCCAATGTGTAGGGAAGAGAGGGGGAGGTGTCTAGCACTGTTCCAGGTTTACTGTCCAATGTGTAGGGAAGAGAGGGGAGGTGTCTAGCACTGTTCCAGGTTTACTGTCCAATGTGTAGGGAAGAGAGGGGGAGGTGTCTGCACTGTTCCAGGTTTACCTCCAATGTGTAGGGAAGAGAGGGGGAGGTGTCTGGCACTGTTCCAGGTTTACTGTCCAATGTGTAGGGAAGAGAGGGGGAGGTGTCTAGCACTGTTCCAGGTTTATTGTCCAATGTGTAGGGAAGAGAGGGGGAGGTGACTACCACTGTTCCAGGTTTACTTCCAGCAGTTATTTTGCATCGCAGTCTTCGTACCAAAACGACTCCTGAAGAGGTAGTCCAGGACATAATATAGGGAGTCGTTTGGGGCAGACCTAAAATAGCTACCCCTCCTGCCCCCACCCCATCCCTTGCCTCATGCCCCTCCCACTTCCACTCTCTTCCCCTTCCTTCTTTGTTTGTGTATTGTGTACTCTTCATGCCCACATTCCCAGGTTTATCAATGCAACCTCATTCTACGTGTGTCCAGAATTGTAACCGCCCTCCTCCTCCTCCTCCTCCGGCATGCCTAACCACGCTGGAGAAGAATGGCCATGTGACGCATCCCATTTTCCTTCAAGAACATTATGCCAACCCTCATTTATTGATGTGTAAAGTAAAGACACAGCAAAAGATGACTGGCCACTTCGCTCACTATTTGACTCCAGAGAAATCAGGTTCGAATCTGGCTCATTCGTAAGAGAATGTCGTAGGGATACGGTAAAGTCGTAATGATATTGGGCAGACTGGACCAGAATGACCATGCCAGATCTCCTCACGACAGCTACAAACAGAAGAGCCTAGGAGAGAAACGGCGGCTGCCTCATCACGTCCCCCAAACGACCCCAGAGGTCAGGGGAATGACTGACTGACTGATTGGGCAGTGTGGGTGGAGTGAAGCAGAGAGGGAGAGGGGTCATTCTGGTTCTATTCCAGAGAGGGAAATGGCACCATAAGCATTGTGCTGACTCTGGAGAAATACAGCTGCTAATGTTTCATAACCCAAGAAACGTCATCTGGGTAATTGTTCCGTCACCATGTTGATGTGGGATGTAGGATTGTTCTAGTCCTGTTCCTAGTTAGATGCCCGGGACTGCAATGAGAAACACTGTCATCATCATGTACTACATGCTAACAAAACAATCACCATCATCATCATCGTCGTAGTCGTCATCGTCTTCGTCGTCATATCATCATCATCGTCATCATCATCATCACCAACATCATTATCATCATCTTCATCGTTGTTGTCGTCGTCGTCGTCGTCCGTCGTCGTTGTCGTTGTCATTGTCGTCATTGTCGTCGTTATCGTCGTCGTCGTCATCATCATCATCATCATCATCATCATCATCATCATCATCATCATCATCATCATCATCATCATCATCATCTCATCATCATCATAAACGCTCCAAACGCTTCATTCTCCCGATCCTGGGTATGGTATAACCATTTGTATATTATGCTGGGGAAGTGGGGGAGGGGAGAGGAGGGGGGGGCGCATTCTTGTCCTGTCCAAGGCGAACTTCCTGAACGACGCCTGTGCACCACCCTGACCCAAGGAAAATGATGACAACGATGCTTCTGGCCCAGAAGAAACCCAGAGCCAAAGTGAATCATAAAGAGAATGGGAGGTCGTTCTGAGCCTGCCGCAGATGAACTCCCAAGGAGCAGGTCCAAGGGAGTGTGTGTGCTGGTGGGGGGGGGGGGGGGGGTAAGAGGGGAGGGGCAGGAACTATGGCGTTAGACCAAACTGACAAAAATGATACATGCTGCGTCCCTGACCTCAGAGTGTGGTCAAGTGCCTGGTTGGCGGCAGAGTTCTACTTGCTTCACTCAGCAATGCCGTCTGTGTACCTCTTCTTGTCTCTGTTTTGCCTTGTTTGCCCTTTCTTCTTCTTCTTTTTCGTCTTCTTCTTCTGCTTATCCTCCTCCTCCTCCTCCTCCTTGTCCCCCACCTCCTCCTCCTCCCCTCCTCCTCCTCTCCTCCTCCTCCTCCTCCTCCTCCTCCTCTCCTCCTCATCCTCCTTCTTCTTCTTCTTCTTCTTCTTCTTCTCTTCTTCTCTCTTCTTCTTCTTCTCTTCTTCTTCTTCTTCTTCTTCTCTTCGCATTCTCAGATATATTTCCCGGTTATCAGCTTTCAAAAATGAAGTAAAGTTACTTCTTTTTTATACTCATGACTGACCTATGCGTAGACATTAGCCTGACTGTACATACTTACCGGAGAAAAAAAAGTGTAATGCTGATAAACGATGCAATTGATTGAGATGTGTGTGTGTGTGTGTGTGTGGTTGTGTGTGTGGTGTGTGTTGTGTGTGGTTGTGGTGTGTGGTGTGTGTGTGTGTGTGTGTTGTGTGTGTGTGTGTGTGTGTGTGTGGGTGTGGAGAGAGAGAGAGGACAGGAGTAGAGAGAGAGAGAGAGAGAGAGAGAGAGAGAGAGAGAGAGAGAGAGAGAGAGAGAGAGAGAGAGAGAGAGAGAGAGAGATTTTAAGCATGAAATCGTGATATTGATGTTATTTTGTAATTCGATGTTACCTTACTTTTTAAATTGTAGTTGTTGTTGGGCAGAATTGTAAAAAGGCCTTCAATGAGCCTAATTCTCAACCCATTTAGGATTCATTCATTCATTCATTCATCTCTTCTTCTTCTTTCTTCTTTCTTCTTCTTTCTTCTTCTTCTTCTTCTTCTTCTTCTTCTTCTTCTTCTTCTTCTTCGCATTTTCTTCGCATTTCTTCTTCTTCTTTTCTCTTCTTCTTCGCATTTCTTCTTCTTCTTCTTCTTGCATTCTTCTCTTCGCATTCTTCTTCTTCGCATTCTTCTTCTTTCGCATTCTTCTTCTTTCTTCTTCTTCTTCTTCTTCTTCTTCTTCTTCTTCTTCTTCTTCTTCTTCGCATTCTTCTTCTCTTCTTCGCATTCTTCTTCTTCGCATTCTTCGCTTCTTCTTCCTTCTTCTTCGATCTTCTTCTTCTTCTTCCATTCTTCTTCTTCCTTTCTTCATTCTTCTTCTTCTTCTTTTCTTCGCATTTCTTCGCATTCTTCGCATTCTTCTTCGCATTCTTTCTTCTTCTCCTCTTCTCTTCGCATTCTTCTTCGCATTCTTCTTCGCATTCTTCTTCTTCTTCTTTCTTTTTCTTCGCATTCTTCTCGCATTCTTTCTTCTTCGCATTCTTCTCGCATTCTCTTCTTCGCATTCTCTTGCTTCTCTTCTCTTCTCTTTTTCTTACTCTCCGTCTTCTGTGTCTTTGTATTCTCTCTCTGTCCCTCCCTCTCCTCCCCCCCCCCCCCCCTCCTCTTTTCTATTTTCTCTGTGCATGTGTGTTGTTGTCGCTGTTGGTGTTGTGCGTGCATGCGCGCGCGTGTGGTGCGTGGCGTCCGTCTATGTGGATAATCATGGACGTGGGTTTCATGTTATTTCTGTACTCGGATAGTCGCATCTTTTCTTTGAGGTTTTTTGTTTGTTTGGTTGGTTGGTTGTTGTTTTGTTTTTGTTTTTGGTTTGTTTGGGTGTTTTTGGTTTGTTTTTGTTGTTTGTTTGGTGTTTTTGGTTGTTTGGTGTTTTTGGTTTGTTTGTTGTTTTTGGTTTGTTTGTTGTTTTCTAATGAAGCTACTTCCCCAGCGGCTGCGTCCTCATTGGTGGTGTTTAATTTCCTCCTTTTCTTTCTTTTTTTTTTTTATTTATTTATTTTTTTTTTTTTTTTTTTTTTTGGTTGAGAAAACCATTCACCGGGGGCTTGGCCTGACACGGGTCTGAAACCGTGAGAATCACTCCACGGAGAGAGCTGGAATCAGAAGTCAGACACTATTGTGAGTCTGACGGGACTGGCGCGGAGATCACTGGTTTCAGGGGTTATAAATGAGTTTTGCCCTCTTTAAACTGGTAATCAGCCAGACCTTTCTTTTGCTGTGTGAAGGTCTTTCTTTCCCTGTCTTTCTGTCTACCCAATTTTTCCCCTGTCTGTCTGCCTGTCTGCCTGTCTATTTCCCCCTGTCTGTTCTGTCTGTCTGTCTGTCTGTCTGTCTGTCTCCCCTCTCTCTCTCTCTCTCTCTTCTCCTCTCTCCTTCTCTCTCTCTCTCTCTCCTCACACACACACCACACACACACACACACCACACATGCATACATACACACATACACGTACGCGCACACACACAAACATACCACACACACACACACACACACACACACACACAACACACACACACCCCACACACACACACACACGCACAAACATCACACACACACACACACACACACACACACACGCACGCACACACCTACGCGCCGCACACACACACCCCACACACACACACACACACACACACACACACACACACACACACACACCAACACGCGCAGCGCGCGCGCGGCGCGCGCGCCCCAATGCGCTGTCTGTAAATGATTTATACATCGACGGCTAATAAACGTACGCCAGCCTTGCAAAGAAACATTATAGTTTGAAAAAAAAAGCATTATCGATCCAAGGTTTTTTTTTACACTGTAGTTTGCGAAAGAATTGTTTCACATGTTATGTCATACCAGATAGATAGATAGATAGATAGATAGATAGATAGATAGATAATAGATAGATAGATAGATAGATAGATAGATAGATAGATAGATAATAGATAAGATAGATAGATAGATAGGTAGCTAGACAGCTAGATAGACGTTTGTATGCGCATGGTTGGACAGAAGAGAGAGAGAGAGAGAGAGAGAGAGAGGGGAGAGAGAGAGAGAGAGAGAGAGAGAGAGAGAGAGAGGAGAATAGAAAGAATTGTGTGAACGAGTGTGTGTGAGCATGCGCGCGGTGGTTTGAGTGTGGGTGTGTTGTGTGTGTGTGTGTGGGGTGTGTGTGTTTTTGTGTGGTGTGTGGTGTGTTTGTGTGTGTGTGTGTGTGGGGTGTGTGTGTGGCGGGCACCGCGCGCGCGTATGTGTTGTGTGTGTGTGTTGTGTGGTGTTGGTGTGTGTGTGTGGTGTGTGTGTGTGTGTGTGTTGTTTGGGGTGTGTGTCTGTCTGTCTGCTGTCTGTGCCTTTTCTGTGTTGTCTGTCTGTCTATGTGTGTGTACATATGTGTGAGTGTGTGGTGTGTGTGTGTGTGTCTGT
>CM031595.1:152240597-152248097 GCA_018398815.1 Conus ventricosus
AAGGAGACGGAGAGTAGATACACGTTCCAGCTGCTACCAAGTACCTTTTTTTTAAACTTAAAGAATAAATTGAATACCAGCCAAAAGTGATGCGCAGCTATGAAGAAGTGTAAAGAGACGGTGTAGGTAATAACACGTGTTCGTAAACGCGTAAGTAGGTGTAGTGTAGTGTAGTGTAGTGTAGTGTAGTGTAGTGTAGTGTAGTGTAGTGTGGTGTGGTGTGGTGTGGTGTGTGTGTGGTGTGGCGTGGCGTTGGCGTGGCGTTGGCGTGGCGTGGCGTGGCGTGGCGTGGCGTGGTGTGATGTGATGTGGCGTGGCGTGGTGTAGTGTAGTGTAGTGTAGTGTAGTGTAGTGTAGTGTAGTGTAGTGTAGTGTAGTGTAGTGTAGTGTGTCGTGTCGTGTCGTGTCGTGTTGTGTAGCGTAGCGTCGTGTCGCGTAGCGTAGAGTCGTGTGTGTAGCGTCGTGTCGTGTGTTGTAGTGTAGTGTAGTGTAGTGTAGTGTAGTGTAGTGTAGTGTAGTGTAGTGTAGTGTAGTGTAGTGTAGTGCAGTGTAGTGCAGTGCAGTGTAGTGTAGTGTAGTGTAGTGTCAAGTCGTGTAGTACAGTGTAGTGTAGTGGTAGTGCAGTGTAGTGTAGTGCAGTGTAGTGCAGTGTAGTGTAGTGCAGTGTAGTGCAGTGTAGTGCAGTGTAGTGTCGTGCAGTGTAGTGTATGTGTAGTGTAGTGCAGTGCAGTGCAGTGCAGTGTAGTGTAGTGTAGTGTAGTGTAGTGTAGTGTAGTGCAGTGCAGTGCAGTGCAGTACAGTGCAGTGTAGTGCAGTGTAGGCAGTGCAGTGCAGTGTAGTGTAGTGTAGTGCAGTGCAGTGTGTGAGTGTAGTGTAGTGTAGTGTAGTGTAGTGCAGTGTAGTGTAGCGTAGTGCAGTGTAGTGCAGTGAAGTGTGGTGCAGTGCAGTGTAGTGTAGTGCAGTGCAGTGTAGTGTAGTGTAGTGCAGTGCAGTGCAGTGTAATGCAGTGCAGTGTAGTGTAGTGTAGTGCAGTGAAGTGTGGTGCAGTGTAGGTAGTGTAGTGCAGTGTAATGCAGTGTAGTGTAGTGTAGTGTAGTGCAGTGAAGTGTGGTGCAGTGCAGTATGGAAGGGGGGGGGGGCAGCAGAGTCATGTGAAGAGGAATTTAAAGGCGTTCAAGTGCAGTTAAATGGAGAAGAATGGAATGGAAATGGAGTGGGGTGGCATGGAATAGAAATGCATTGAAGTGGACGGATGGAACAGAGTTGGAGTGAACTGGAATATGTTTTGATGGCACGGAATCTATTCCAGTGAGATGAAATCGAGATCGAGTGGCGTGGAATGGAACGGCGATAAAAGTGAATGAAGTGGAGTGGATATGGGGTAGAGTAGAGTCATGCAAGAGAGAATGGTAATGGGGTTCAGCGGAATGGGTCCGGGGAGGAAGGGGATGCAGTGGAGTGGGAGTGGAATTAAATGACATGGAGATGGCGTGAAGTGGAGTGGGAGTGGAATTACATGACATGGAGATGGCGTGAAGTGGAGTGGGTGGAGAGTGGATATAATGACATGGAGGATGAGCGGAGTGGATGGGAGGGAATACATGCATGGGAATGGCGTGAGTGGAGTGGGATGGAAATTAAATGAATGGAGAGTGGCTGACTAGTGGAATGGGTGGAGGGGATGAGGAGTGGGATGACAGAAGTTAGACGGACTGCGGGAGTGAAATGAAGTGGCATGAGAGAAGTGGAGTGGGAATTGAGAGTAGATGGAGTCATCGGGAAGACTGGAAATGGAGTCATGGAGTGGAATAGTCACGTGGGCTGTATGAGTTTATTAGTGGATAGAATCAAGTTGGAGTGTGCGTGCAAGTACCGGGTATGGGTGGACTGGATTTAGAGGTAGGGGGTGGCGCACAGTGACAGTGGCATGGAGAGGAGTTCAGCGCGTGGAATTGACTGAGTAGTATGGAGTTCAATTGGCGGGGAATAGACAGAGCTAGTATGGAGTTCATTGGGTGGAATAGACTGGCTAGTATGGAGTTCATTAGCGTGGAGTAGACAGTGTAGTATGGAGTTCATGGAATAACGGTAGTTGGAGTTCATGACGTGGAATAGACTGGGTTAGTATGGAGTTCATTGGCTTGGATAGACGAGTAGGAGTAGACGTGGATAGACTGTTAGTATGGAGTTCATTAGCGTGGAATAGACAGTGTAGATGGAGTTCATGGCGTGGAATAGACAGTGCTAGTATGGAGTTCAGTGGCGTGGAATAGACTGGGTTAGTATGGAGTTCATTAGCGTGGAATAGACAGTGCTAGTATGGAGTTCATTGGCGTGGAATGATGGTTAGTATGGATTCATTGGCGTGGAATAGATGGTAGTATGGAGTTCATTGGCGTGGAATAGACAGGGTAGTATGGAGTTCCTTGGCGTGGAATAGACTGGGTTAGTATGGAGTTCATTAGCGTGGAATAGACAGGGCTAGTATGGAGTTCACTGGCGTGGAATAGACTGGGCTAGTATGGAGTTCATTGGCGTGGAATAGACAGGGCTAGTATTGAGTTCCTTGGCGTGAAATAGACTGGGCTAGTATGGAGTTCAGTGGCGTGGAATAGACTGGGTTAGTATGGAGTTCATTAGCGTGGAATAGACAGTGCTAGTATGGAGTTCAGTGGCGTGGAATAGACTGGGTTAGTATGGAGTTCATTGGCGTGGAATAGACTGGGTTAGTATGGTGTTCATTGGCGTGGAATAGACAGGGCTAGTATGGAGTTCCTTGGCGTGGAATAGACTGGGTTAGTGTGCAGTTCATTGGCGTGGAATAGACTGGGCTAGTATGGAGTTCATTGGTGTGGGATAAACTGGGCTAGTATGGAGTTCATTAGCGTGGAATAGACAGGGCTAGTATGGAGTTCACTGGCGTGGAATAGACTGGGCTAGTATGGAGTTTATTGGCGTGGAATAGACAGTGCTAGTATGGAGTTCAATGGCGTGGAATAGACTGGGTTAGTATGGAGTTCATTGACGTGTAATAGACTGGGTTAGTATGGAGTTCATTGGCGTGGAATAAACTGGGCTAGTATGGAGTTCATTGGCGTGGAATAAACTGGGCTAGTATGGAGTTCATTGGCGTAGAATAAACTGGGCTAGTATGAAGTTCATTGGCGTGACATAAACTGGGCTAGTATGGAGTTCATTGGCGTGGAATAAACTGTGCTAGTATGGAGTTTATTGGCGTGGAATAAACTGGGCTAGTATGGAGTTCATTGGCGTGGAATAAACTGGGCTAGTATGGAGTTCATTGGCGTGGAGTAAACTGGGCTCGTATGGAGTTCATTGGCGTGGAGTACAGTGGGGTGCAGTGGAGTTCAGCGGCGTGGAATGGAATAAAATGGAGTGAGATCAGTGGGGTAAATTGGAACGGGTAAAGGAGAGTTTAATAGCTTATAATGGGATAGGTGAAGTAGAGTTTCAGTGGCGTAGGATGGAATGGGTAAAGTAGAGTTCAGTGACGTAGAATGGAATGGGTAAAGTAGAGTTCAGTGACGTAGAATGGAATGGGTGAAGTAGAGTTCAGTGACGTAGAATGGAATGGGTGAAGTAGAGTTCAGTGGCGTAGAATGGAATGGGTGAGTAGAGTTCAATGGAGCAGAAGTGAATGGGTGGAGTAGAGGTCAGTGACTAGGGATAGATCGGGGCAGAGAAGATGCAAGTAGAACGGGTTGCAGTGCGACGAGGGTATGTGAAACAGGGTTGTTGGAAGTTGAATGAGTAGAAAGGAGTGCAATGGTGTTTCCGTTTCTGTTTGTATCACCACCACCACCACCCCCACCCCACCCCCCGCCATCCCATCCCCACACTCCCACCCCACCTCCCACGAAGCTGTCGTCGTCTAGGCAGTTTCTCGATCCGGTTTGTTGTGGGGTTGAAGACGAAAGGAACCGGCGCCAGTTCGTCAAAGCCTGTTTCCTGCCATTGCCTGGTATGCTCTTCATCAGTGGGAAGTGACCGAAATGATTATTTGTTTCCTTCAGAAGTTCTGCAGTCAGGTTTTTTTTCCTTTTCCCTATACGACATCAGAATGACAACGACCGCTTTCCCAACTCTACAAGCACAGTTGATTGTGACCCCTGTCCCAACTTTATGTCTTGTTTGAATACGCTCTAAACTTTTATTTTGTTCCTCATAGTCTTCACACGTCGTCCCTGCTGTCTCCAGGATCCCATAGACATGTATATAGTTTTGGTTTAGGTTACGAAGGATTGAGACTCCTTTCGATCTGCTTATGTCTGTGAGGCAGCAGTTGGTTTTCTTCTTCTGCTTGTTTCTTTTTTCCGTCAAGAGCATTCACGTCAACCTATAGTACTTCTTCTTGCTTCCTTTGGTTTTTTTTTTTGTGTGGCATTAATCCATTGTGATGTTTAGCTTAGCTTGGATCGCTTCCATGCTATCTACGGCGCGTGACAGATCATTGACGGCGCTGAGGACTTGAGTCGGAGAGGGGCGAGAAAGGAACTCTTTACTTTGGTTGCTGAGTCAAGTTTCAGAGTCATTATGTGGTGGCTGACTGTCTGCAGGGCTGGATGGGGGGTTAGTGCCACTGTCATCAGAAAAACAAGACGAGTGGACAGAGCAAGACTTGCAGTGTGGTTTTCTTTGAAAGTTTCTGATTCTTCCTGCTGCTGTCTTTGTTTGTGAAGCTTTGAGTGAAGTGGAAAGGGGTGCGAATGACGGGGATGGAATGCAGTGCACTAACGTAGAGTAGGGGGGGGGGGGGCGGAGCGGAGTGAGCAGGTTTGGGTGGAGTCTGTGGGATGGGTTTAAGAAGACTGGGTGGCGGTGAGAGTTGGGTGGAGTGGCATGGAATGAAACTGAGCGGCATAATGGAATGGAGTTATTGAAGTCAAATGCAATGGAGTGGGATGCGGCGACATGGAGAGGGGTAGGGTGGGTGGAGTGGAATATGTTGAATGAAATGGAGTAGGGTACAACGGCATGGAGTGGAGTGGTTTGTGGACAGTAGAGTGGGGTGGGTGAGGGGACAGGGTGTGGAAAGTGGCTGGATGGGATGGTGTGGGTGAGTGGATTTGGTTGGGGTAATTAGAAGTGTGCTGGAATCGTGCTAAATGGACGGATGGATGGAGTGTAAGGGAGTGAAATGGGTAAAATGGAACTGACTGGGATGAGGTGGCATGTCGTTAAGTAGGGTGCCGAGTGACAGAATGGTGTGGAGTGGAATGGATGGAGTGGGATAGATTGGATTAGGCTGGAATGGTGTGGAGTGAAATGCAATACAAGTATGTAAAGTTAGTGGGTGAAACAGACTGGAGAGGAACAAAGTGGACAAGATTGGATGGAGAGGGAGGGGTGGGTGGAATGGTGAGGAATGGAATGGTGTATTTGGGTGGTATAGAGACGATGGATATTGGCTCCAATGAAAGGGAGTGGGGTGTGACGGAGAGAAGTGGTGCTGGTGGGTGGCACAGAATCATACACTATACAGCAAAACGACTCGTAGATGAACTCACAGTGTAATGTTGTCTCTCTGAATTAAAATTGCTCTATGTAAAGACAAGGAATCATTTTGAGCGCAGGTTGACGAAATCAGTGCGGTAAATTTGGATAGAATGGGTTTTCTGTAATTTATTGACTTCATGAATTTATTGCTGATATTCATAAGAAGTTGACAGCAAAGAACAAAACGCAAGAGAGAGAGAGGGGGGAGAGAGGAAGGGAGGAAGGAAGGGATAGAGAGAGAGTCACAGAGAGAGACAGACAGACAGACCGACAGACAGACAGATGGACACAGACAGCCGCACAAGAAACAAGCAGACACACAGACAAAAAATAGAGAATGCACAGATACAGGGACAAACCAAAAACAGATAGTGAGACAAGACACACAGACAGACTCCCATTTCTACTCAACTCTGTGGGACATTTTATTGCAATCACCGCCCGACATTTCTGCCGACATTAGCTCTCTCGAAAGTTGAAATCCTTCGGGGACAGTGAGGACACGGGAAGGTAGCATCTTCAGGAGGAAGGGGTGGATTAGCACAAGCATGTGTGTCTGAACACTGACATCTTTATTCTCTCCTTCTGTCAGCCAACACAAGGACTTTGCTTTAAACATGCCACACTCTTTGTCCTGATTCACCATCAACACTTCTTTCCCTCCCTCTCTCCCTCCCTCCTTCCCTTCTTCCGTCCCGACGCCCGTCCTCCATCTTCTGTGTAGAAATGTGAAGCTGTGTTGTATCAAGATGTTTGTGTCAGCAGCAAGTCGAGGAGAGGAGACGTGGGGTTGTTAGGGAGGGAGGAGGGGGTGGAGGCATTCTGCGGCAGATTCTGTTAGCAAGCGATCGCGAATATTCACATGGTATCTACTCACCCCCCCCCCCCCCACACACACACACCACACACACACACACACACACACACAACATTCGTTCCCATCCGTTACTCCACTCTATGCATAGACAGCGAGTCAGAACAGACAGAATCATTGACATGGAGACAAGGGGACAGAACCTGAGGTGAACAGAAGAGAAGTTTCGCCGTATCTCCTCTGTTGAGAAGACGCTGAAAGAGAATGTCTTCAGGTGCAGGGTGTTTAAAGAGATCTCCCATCGTTGTGCCCTCTTAATGGCAATACACCCACGCCGCCAGATACACAGAATTGTCCCATTACGGTCTCCAGCGCTAACACTCTGTTACAGTATCAGATCATCACATGAACACCCATTAAAGATCTTGCATTTCACCTGAATCGGCACGTGAAGCTTGGTATCGCCTGTTGGTATTTAACATTTTGCTGGACACTTCCCACTGTAAGGTCCCCGACAAACGTTGATCAGAGTTAAGCAGTGGACACAGTCCGACAGGACATTCCCAATCTGAAATGTAGACCACTACTTAGTAACTCTGTTGCGGTACAAAATCTCACCACGGTACAGAGTATAACCCACAGTGACATACCTATCGACGCTGTGTGCATAACATCCAATCATACTGAATATTAGAATAAGTGGTCACACTGTAGGGGATAGTAAGATATTCATGTTCTCTGCGGCACAAAATTTAATTGTCTCCATTTGTGAATGTACGCTTGAAGGGTTTGTTTTGACTGTTCTCTGATATCACTTGATCTGGATGCACAAGGTGGAGAAGGCAAAATGAATATGTCTACATAATGATCACTGGTGAATTCAACATCTTAAAAAGTTGTCAAAATCAGCAAAAGTGAAAGTGGTGGAAGGGAGGAGGGTGGGGGGGGGAGAAACTGTGATAAACTGGGGCGAAACTGTTGCAAGGTTAGCGCATGCTCTTAAAGGATGTTCTTGGACCAAACGTCTCACCAGAAAATAGCTAGGACACTCGCTCGTTAACACAGTGTATTAAATGACTTAATCAACATCATCATTATCATCATCTTTTTTGTCGTCTTCGACGTCGTTGTCATCATCCGTTGAGGTCCTCGTTCTTTCATGATTAGAA
>CM031595.1:152260597-152265597 GCA_018398815.1 Conus ventricosus
CTCTCTCTCTCTCTCTCTCTCTCTCTCCTCTCTCCTCTCTCTCTCTCTCTCTCTCTCTCTCTCACTCTCTTCTTCTCTCTCTACTTCCTTCTAGCCAAATTTCTGTCCTGGTTTAGACCCATCAGAAGCCCGGCAATGTCTGTAATCGTCCAGCCTCGTGTTTTAGCAGCGACAGACCACTTGGAATGCAAAGGTCTTCCTATCACCGAAGGACGAAATAGCAGCCGACGGCTTCCGAAACCTGCCAGCGTAGGGTGGTATTACAAAATAGAGACAAACCTTAACGGAGACAAAACACGTTATACGAAAAAGGCAAATCTCACAGAGAGAAGTCTTTGAACCATAATACGATTGAAGATCCAAAAAGATGCGAAGGCATTTTCTGAACTGAGATTTCAATCGATAAGACGACATGCATGAGATAGCTCCCACGCTGTGATTGTAAGATCGGGTAAAAGTTACGAAAAAAAATTATATCTTAGACAATCAGGAATAATTCTATTAATACTTTTTATGATTAAGAAACCAAAAAAAAATGTAGCGGTACGTATGATTTAAAACTATTGCTTTTTTTTTAGTTTTGCACACATCATTGTTTGTCCAGATATCCTGTTTTTTTTATCACAAGAGTTTTGTCATTTTCAATCAAATTTCAAGCTAGCTGTTTACAGCTAAGCCGACCACGTGGTAAGTTTTATCAAGCTGTGATTAGTGTCACTGACTGTGGTCTAGGCGGTCGTGGGTTCAATATTTTCAACACAGCCATTTATTTGATGGATAGTTGTCTGAGAGTGTCGCTCAAATTTCTGACCAACATTGAGAGGTGTTAGTATCTCTTGGGCCTGATTGACTCTGGATTATATCATGAAAGTGTGCATATCATGTAGACTCCAAACAGATTGGAACTCGATGGCATCATCTTCATCATCTTCATCCTAATGAATCAGCATTGAAAACGAAAGTCCGAAATACCGTAACCCTACATGCCCTGTTCATCTGGTTCCCTGAGTTTCGATTTCAAATCCACGCTGATGCTTCTGGTTGGTTCCTGTCAACGTCGACGTTATCGGCGATTTTATGTGGACTGCCATTTGACGGACGTTGTGGCGCATTCCGGGGTGAAATGCTCAATCACGCTGGCCCGCAACTGAGCAATTATTACCGTCATAGGTGGACTTAGTACTGGTGTTCTCCGTTTACCGAACAGAAAAGGCACCACTGCATACCAACGCAAGACTCGGCTGCAGTGCAGTGTCTCCTCTGGTGGGTTATATTATAGGACTTGATACTGACTGCTCCACATGGATTGCTGGTGTAACAGTTACAGAGGGGCAACCAGAGTGTGGCTGTGATCAGGCAGTGAAATGCGCAGCTTGGTAGTAGTGTCACTGAAGTGGCACAGACGATGCGCACACACAAACAAACACTCATTCCTCTCTTCCCATCCAACCATCACAGCTTTCAGTGTCTGTGACCGACTTGTGATATCTTATCTGTTTCTGTAGCAGCTAGCGCGGGTTGGCTCCACTAACCTCATTATCAAGGCAAGACACCATGGAATCAGTGTCTTGTGTGGTCCTAGGTCGCATTGAATTGAAGCCTACGCTTTCTGCTGGTATAACGACAAAGCTGGCAGTTCATCCAATCAGCTGGCCAGCATGAGTTTGAATCGATAAAAGTATGGAAAACGAGGATTCAAGGAAGGTGAGGGGCGAGTAGGGTGAGGAGGGGATGGTGGCTGGCTGAAGGGGGGGGGGGAGGTTGGGGAGGGCAGGGCAGTGGGAGAAGGTTAGGAGGAAATGCTGCGTAAGCATTCTGCAAATCAGCTTTGTTTCTTGTATTCTTCATAAAGAAACGGAAAGAAAGAAAGAGGTGACTAGACCAACTGACAAACGAACGAACCAATGGCAATACAGAAAAAGTGCGTATCGATCCTGAAATCTTCCACACGTGAGTCAAACCAAAGTTACACTACAAACAACAAGAGCAAAATTATGGCTTAGCTATGCTTGGAAGCGTAGCATTCATGAGCAAGAATTCCGATCCATTCATGGACCAGTCAGATCATGTTATTCTTCCTTTCTTTCTTCATTCCTCTGCTAGAACTCTAAAGTTTCCTGTTGGTGAGTGGTTTGTGTATACGACGAACTTTTTTAAACGCGCCATTAAGGTAGTCCCCATTTTCTATTCGGAGATGATGTCTACAAACTTACGGTGAGTCCTGCTGACAGCGACCTGGGGTCCATTTCAGAGGGCACATAACACCATCTGTGGCAACAGCTAGCCACGTCTGAAGCTGTACTGTTTTCCCTTCTCAGCGGAACAACGAGTGAGGCTGCAGGATGCCCATGGTAATTGCTTGACGGTGGCGTCTTTCGCCAGTAGGCTCTGCAGTCATGAAATACGGGCTGATACACCCGTGGGGACGCTTCCGGGGAGGTTGTGTTGTGTCACGTCCGGTGGTCATTACACACTGGCATCTGCTTCAGAGCAGTTATGTCCCTTGACGTCTTGAGAGAAAGAGAGAGAGAGAGAGAGAGAGAGAGAGAGACTCGTGACTCGTGACTCGTGACTTTAATGTGAGGCCATCAGCCTATTCACATGAGTACGCAACAAGAAAAATACAATTTTATATAATTAGAACAAAATGTACCATGACTGCAACAAAACATCCTTCCATGACAGTATGTACATGCAAAATTCATCTCAATTATACACAAATGCTTCTTAGTACGTTCTTCCTTTTAAACATAATATAGGTATATATATATATTAATTATTTTAAAACTCATGATATGAATGCTGCTGATACTAGCATGCAAAACACATGTTATCAATTACATTTCCCTTATCGTATTTTCGTTTGTATACAGTGGAGACCTTACTACATCTGCGTCGTATAACTCTCCGGAAGGCTGTGCTATTTTTAAGAGAGAGAGAGAGAGAGAGATTTGTTCAACGGAAAAGGTGGAAGGGATTAGAGAAAAATAAAAACAGAAACAAGAAAGGAATGAGAGAAATCAATTCTTTGCTGATTCTTTGCTGATCTTGAATTTTTAGAAATAACACACGCACACACACACACACACACACACACACACACACACACAACACACACACACACACAGAGAGAGAGAGAGAGAGAGAGAGAGAGAGAGAGAGAGAGAGAGAGAGAAGAGAGAGAGAGAGAGAAACTGTCCGCATCACCAACAAAAAAGCGGGCTTAAAAACGAAAACAACAAAAATAGCCATGAAAAGGGAAAGGACACAAAAAGATACACCACCAAATCACCGTAAAGGGAAATAAACAAAAAACAGAGGGATACTCAGCTTCCTAATTGTCCACTGTATGCGCAGCCCATCAAACTGCTATTCGAGCAACCCGTGTCTGTGAATACTTCACTCATGACGATTTGAAAGTAACTCTGGTCATACGATTCGCCCAATCAGCTGGAAATCCTCTTCTTTTCACTCTTTGCCTAGTGGAGGTAATCTTCAGGATCATTACCTCCAGCATGCAAGACTTACAAAAAAGGTAGAAAACTTGACTGGATCAACACAAAAAAAACTTGCCTCACATAGTTATCAGACCTTAAAGCAGAAGACTGTGGAGGAAGTGCAAAGTTTTCTCGAACACCTAGCAAAAGACCACAGACAAAACTGAGTGATGTTTGCAGGCATTCTGACGGAAGAATGATCTGTGTTATAGAAACAGAGTATTCAAAGTGTATCATTTTGTCTGGATCGTTTAGAACATCGAACACAGAAGTTGTAAGTTCTGAGAATATAAAGAGCCAAAATTTTAAAAAGCTGTCGCCGTAGTGTTTTTATGGACAGTTTTTGAAATCGAAATAGTAGAGATTTTTTTCTGACGGAAGAATGATCTGAGTGATAGAATTCAAAGTATTCAAAGAGTATAATTTTGTCTGGGTCGTCTTGAACATCGAAAGCAGAAGTTGTAAGTATTTTGAATATATATAGTGTCATAGTTAAAAAATCTGTCGCCGTAGTGTGCTTATGGACGTTTTTGAATTAGAGATTTTTTTTGTGTCATCTTCATTGTATTAAGTGCTTGATATAACTGATAATGGTAACAATCATCGGATCTATCTTCAAAATATTTTTTTGTGTAAAAGAAATCCTTTGGAACATTCAGTAGCACATCAACACATGCACAATGTTCTGTTAAACCTCATATGGAAGAATTCGTTAAAAAAATCACCTTTTCTAAGATATAAAAAGAAAAAGTGAAGATGAGCAATACCCTCTTTGCTCAGACGACGCGTAGGACTTACGAAAAGTATGATGTAGGGAAATAGCTATGAACTAAAGCCAGCAAAGCAAAACTAGGACAAAATGCTTGTTAGCATCAGAACTCTTTAATGCCTGTTAGCATCAGAACTCTTTAATGCCTGTTAGCATCAGAACTTTTTAATGCCTGTTAGCATCAGAATTCTTTTTCCCTGTCTCACCTCCTGTGCCACGTCACTGGCTGTACCCCTACGCCACTCACCCCAGCTCCCCCTCCACAGCCATGTCCCGGCTTGTCCTGCCACGGCTCCAGCACTGGCAATCCATCGGGATGAGTCAATGGAAGTCGGTATGAGGTAACCCACCAGAGGAGACACAGCACTGCTGTCTAGTCATTTCGGTGATATCAAGGTCCTATCTTAGGTTTTCTCTAACCTCAACCATGTCTGTGTTTATGTTCTACAGCAAAAAGTAGACGTGTACAAAACGTATAGATATGCCATTGAAAAAGGAGAGAAAGCGATATCACTTGATCAAAGATCATTCATCTTCCTTTGTTACAACTTCTTTTCTCCGTAATACCAGCACCTAACAAACGTCCATACATTTCACATAGCAGCTGAGATGCCACTCCGTTGGAACAACGTGACTTCATAAATCTGGTCTGCCTACAGTGACACAAAATCCTAGTTTAGGCAAAGAAGCAGGGACAGAAACAGTAGCTTGCCTCGTTTTCCCCCGTTCGCCTT
>CM031595.1:152270597-152281651 GCA_018398815.1 Conus ventricosus
CCAACTTTGCATTTCTACTCCTTAAAAAGAAAGTGTTTTTTTCTCGTGCATTTGGTGTTCATGCAGGTTTTTATTTAAGAGTTTTCTTTTTCAGGCAGGATGTTTCCTCACCTTTGTATGTGTGTGTGTGTGTGGGGGGGGGGGTACTTCTTGCGTGTGTTCAAAGATGAACAAGGTACAGGATCAGTATCTTTGTCTCTAGCTAGTTAGAGTTCGTTGTGCACATAGTAGACTTTCACTACTTTCTTTGATCAGTTTAGCTCTGCGTCTGTCTCTTGTTCACTGGCTGGTTGCCTGTTCACCACTTTTCACAGCTGATAGTGTCCAGCTGTCAAGTTTGAAGAACACACAGGGTGGTCGGCGCGCGAGCAAGGCCTACGTGCAGGTAGTGGGCCGACCTGTCTGGAAAAGAGACAAAAGAAACTGGCGTTGGTCAGTAACTGAGAGCGCAGAATAGCCAGTTCTCTCCCCTGAAAGTGGTTAGGTAATTAAACTACTTCAGCTAGCAGGTCTCTTATAGAGGCGAGCTTCGGACAAGAGAGGCAAGAGACACTTTCTGCTCTACATCTGCTAGCGAGTTAGGTTGTCTCTATGAGATGACAACACGTTCTCATGTGGAGAACGTAAACCGAAACAGAACATGCATATTAGTATTTGTTATGTATCGTACATGTTGGGAGAATGCCAACTGACATAAACATAGTCTTCTGCTGACGACCACAGTGCAACAATCCGTACACTGTGCATGCTACTTTTACAGTCTAGACAGCTGGGAAAATGTCAGCCGACGTCCTCAACATATCTTCTGCTGAGGAGCACGTGCAACAACCCGTACACTGCACGAGCTACTTTTACCGTCTAGACGGCACATCAAACAGTGTCTGTTTAAGGGTATATCACACGGAACTGGCGAAACAGTACTTAATGCTTGAATTAGTGCGCAGCGCGAAGTTTATTGCATTCCAGTGTCCCATGCGTTTATACAAAACAGGTTTTTTTTGTTATGTTGTGTGTGTTTTCATTTTAGGACCTGTTCTGTTTTGGCGAAGTGATGGGCAAATCCGTGAAAGGCGCTGTTGGTAGACACGTGACTGTATGCCTCGCAAACAGAACAAACATCTGAGAAAACTGGCCAGCTTTGTATCAAAAGAAAGGAGCAATATCTATAAAGGAGAAAAAGATCAAAATATCACTCGAAAACTAAATGAGAGAGAGTGGGGGGGAGGGAGAAAGAGACAGAGAGAGATGCAAACAGAAAAACACACGCACACGCACACGCACACGCAAACACACACACACACACACACACCACACACACACACACACACACACATATATATATATATATATATATAATATAATATATATATATATATATATATATATATATATATAAAGATGTGTGTGTGTGCAGAGAGAGAGAGACAGAGAGAGAGAGAGAGGACACGAGATATCAAGAAAGAGACAGAGATAAGCTAAAAGACAGAAAGAGAAAGGGACCGCCAATATGGCACACAGACAAACAGATGATCAGACTGAAAGGATGCCTCCTTACAGCATTCACCCTTCCCACTGTCATTTTACCCTATGATGTAAACGCCTTTAGGATTCTCAGAGAGAGAGAGAGAGAGAGAGAGAGAGAGAGAGAGAGAGAAAGAGAGAGAGAGAGAGAGAGAGAGAGAGAGAGAATTTAAGCCGTGTCATTCAAAATCGTGATTAGAAGGCAAATTAAGCAGTTCTGATTCCTATTCACACACACACACACACACACACACACACACACACACACACACACACACACACACACACACCACTCATGAACATACTTTAACATATCTATATCGTCGCCATTTCAGTCTCACCCTCCTTCCTATCCCACTTCACCACCCATGCTTGCCCACCAGCCTCCTTTCTCACCCCAACCCTCCAAATGCCTCCCTCCCAATGCAGCTCACTGTCTGTGCAGGTGTTGCCAGGATAAAGACAAGATAGAACAACCAAATATGACACTAACGTCATGACTAAGTGTGGAAAAATGGCATCCTGCTTCGTCTTCTGTTTCTTGTTGTTTCTTTGCTTCTCTTCATCTTCCATCTTTTCTTCCCTCACTTCAGGATTTCTCTTGTAACACCTTTTTCTCGTTCATGTTATTTGTTGTGCGTTTGTTTGTTTTTCTTGTCTTTTACGTTATTTCTCCTTCTTCTTCTTTCTCTTCTTCTTCTTCTTCTTCTTCTTCTTCTTCTTCTTCTTCCAGTTTTTTTTCTTCTTCTTCTTCTTCTTCTTCTTCTTCTTCTTTTCTTCTTCTTCTTCTTCTTCTTCTTCTTCTTCTTCTTCTTTCTAGTTCTTCCAGTTCTTTTCTTCTTCTTCTTCTTCTTCTTCCAGTTTTTTTTCTTCTTCTTCTTCTTCTTCTTCTTCTTCTTCTTCTTCTTGTTCTTCTTCTTACTTTAACAAATAGCTGCTGCTGTGAGCATGTTTTTATAGCTGCATCGCAAAATACAAACAGACAGACAGACAGACAGACAGACAGACAGACAGACAGACAGGGACAGGGACCAAGAGACAAGAGAGAAGAAGAAGAAGATGAAGATGATCATGATCATGATCATAATGAAAGAAAAACAAACAAACAAACAAGCAAAGAAAATAAGGACAGAGACAGCAACAGAGACGGGAAGATAAGCTGACAGAGAGAGAAAGAGAAAAAAATACGCGAGTAGCACAAAAAAATTAGTTCGGGTAAACAACTTTCTTAGTCTCTGAAAACAAGTCGGTCAAGATTAACTTCAAAACGGACAACATTAGACAAAACCGTTTATCGACAGCCTACGGGATTAATCTCTCTCTCTCTCTCTCTCTCTCTCTCTCTCTCTCTCCTCTCTCTCCCTCTCTCTCTCTCTCTCTTCTGGCGGAACCATTTTTCTCTCCTTCGGCTTTAGCCAAAGTTTCTGTCCTGGTTTAGACCCATCAGAAGCCCGGCAAATGTCTGTAATCGTCCAGCCTCGGTGTTTAGCAGCGACAGACCACTTGGAATGCAAAGGTCTTCCTATCACCGAAGGACGAAATAGCAGCCGACGGCTTCCGAAACCTGCCAGCGTAGGGTGGTATTACAAAATAGGGACAAACCTTAACGGAGAACAAACAAGTTGTGTAAAAAGAAATATAAAATTACAAAGGCAAATCTCCAAGCCATAATATGCTTGAAGACCAACAGGATGTGATGGAATTACTTGAACTGAGATTTCAATCGATAAAATGACATGGATGAGAGAACTCTCTCGCTTGTCGTTGTAATATTAGGAAAAACTCACCCAAACTGTCAGCTCTCGGAGGAGAGTTTTGTACACCACAGAGGATTAGAAATAATTCTTTATATTTGCTTTTTATGATTGATTTTGTTAAAACTATGATATCGGGGCGCACTTTTATGGGTTTCATACACATAATTGTTCTCCCAGATATGCTGTATTTGATGACACGAGTTTTGTCATTTTCAGTTCAGGCTGTTTATAGCCAAGCTGATCGCATGGAGAGTATTCTTATGATGTGAAATATATGTGAGTTCTTGAGAACAGAAGCAAAGAGGATCGAAATTAATGCAGTGCAAATTTACAGACCCAAATGTTTTGAATCTAATATATCCAACCACGCTTGTTAAAAAACATTTTCTTAGCATGTGTAAAATTTTGTGGACAAATTGAACTGGAGGAGGTACATGAGCTACTGGCTGAACCGATCTTTTATCATGAAAAGAATTCAAGATTGCAAATAAAGTCGTTTATTACAACTGCCAGTTATGTGCCAAGGTCTGAGTCCCTGTCCATCAGGGGCGTCCATTTTCGCCGATTGGATTGTTGCTAAGTGGACTCCTGCTGAAACTGTACTGTACTTTTGCCAAGAATTATATGTGGTCTGTAGGTACACGCAAAAAGGAGGCATTTTGTCCACAATAACAGCTGAGCATCATCAGTAAGTTAAGACACGGACATCTTATATCATGATTTTCTTGTTAGGACTGATCGTTTTCTTTCAAACCATGCCCCATCCACACACACGCACGCATATAGTGTGTGTGTGTGTGTGTGTGTGTGTGTGTGTGTGTGTCCAACATTCTTTTCCCACCCATCACAGCTTTCAGTGTCTGTGACACGTCTTGTGATTTTCTTATCTGCTCTGTAGCAGCTAGCGCGGGTTAGCTCCACAAGCCTCATTATCAAGGCAAGACACCAGGTATCAGTGTCTGTGTGGTCCAGGTCGCATTGAATTGAAGCCTACGTATGCTGGTTGGTATTACGACAAAGCTCGCAATTCACCCAATCAGCTGGCCAGCATGAGTTTGAATCGATTAAAGAGTGGGAAGCAGGGATTCAAGACAGGGCATGGGAGGACGGAGATGAGGAAGTGGTCGAAGTCTGGTGGAAGGGCAAGGGTGGGGAAGACAGGAGGAGAAAATTGGGGGTAATGCTGCATAAGCATTCTGCGAAACAGCTTCGTTTCTTGAACTCTTCAAAAGGAAAGAGAGAGAGAGAGAGAGAAAAGAGGTGACTAGACTGACAAGCGACGGAACGACCCAATGGAAATATAAAAAAGCAACGCCTACCAACACTTAAATCTTCCACAAGCGAGTCGAACCAAACTTACAAACAACAAAGAGCGAAGGAAGCTTGGTTGTTCATGAGCAAGAATACCGACCTTTTCGAGGACCAATCAAATTACGTTCTTTCTTTCTTTCTTTCTTCTTTCTCTGCTAGAACTCTGAGGTTTACCATTCTATGTTTGTGTATGCGACCGTTCACTATCAAGTTAGCCATATTTTCTCTTCGGAGATGATATCTAAACACCCAAAGAAAGTCCTGCTGACAACAGTAAAGACTGCGACCCAGGGTCCCTTTAGAGGGCACGTAACAGCTTAGAGGGCGGAATGACTTGTATTGTTTTCACCGGTCAGCGGAACAGCAACCAGTGAGGCTGCGAGATGTCAGGTAGTTGCTTGACGCTGGCGTTCTGCAGTCATGAAATACGGCTGGTACTCCTATGGGGACGTTTCCGTGGAGGTTGTGTCGTGTCACGTCGGGTGGTCATTACACAACGGCATCGGCCGTGGAGCAGTTATGTCCCTTGACGTCTTAATGGCATACCCTGTGCATGTCTGCACCCTACGTCAACATAGCAGTGGCTTGGGATTGCTCTGAGCTGGGTTGGTTTGACAGTTGAGGGCAGTGCTTCTGTGGGCCCCACTCGCACCGTTGGGTGTATCATTTTCTTTCTAAACACATCGATGGGCATGCGTTTACTTTTCATGTCATTTATTCCGCCAGTACATAATGACGTATACCTCTCCACAAGGCGGTGGACTTAACGTGTGTGCAAGATTTGTCCATGCATTGCACTGGTTCATGCACGGAATAGTATAAAGTTCACACACACACACACACACACACAGCGCGCGCGCGCACGCACGCCACGCACGCACGCACGCACGTACACACACACACACACACACACACACATTCTGAAGGACTGAGAGAAGATGACAGTCTGCACAGATGTTAACTGCCGAGAAAAGAACGTTCCTAGTTCGCTGTATTGAGTAGGAATCAAACACCTGAACAAGGAACTTAAATCTTACGGCTTGCCGACCGACAAGGCCAACCGGACCTCCTTATGACATTACTGGCAATGGTACATGGGTAATTACCGAACGAGTAGGATCACTCTTCCTCCCATGATGAAATAAAACACACACCCTTAACTCCAAACGAATGATTCAAGAGACATCGAATCGCCAAGCAGAAATGACAACACAGAGCACATACAACAAACATGGAGATGTGTAGGGGATGTCTCCTTCTTTGTTCTGTGTGCACTGTGTTGTCATTTCTGCTAGGCGATTCTGTATCGTAAGCTACATTGGTTTGAAGTTACGGGCTTGTCTTAATTTCATCTTGGGAGCAAGAGTTACCCTACGTGTTCGTTATTCACTGTTTACTCTTCCCTGCGTCGTTTGAAATTTGCGATAGTACATGAGGAAAAGAACAGCGTTTAAACATGATTATAAAGAGTCCCTTTCTGACCCCCCCCCCCCCCCCCCCCCCCCCCCCCCCCCCCCCCCAACGGACATTTGTCTTGCCTGTATTGAGCAATGAAATGGAATTTCATTGGATTGACGCTGAACCAGAAACAAGGCTTTCTTCTTTTCTGTTCTTTTCTTTTTTTGCTGTCCCAACCTCTGTGCCACCTCAGAGGCAGTGCACCCACGCCGCTCATTCCCACACCCCGTCCACAGCCACAGCCTGGTCGGTCCCGCCGCAGCCCCGGCACCGGCAATCCACAGGGAGCAGTCAATGTCAAGTCGTCAAGAGGCAACCCACTGGAAGGGACACTGCAATGCTGCCGAGTCACTTCGGTGGTGTTCAGTGGCGCCTGTTCTGATCTAACATACGCAGGACACCACCTACTAAGCCCCCTACTGACGACACAATTGCTTAGTCGCGAGCCGCGTGAGTGAGCTCTCCCTCCGGAGGGCGCCACCACGTCCGTCCAACGACAGTCCCCATAGACTCGCCGATACCGGTGACCCGACGGAACCAAACCAAGGCCACAGACGTAGAGAGGACATCGAAATTGAGGTCACCATGAGAGCAGGGCTGAAGGGCCACAAAACTTGAGACTTTTTTTTATGCTGATCGATGAGAATGAGGATGATTAAGATGATGCTACGGATTTCCATTTCGGTCTGAGACTACATGACAGGGCTGTACTCTACGCTTCCTTTCATAATATATATCGGCGTCAACCAGGCCCGAGAGACACAGGCACCTACAGTGTTGGTCAGGAAATTTGAGCAACACTGTCAGAAACGCATCCATTAAGTGGATGAAACTCGACTGTGTGGTCCCAGTCTTCCTAACTGAGTTCGCAGCATACTCAACTCTGGGTAGGAGCCGGTCGGGGCAGAAAAACCCACATGACTCTAATAGGATTCGAACCCACGACCTCCCAGCCGGGAGTCCGCGACGCTCACCACTTCGCCACGGCGGCTGGTAACAAGGCTTTCTTAAGCGTCATCTTTTTCTCTTTGTCTCTTGTGTCTGAACATACGTGTCCGGTAACGCGATTGATCGAATTCCATGCATAAGAGTTATCTCCCTTTGGAAACGTCATAATTCAGACTGATCGGCAATAGGGGCAGGAGGACTGGGAAAACGAGATGGGGGGGGGGGGGGGGGGGGAGGGAGAATACAGGAAATACGGCATAAGGGGCTTTAAAAATTAACACAACCTGTCATTTTTTTAATGCTATTCACCATTGGCTCCCTTTATATAAAGATAACTATATATTTATCAATCTTCTCTAGTCTTTTTCACTTCCTGGCAATTTTCTAACCTTGTATTTTGCATGCTTTTTTCCCCAAAAAATTTTTGGTCGGTCAGTGACAGAAACGCTAGTCGAACTCAAGGAAAACTGAATCCAGGCAAAGAATTTGTTTAATTTCAAAAGACACAAATTCTTTTCTGAGGGGTAAATAATCACAAAAGCAAGTCAAGTTTATCACAAACGTGTCGTCTTCTGAAAAAATGTTTAGAGTATATGTACTGTGTTTCAGAAAAAGGCACTATGCTTTGCCAGTGGTGTTTACGGATAATTGAACATTAAAGTTTCAGTTTCAGTTTCATCAAGGAGGCGTCACTGCGTGCGGACTAGTCCATATATGCTACAACACATCGATAAGTTTTGAGATCACGCTACGCATGATTTGAAGCTGATGGATAAATGAATTAACAACAAAAATGAGACAATTGAAGAATGGGGTCTCGTGGCTACGACTCAGCGGATGTCTGACCTACGCATCAGCCCAACGCGCTGGTCAGGCCTTGAATACCTACCTACCATTGAACATTGAAGCATATCAGGAGGTTTCCAGAAAATCTGCTTTTCCTATGGGTACATAGTATAATCTGCGTTCAGACCACTGTGTTTATTTCATGATGGGAATCCTTTATAGTCTACCTTCTGGAAAATGACACTCTGATTCCTGTGGCTGAATATCGGGTAGCGAACGCTCTTGGTTTGTTTGGAGTCTGTTTTTGTTTGCTTGTTTGTTTGTTTGGGTTTTGTTTTCTTTTTATTATGCTTTTCACTCTTTTATGCCCCCACAATGGCTGTACACTCTCACCACACTCTCTGGCTCCTTCATTCATAATAACCAAACCCACCTTCGGTCTGTGAAACCCCAGCAAAGGTTGTACTGTAAGTTGGGCTAATGGACTTTAAAAGCACTGACAGGCAAATAAACAGCCCTTTCTTCCGCATTCTGTTGCCAGACGTGTTACACAGATCAATTTAACTGTGGAAGTGCTATCAGTCAGACATTCCACGACTGACACCTTTCAAAGATGTTTTTGTCCCATTACAACGCAAAGCAAGGTGTCCGCTAAAACCAGAGACGTTGGGGAGGGTTGGAAGAGACAGACAAACAGACAGACAGAGGCAGACAGACAGACAGACAGACATACAGAGACAGACAGACACAGAAGAGAGAGAGCAAGAGAGAGAGAGAGAGAGAGAGAGAGAGAGAGAGAGAGAGAGAGAGAGAGAGGAGAGAGAGAGAGAGAGAGAGACAGACAGACAGACAGACAGAGAGAGAGCAATATCTTTCATCAACAACAGTTTCCCTACACCATCTATAGCTGATGACACGATGGTATTCAAGCAGCCATGACTGCTGTCGTACAGTGTAACGGCAGCTAATCCAGGCAATTCCACGGCTGTCTGGTCTCGGTGACACTCAAAGCTGCAGAGGGGGGGGGGGGGGAGAGGTTCTCCACTTGGACCATCTAATGCATCTTGTGTCTGTCTGTGCAGTGTCCACTCCCTGAGGAGACTGCAAGACAACCGATATGGTGGGCTGTGTCATCGTGCCGGCACCCAGTGTCTGCGAAAGAGAAAAGTTCCTTTCCTGCTGGTCCGGTTACACACACACACACCGCGCGCGCGCGCGCGCGCACATACACACACACACACACACACACACACACACACACCACACACACACACACACACGCACACACACACACAACACACACACGCATTTGTTTGGCTGAAAAGGTAGAACAGGATATCAACAACAACAAAAAACACACTGTAACAAGTTTTGAAAAAAGAGACCAATGCCTAGCTGAGGGTAAAAATATCTCACTCACACACACATACACACACACGCCCGCGCGCGCGCACGGATGCACGCACGCACGCACGCACACACACACACACACACGCGCGCGCGCGCGCGCGCGCGCACACACAGAAAAGAGCGCAAAATCAAACACTAAAGAGATAGCCATAAATAGGGAAAGGATGCAAAAAGATATAGCAACAAATCACCATAAAGGCAGATGGAAGACAGAGAGGGATACTCAGCTTCTAATTGTCCACTGTTGGCGCAGCCATCAGGATGCTATCCCAGGAACTTTTTTTTTTAAGAATGCAACGCTCACGACGTTTGAAAAATAACCGAGTGGTCGTCCGCTTCGCCCAATTTTGCTGCCTCTCAGACAGAATCGAACATCCCTTTATCTTCATTATTTGTCCAGTAGAGGAAAGGATCTTTATCTTTAGGATCGTAACGTCAAGCATGCGAGGTGTACTATAAGGGAGAAAACCGGACTGGTCATCAAAAACTTGCGTCATATGGTTTTCAGACCTCAGGGCAAAAGACTGCCGAGGAACTGCAAAATATCAGGAGCCCCTTACAAAAGTGAACGGATAAAACTGGGCGAAGGTTTCAGACGTTCCAGCAGAAGAGTGATCTGTGTTATGGGAATACTAGTGTTATTTTGTCTGGGTCGTATAGAAAATCGAAGGCAGAAGTTATGAAAACTATCAAGGATATATGGAAGCAAAGTGCATGGCGTTTATTAAAAGTTTTGGAAGTAGAAATAGTAAAGATTTTGTTTCTGTCATATTCATTGTATTAAGCGCTTAATGTAAGTGTTGAAACAATCGTCGGAACTATGTTTCAAACATTTTTCGTGTAAAAAGAGGTTGAAAAATTCAAACCTTATCAAAACATGTACAAAGTGTTCCGAAAACCTTATCTGAAAGACGTTACAAGGAAATATGAAGTTTTCACAGGTACAAAAAAGAAACTTTGAAGATATCCTACTTTGAAGATATCCTACTTCTGTATTATTCAGACGAACAGTGGGACTTACTGAAAAGTATAGCGTAATAGCTCTGAACTGAAGTCAGCAAAGCAGAACAGGGCAAAAGTTTCTGTAGGCTGCAGTTCTTTTTTTCTTTCTCACCCCCTGTGCCATTTCAGTGGCATTACACCCACGCCACTCATTCCGGGTCTCCATCCACCGCCACGTACTGACTTGTCCTGCCACAGTTCCGGCACTGGCGATCCACTGGGATGAGTCAATGTCACTTCGTCATGAGGTAACCCACCAGAGGAGACACTGCACTGCTGTTGAGTCATGTTCATGGTATTCAGCGGTGCCTGTTCTGATCCAACATATGCAGATCACCACCTACTATGCCCCCTACCGTCAATGATGATTGCATAGTCGAGGTGCCAACGGGAGAGAGCCCTCCCTCTGGAGGGTACCAACGCGTCCATCCAACAGCAGTCCCCACTAACTTGTCTACGCTGGCGACTTCGACACGAACTTCATGGAAAGCATAGACATGGAGAGGAAATCGAGACTGAGGTCACCATGAGGGCAGGGTATGAAAGGCCACAAAGTGTGAGACTTTTACATATATATATATTATATATATACCAGTTTAAAATAGGATTTTAAAATGAAGAGATTAAAACCTACAAGCTTGTTTCAAGCTAAAAGCGCTCTCCTCAGGGTATACAATACAATTTGGGCACGCCACCGGTGTTATATATTGTGGTGTGTGGGCGTGCGAGTTCTGTGCGTGTGGCACGTGGCCTGCGGTTTTTCTTTTTTGGGGCGCGTTCAGGGGGGACGTGCCACGGAATGGTGCATTGACAAAGAGAGAACAGGAAAAGGCCGACTCTAAGCACTTGCTCCCACGGGTT
>CM031595.1:152287651-152297651 GCA_018398815.1 Conus ventricosus
ATTTTCCAAAGCAACAGTCATTTGTAGACACGTTCATGTTCCTCCACAAGTAACTGTATTCGTTCATAACTATAAGTTTTAGAGTCGAGTAACACATGATTGTTTTAGAGAAATTATGAAATTTATTTCAAACAAGAAAAGTAGTAAAGGAAATCGTAAATGAGGCAGGGAACTGTAAACAGTAATTAAAGAACAAGTACAGTAACTCTTGCTCCTTTGGTGAAATGAATACACGCCATAACCCCAAACGAACGAATGCTGCCTACGATTAACAGTAATCAAGGAATAAGTAGAGTAACTCTTGCTCCCTTGATGAATTGAATACACGCCCATAACTCCTACGTCGTAGGCAGCATTCTTTTGGAGATATGGGTGTGTATTCATTTTATCAAATGAGCAAGAGTTACCTTACTTGTTCTTTAAGAAAAGCATAGTTATCAAATATCAAGTTTCTGAATTTTATCCATAGATTAATTTACCTATTGCAGCCCTAAACGATTTAAGGGGGAACCAAGCTTCGGACTTTGCCCGCAAAAAAATGCTTTTGTACAGAATGTAAGAAAGACATAGATATGTGTGACATATTGTGTGTCTTACAAACTCTATCTTGCAACTTGTTTTGTTTGTTTATTTGTATTTCAGCTTTTTTTTTCATGAACAGTGATAGTCGTTTACTTTTTGTACTCCCAGTTCTTATAGTGTGTGTGTGTATGTGTGTGTGGTCAAAATGTGTTCCACTCGCTCCAGACAAAACTACTGGGCCGATTTTTCTGAAAACTTGTACGAATGTTCATTATGGGTCACGAGATGATGCCCGATGTTTTAGTTTACCGTTATAGCCGTTACTAACGGCTGTAACGGCCTGTAACGGTTTTTCTTCTTTATGGAATATCTCAGAAAGTACTTGGCCGATCTTTGTGAAAATTAGCAGGTATGTTTCATTATGGGTCACGGATGATGCCCGATGTTTTAGTTTGTCCCGTTATAGCCGTTACTAACGGCTGTAACGGCCTGTAACGGTTTTACTTCTTTATGGAATGTCTCAGAAAGTACCTGGTCGATCTTTCTGAAAATTTGTAGGTAAGTTCATTATGGGTCACGAATAATGTCCGATGTTTTAGTTTACCGTTATAGCCGTTACTAACGGCTGAAACGGCCCGTAATATTTTTCTTCTTCATGGAATATCTCAGAAAGTACTCCGCCGATCTTTGTGAAAATCAGCAGGTATGTGTATTATGGGTCACGAATAATGTCCGATGTTTTAGTTTACCGTTATAGCCGTTACAAACGCCTGTAACGGCCTGTAACGGTTTTTCTTCTTCATGGAATATCTCAGAAAAGACTTGGCCGATCTTTGTGAAAATTAGCAGATATGTTCAATATGGGTCACGGATGATGCCCGATGTTTTAGTTTACCGTTATAGCCGTTACTAAGGGCTGTAACGGCCTGTAACGGTTTTTCTTCTTTATGGAATATCTCAGAAAGTACTTTGCCGATCTTTCTGAAAATTAGCAGGTACGTTCACTATGGGTTACGGATAATGCCCAATGTTTTACTTTACCGTTATAGCCGTTACAAACGGCTATAACGGCCCATAACGGTTTTTTTTTTTTCTTTATGGAATATCTCAGAAAGCACTTTGTCGATCTTTCTGAAAATTTGTAGGTATGTTCATTATGGGATACGGATGATGCCCGATGTTTTAGTTTATCGTTATAGCCGTTACTAACGGCTATAACGGCCCATAACGGTTTTTCTTCTTTGTGGAATATCTCAGAAAGCACTTTGCCGATCTTTCTGAAAGTTTGTAGGTATGTTCATTATGGGCGATGGATGATGCCCGACGTTTTAGGTTACCGTTATAGCCGTTACTAACGGCTATAATGGCCCTTAACGGTTTTTCGTTTTTATGGAATGTCTCAGAAAGTACTTGGTCGATCTTTCTGTTCATTATGGGTCACGGATGATGCCCCAAGTTTTAGTTTACCATTATAGCCCTTACTAACGGCTGTAACGGCATGTAACTGTTTTTCTTCTTTATGGAATATCTCAGAAAGTACTTAGCCGATCCTTGTGAAAATTTGTAGGTATGTTCATTATGGGTCACGGATGATGCCCGATGTTATATTTTACCGTTATACCCGTCACTACCAGCTATAAGGGCCCCTAACGGGTTTTTTTTTTCTTCATGGAATATATCAGAAAGTATGTGGCTGATATTTCTGAAAAATTATAGGTATATCTATTATGGGTCACTGATGTTGCCCGATGTTTAAATTTACCGTTATAGCCGTTACTAACGGCTCATAATGGTTTTCTTCTTTATGGAAAATCTCAGAAAGTTCTTGGCCAATCTTTCTGAAAATTTGTAAGTATGTTCATTATAGGTCGCAGATGATGGCCGATGTTTACCAGAATAGCCATTACTAACGGTTACACCAGCTCAATACGGTTTTTCCTCTTTATGGAATATCTCATGCGTATTCAGGATGAACTGGGAGTACGTTTATATGCTTTGCATCTTGTTGTATTTTCCATTTTTGTACATAACTCTCGCATTCTAAACCGTCTACTTGTGATATAAGTCTTTTGTGCATAGGTTAAAGATTTTCCATTGCTGACCAGTAGATCCTTAACCAAAGCATGTTGTTCCGTGTCCAGTTTTTATGATGGACTTTCTTTTCTGTCTTGACCTTCTGGGCAGAACAAATATTGCCTTAGTTAGTAATTTGTCACTCTTCTATGATTGCATTCCTTTATATACCTTTGTATACACCGAAAATACTTCTTTTCAAATCGTCGTGTGTAATGATGCCAAAACGTGTGGGTCCACATAATTATGTCTGTTGAATCGATATCTGGGCACACCAGTCTTATTGCAGTGTTGCAGTCTGATATCTGATTGATTACCTTCTTATTCATTAACTTACTCGCACGTTTATTCGTCCCGGTATCGGACATGTCAATACTTCCTCTCTGAATGCTACACACAGACTACATTGCGGTAACCTCATCCCCTTTTGTGTTCCACACAAAGTCAAAACGCTTCCTCTGTATTTGTTTGGTCTTAGTATTTGGAGAGTTTGTAGGCAGTATCCACAAGTAAATGAGTTTTGATAAAGATTAAGATTTAAGTATTGCAACTGTGCCTAATGAAAATGGCTGTCCTCTGTGATCATATATCGAAATTAATTTCCCAATAACTTGTATTCCATATCCTTTTTGTTAACTGTTGCAAGGTCTTTGATAAACAAAAATCCTGGCATTTGACATTTTGGCGGGTTCCATTCCATATGTATGTGCATTGCTGATGCAGGGGGTGGTTTTTTCTTTCACTTTCTCCACCCCATTAATGTCTTAGGATAGTTTCACTTCAATCCTCTTTTCCCAATCCACTGACACAGTCAAATCGATTTCAACAAATTTTCTGTTATCATCCAAATTAAAGATGGCCATCGACAAATTTAAGAGTTTTTACCGTGGTGTCTGCCATGTTTATGCATTTAACATCATATGTTCTCTTACTATTTCTCAAGTCTGTATTTAAGGGCATAAGACAAATCAGCTCGTTCACTAGCTCTGAATATGCTTTAACACCTTTGTAAGAGACTGCTATCTACTTACATCTTCGAGCCATCTCTGTCTCTGTCCCTCTCTCTCTCTCTCTCTCTCTCTCTCTCTCTCTCTCTCTCCTCCTCTCTCTCTCTCTCTCTCTCTCTCTCTCCTCATTCTCCCCCCTCAACTATGCGTCCACTGTCTGGAGTGGTGCCGGTGAAAATCACATAAAAAAGATCAACTCTATGCATGGACGGGGAATTAAGCTGATTCTTCCCGACAAGTTTCTATCAACCACGGGCAAATTCGCAAAACTAATGATGCTACCACTGCAGAGCCAACTGATCTATAATAAGGCAGTACTAATGTTTAAAGTCCATGCAAACATGGCGCCAACATATCTTGCTGAGTTTATCCAAATGGCAACAACGCGATATGATTCAAATAATTACATTTTACCACGTGTCCGCATTGATTTGTTCAAATCTAGTTTTGCATTTTTTGGTCCATCTGTGTGAAACTCTCTTCCTCCGTCTGCCAAAACATGTTAATCACTGCCGTCCTTCAAAATCAGCAATACATAAACATTACTTGAACAATAAATCTAACCTTTTGATCATAGTCTCAACGCCCTACTTTTATGCTTGCCTCTATATTAGCTGATTAAAATGTGTATGTATGTATGGGTGGGTGGGTGGGTGGGTTGTGTGTGGTGTACGCGTGCGTGCGTGTATGTGTGGGTGTGCGTGCATGTGAGCGCGCGCGTACGTCTCTGATTATGTTTGTGTAATTTTGTAATGGAATTTTTTTTATCATTATTATTCTTATTACTATTGTTATTGTTTATATTATAATGTTGCTAATTCTTCATTGTTTCTTGCCATTATAATATGTGCAGTGTGTTTAGTTGAATTTTGTAGAATAGCAAGGACAGATTGGAAGAATAGGCACTGCTAAAATCTCTTCCTTGAGTAATAAGTTTTTGAGTCTTGAGTCTTGAGTCTCTTCTCTCTCTCTCTCTCTCTCTTCTTCTCTCTCTCTCTCTCTCTCTCTCTCTCTCTCTCTCTCTCTCTCAGATCCGAATATTCTTCAACACCACTGTAAAAGACAGCTATCTACTTACACGGTTTATCTGCGAGCCATTTCTCTCTCTCCTCTCTCTCTCTCTCTCTCTCTCTCTCTCATATGCAGATGGACCTGTGCGTGTTTTTCAGAACCTCTGTCAGTGTTCCGCTCATGCTTTCATATCATGATACGGTATGACGTTGTGTTGCTGTAATGAGGTCAGAAGCTGCTGTTTATTGCATTTCTTTCCTCGTCATTGTCAGGCGGAACAGAGCAGGATAGGAAATGGAGAGAGAGAGAGAGAGAGGAGAGAGAGAGAGAGAGAGAGAGAGAGCAATGAAGACACAGAGGCAGAGCAAATACAAGTGGTTGAGGAAACGAGAGAGCAAAAGGGGAAGGGACGCTTCCGGTTTCACAGACAGACGGACAGACTGACAGATCACGGACGGGCAGATGGGCAGAGAGATAGGGTGACAAAAAGAATAAGACGGAAACAGAGTGGCGAAGATTCTCTCTCTCTCTCTCTCTCTCTCTCTCTCTCCTCTCTCTCTCTCTCTCTCTCTCTCTCTCTCTCTCTCTCTCTCTCTCTCTGGCACCATTGATATTCCCTGTTGAACAGCCTTGCAAGTTTTTTTTATGTGACATTATCATTACAGAAAATAATAACCCCCCCCCCCCCCCCCGCCCAAACCACCCTCATCCCCACCCGTCATCCGCCCCCCCCCCCCCCCCCCCCCCCCCCAAACAAACACCTCCCTCACCGGGGAAGAGACAAAGCATAACCAAGTTTTTTTAACCGTTGCAGTGACAAAAAGAATCGCTGGTTATCCCTCATAATTACCTGGCACGATACGACGACACCAGGCGTCTTCGAAACATGTTCCTTTATCTCCTGTTGTACTAGTCAGCGGAGCCTCTCTAATTCCCTGCATGCTGTCTGGACTAGGAATAATGTTCCTTGGATGGAGCCTGGAGCGAGGAAAATGAAGCTGTGAATCAGGCTGTGAGGACAGAGGGTTCGTTGTTGTTCTTGTTGCGTTAATGTTGGTCTTTCTTTGCTGCGTGTTCTTGTTCTTGTTGTTTATTAATGTTGTCTTTCTTTTGTGGGTAGTTCTTCTGTTTCACTATATTCAGGAGGAAGCGTTCCCCATTACGCCAGCAAAGTAGAAAACGAACAACAACAAAACTGGGTTGGGCAACAACGGATTTGAGCTGGTGTCATTGTGAGAAGATGATATAAATGCAGGTAGTCGTAGTAAGAAAATAAAGGAAAAAGATTGCAGATTGAACTGTCTTCATCTTGTGAACCAAGTTTCACATCAGCCCAATAGGAATTATCGTCCGAATGATAATTTCCTACAATGAATATTTCATATTTGCATATGGATGTATGTTAGTTGCTCGTTTGGTCATCCCTTTTTTCCAACTTGATGACTACCTTGGCAAAAACAAAAGAACAGAATACCACCCACAGAGTCACTAAATAGATGTGGATTGTTTCATCAATATCAAACCATACCCTTTAAAGCGGCATCCGAGTCCTTGGCATATAAATCCGCACAGTGAATTCAGGTTGCTGGAAAAAGATCTTTGGAGCTGTATAACTCTGAACCAGAAAGCGGGGTATCAACGGTGATGCTGCCACTTCAAACTGGGTGTTCATTTCACGCTATTCCTGAGCCAGACACTGAGACGATCTCTAGATTTACCTCAACTGATATGATGTGACCTGCCGTGTCGTAGGACAGTCAAGAAAAATACAGACGAAACTGTGAGAGCAAAATCTACAGTCTTGTGGCCAACAACAAGTGATTCTGGTTAGGGAAGGGCAGAGCACTACCAGGGGCAAAAAGAGGGAACAGGTTGGGGGTTGAGGGTGGATAGAGGAGACAGGGGGAAACAATGAAGTTACTATGACGTTAAGCGTAATGGCCGTGATGTATGAATACAGTTTGGCGAGCGTTTAAATGCCCCATACTATTTTGTTGTCGTCGTCCCTAAAGATGTTGCTGATGATCAAGGACCGTATGAAGGCCGTCAGCGTTGAGATGGGCGGGTTAGATAGGAAATGCCAATACCTTTAGCTTTTCCAGGAACCAACCACCAGCTGATAGGGTCGCCCTCTATGAACTCGTTTCTGCTGTCTGTTCGCCGGGGCCGCTGACACGGAAATAGCATTAGTCTATTCAGGAGCAACTGTCTGGGTGGGTTATCGACGCTTCAAGAATGCATCGTAATCTCTCTCTCTCTCTCTCTCTCTCTCTCTCTCTCTCTCTCTCTCTCTCTCTCTCTCTCTCTCTCTCTCTCTCTCTCTCTCATCGTAATGGAGGATCCTTACATTTTTTTTCTTTTGTTGACCAATTTCCAGTGACATAACACCCATGCTATTCATCGCACTTTTCGAATACGAGAGCACCCGGGGCCCGCAAGGAACTCTCAGTTCATCACGTCACCATGTGGCTCTCTACAAAACACGTCACCATGTGGCTCTCTACAAAACACGTCACCATGTGGCTCTCTACAAAACACGTCACCATGTGGCTCTCTACAAAACACGTCACCATGTGGCTCTCTACAAAACACGTCACCATGTGGCTCTCTACAAAACACGTCACCATGTGGCTCTCTACAAAACACGTCACCATGTGGCTCTCTACAAAACACGTCACCATGTGGCTCTCTACAAAAGGAGCCACAGGTTGCGATTTACCCAGTTCGGTGTATTTAGAAGCAGCTGGTTTTCTCGATCCATTTTCCGCAGCCGACATCTCTACAGACTTCGACTTGCACTGAGACATTCATTTGAGACTTTAAAATAGAGCACCATTGGCGAACACATGCACTGTTTAAAGAAAAAGAAGGAAAAAAAAACATGTATGCACGTTAAATACGTTTCCTTTGTGGAATAACGCTAAGCCATATGCCGTTTGGATGGATCACACACACACACACACACACACACACACACACACACACACACACACACACACACACAGAATATACAACCTAGCCATTGAACATCTTTACGAACTGAAAAAAAACCTGAAATAAGGGAAGTCCAAGGACATGATATCTGTTAATTTGCATACTTTTATTAATCCATAAGATAATGTATGTATTTGAACCCAAAAATCACAGTATATATTTGACTTTTTAACTTTCAAATTCGTTAAGTTGAGTATTGAAATCATAATTTCAAGATTCTTGGATGTTTAGAGAACCTTTTGAAAACAGTGTGCTAATTTGTCATACCTTCATTTCGTACGATTTTGTAAAACAACGATTTAATGTCCATTAAACGTTCGCTTTAATTGGTTAGATTAACTCTAAATTTTTGTTTAGCAGTATTTCGTGAGTGATGTCGCAGACGTGCTGCCTGGTTGTTTGGTTGGTTGATTGATGGTCGTTTGGTCAATCAGCTTTCTGGTTCCGTTATATGTTGGGTGGGGAAAAACCCTCTGTGTGTGTGTGTGTGTGTGTGTGTGTGTGTGTGTGTGTGTGTGTGTGTGTGTGTGTGTGTGTGTGTGTGTGTGTGTGTGTCTGTCTATGTGTGTGTCTGTGTGTGATCGTTATGTTGAAGAAAGGAACAATTGTGTTCAGTCAATTCCTATGTTTTATGTCATGTAATGCCAAGTCGAGTGTTTTGCGTATCATAATAGTGGAATTGTAATGTGCATAGTGCTGCAGGAATCCACCCCGTAGAAAACTCCTTTTATAATGATGATAGTAATGATGATGATAACAATAATATTAATAGTAACAAGAATAATCATAACAAGAATAATAATAATAATAATAATAAAAATAATAATAATAATAATAATAATAATAATAATAATAATAATAATAATATCTCTACTACAACTACTGCTACTACTAATAATGATAATACTGAAAATGAATATGAAATGAGGGAGGGAACAATAAACAATAAACAACAAACAAGTAAGGTAACTCTTTCTCTCATGATAAAACATATACACACCCACAACTCCAAAGGAATGCTGCTTAATACACTGAATCGCCTAGCAGATACAACAGCGCAGAGCACACAGAACAAACAAGGAAACATCCCCGTAAAAGGATGTTCCAAGCTTGCCCATATACCCTGTACCGAACACATCTACACAGCAACAACAACTGGAGAAATGAACAAATACAAATGAACTTTTCTTCAAGCCTTTTCGATCTTGAATATAGTCAGGCACGTACATAGACGTAAAGAAACAAATACTTGTAACCTCGATTTGATTGAAATGGAAGTGAATATGAAATGAGGCAGTGAACGATAAACAGAACACAACAAACAAGCTGGGTAATTCTTGCTCCCACGATAAAACAAATGGACGCACATAACTCTAAAGGAATGCTGCTTAATACACTGAATCGCCTAGCAGATATGACATCACTTCTTCTTCTTCTTCTTCTTCTTCTTCTTCTTCTTCTTCTTCTTCTTCTTTCTCATCTTCTGCTTCTCCTCCTTCTTTCTCTTGTGAATTTATAACAACTCTCAATGATTTTAATAACTGTCTTAACAACAGACAGCAAATAGATGCAATTTTATTAGACTTTTCTAAAGCCTTTGATAAGGTTGACCATGAGGGCCTGCTGCTTAAATTAGAACACATCGGCATTGGCGGTTCTTTGCTAAAATGGGCTAGATCATTCCTCGTTGGGAGAACGCAGAAAGTTGTTGTGGAAGGGTCGTCATCCCATTGTAAACCAGTCTTGTCAGGTGTACCACAGGGAACTGTTCTGGGGCCCTTGTTTTTCTTAATTTATATAAATGATATAAGTAGAAATCTCTCTCCTGGAACTACTATAAGGCTTTTTGCAGATGACAGCTTAGTATATAGAACAATCAGAAGCAAGAATGATACACGCATTCTACAAGAAGATCTAAACGCTTTACAAGAGTGGGAAAGAACTTGGAAAATGGAATTTCATCCCCAAAAGTGCCAAGTGTTGCGTATATGTAACAAACGCTCACCAATTAGATCAGATTATTCTATCCATAATACTATTCTTAAAGAAACTAATGCTGCAAAATATTTAGGCGTGATTATAGATAGTCGTCTCAAATGGAAAGAACACTACAATTTAGTATGTAAGAAAGGAAATAACATCTTAGCTTTCTTATACAGGAATATCAATGACTGCCCCCAAAAGGTTAAAGACGACTGCTACAAAACACTGGTTAGACCAGTACTGGAATATGGTTGCTCAGTTTGGGATCCTTACCATCTAAAGGACATTGATAACCTCGAAAAGATTCAGAAGAGAGCAGCACGGTTCGTAACAGGGAACCACATCAGAGAAAAGGGGAATACTAGGAAGAACATGAGGAAATTAGAATGGAAACCCTTAGAAGAGAGAAG
>CM031595.1:152315151-152317651 GCA_018398815.1 Conus ventricosus
GGGGGGGGGCAAGAGAGGGACCCAACGCGTGCTGTGCGCTCTCCACTCAGAGAAATCAGTTTGATTTTCAAGCGTTGTATAGGGTCTTGTTAATAACCTGGTGGGTAAGGCTCAGAGTCCCGTTCCAAGGTTCAGGGTTCGAATCTCTCTCAAGATACCCGGGTTTGAAAAGGTATTGTCTTCGGAGTTCATTTCTTCACAAACTTCAATCCCTTGTTGGTCCTTCGGAAGAGACGTAAAACCGAGATTTGAACCTGAAGGCAGTCTAATATAAAAAAAAATAATAATAAAAATTGCATGTACGTTGAACATCCTCCCATCTTTAGAAAAAGAGGCCGTCTTGTACTGGCGGGATGGATGACATGAACATAATGCATGTGCACAGTGGGATCCTATTTAGATACCATCCCCGCAGACAGAATGTGGATACCTTATAGATGGAACGAGGAAGAAATGGTCGCACACGCAAAAATGTTAGCAGTGTTGATCCTCAGTGTCCCAAGCGAGGAACAAAGACAGAAAAGCTGCGTGATTATTTCAAATTACCTCATTAATCTGTCGCAGAAAACATTTTTTGATGTCGAAAATATTCTTCCGCAGACGACAGTATTTTCACTGTCGCTTGCCATTAACTTCATCTTGGAGTCTTGGCAGCGAGGGGAAGGAGTGAATAGAAAACAGCTGACTACACAGCACCTGTAAGTGACTTCCATCATTCTGATATGGAGTGGACTGTGAGTTGTCTCCTGGATGCGGTTCTAGCTTGGACGGATTCACGTTTGTGTCATTAACACCAACACATTCATAGTCACAACATCAACAGATCAAATTTGGCCGTATCAGATACCGATAAACACCAACAATTCATAGTCACAACGTCAACATATCAAATTTGGCCGTATCAGATACCGATAAACACCAACAATTCATAGCCACAACATCTACAGATCAAATTTGGCCTTATCAGATACTGATAAACACCAACAATTCATAGCCACAACATCAAGAGATCATATTTGGCTGTATCAGATACCGATGACGAGGGAGTTTATTAACTCTGACGAATCGCATGCCCGGCACAAATATGAATATTCTCGTCAGTAAATGAAAGGGACAGGTATGGAAATCAAGGACAAAGTCTAATCAGCATGGTCTTTGATGTCGCTTTATTCCGCTTTAAGTTTACTCATCCGTACAACGTGATAAATATCGTCTTTAAATTCAAGTGGTCGCACGGAATCTTTTCAGTTATGTACCGCCGTCATTTTTTGTGTGTGGGTTCTGGAAATGATAACGTCTCTTAGTGGTGGATGAAATGATCGTGTTCTCATTTTCCATATCTCTCTTTCACACAAGTGCTATTTTCCCCTGCGGAAAGCAGCTGGTATTTCACCCAGAGAAATTTGCCACGAGTGTAGAGTTATACACAACGAACAGTGCAAAGCAAAGAAAACACTATTCAATCAGGAAGCGTACAGTGGTGTATGAAATGACCCTCAGCCAGCTAGGACAATTCATTTATATGCAGATGCAGTCAATATAGTCTTGCCCTCTTCAGACGTTTTCCAATAAGATCTTCATCTTCTGTCATTTCCACCTCGAATAGATATCACTGTTAGAATATAAAAGGTCTGCGAAAATCTAATAGGTGATTCCTGGAATATTAAGCAGGACATGGCGGGCCTGTCGTCCAGCATTTTTACTTGTGTCTTTCTAATAAAATCAAATTATCTTTTGGACTAGAACAGGCCAAACATTATGCACACCTTGAAGTTTAATTTCAGTTTTATTAACATAGCTTTATTGCGTGCGACCTAATCAATAACTATCAAAAAAAAAAAGAAACGCATACTTTTTAATATCTTCACTGCGGATGCCAAAGCACTGGTAGAATGTAACCGACCAGTGGATGTTTGTTTACGTCTGTGCTTCACGTGTGTTCACACATTTAACGCCAGTCGGATTGCACGCGCAAAAAATGGCCCCTTGGACATTTCTTTCTTTTTTTTCAATCGTGTTTTGCGCCTGAGTGAAGCAAATTAATGCACGTGTTGGTGAATGAATGCTCAAAGGAAGGCAAACAAAACATGTACACAGTGAGTCATTCTGAGGAAAACCAGTCCGTCAACACAAAGTGCAAGATGCTGTGATTCAGTCAGGAAGAATGTGAGAACGCACTGGGGCGTTTGCAAGCTGGGCAAAGTCAGCCTGAAGTCGCCAGACACTTCCACGTGAGTCAGAGCACCCTCAGCAGGCGTCTGAGCCATCGACGCATGAGCGGCTCCATGGCACACCGACCAAGCTCTGGAAGATCTTTGGCAACAACTCCATCCGAAGACCGATATACGCGATACATCCGGGTCAGCCACCTGCGAAATTGCTTTCAGTCAGCCTCAGCAGCCGCCCAGCAATTACCCGGAGGTCAAAGAATCTCTGACCAGACTGTTCGGAATCGCCTGCATACTGCAGGGCTATGGACTTGCAGACCTGTCAGAGGACC
>CM031595.1:152322651-152333174 GCA_018398815.1 Conus ventricosus
AAAAAATGGAAATAAAAATGAGAATAACAATAATGAAGAGGAGGGAGAGAGTGGGGGTAGGGAGCGAGATGGGCTGGGGGAACATATGTAAATGTACTACAACGTACAAGATTAGCATGCATGAAAACAGACAGTAAAGTGAATATGACAAAGTACTTGCATACTTTTGAACACACACATGCACGCACGCTCGCACGCACACACACAGAGAGAGAGAGAGAGAGAGAGAGAGAGAGAGAGAGAGAGAGAGAGAGAGAGAGAGAGAGAGAGAGAGAGAGAGAGAGAGCAAGGCACAACATGTAATCATTTCTCGTAAGGCATGAAAATACGTAGAGAGAGAGAGAGAGAGAGAGAGAGAGAGAGAGAGAGAGGAGAGAGAGAGAGAGAGGAGAGAGAGAGAGAGAGAGATTTAATGTCAGGCCAGGGGCCCACAAAAGAAGAGATGGTCATCTAGCAAAACACCCAGAGTCGCATAGTACACACACAGATCACCTTTCGTCTTTACAAATACATTCATTTCAAAGTATATTGGTTGCATATTGAAGCACTGAGCGACCAGATGAACAAAACAAACCTTGAAATAAAGAGCCTCGATCTCTCGGTCTTCTTTTCTGTCTGAAGAAAATCAATAAATCGAATCTCGTTATTTCAATGTTTGCTTTGTTGATCTATGGGGCTCAGTGCTTCTGACTTTGTTTTCTTGTTTTGATCTACGCCTGCAGTCATTGCATTTTGAAACTTGTGTCATTCAAACTAACTGTTGCCTCTCTCTCTCTCTCTCTCTCTCTCTCTCTCTCTCTCTCTCTCTCTCCTCTCTCTCTCTCTCTCTCTCTCTCTCTCTCTCTCTCTCTCTCTCTCTGCTTCATGTTTACTTCCGATGATTGTTTGTTTTGTTACTCAGTTTAAAAACATTAAAGGATGAGGATCGTTATTTCAGTGTTGACTTTGTTAATCTGGTCATTCCGTGCTTCAGGTTTTGTTCAAGAGAATACCGTTCATGCCAGTTACGTACGTTGATGTCGGTAAAGAATTAGTAAGGAGAGTACAAAATCCTCGATTGGAGTTTCGTAATAGAACTAGTTAGGGCTCAAGGATGCATGTCATTCTGCTGTGGGTTCTTCGTACAATGCAGTACCACCTCCTTAAAGAAATGTAGCCTTGGCATATAGCTGATTGCCGTCAATAACTTTGATTGTCTCCCTTCCTGGATTTATGGAGCTGGTCCAAAACCGCTGATGTATCGTCAGCAGAAAAGAGAGATGTGTGCGTGTGTGTGGGGGGGGGGGGGTGCGTGCGTGCGTGCGTGTGTGCATGTGTGCGTGCGTGCGTGCGTGCGTGCGTGCGTGTGTGTGTGTGTGTGTGTGTGTGTGTGTGTGTGTGTGTGTGTGTGTGTGTGTGTGTGTGTGTGTGTGTGTGTGTTTGCTTTTTTGTCACTGTTTTCATCTGCTTTTGTTTGCTAATCTTAAAACGTTTAAGTAATAAATCCGCCAAACATGACCAAACGAATTACAAGATAAAACACGACGCGTTTCGATCTCTTAGGTCTTCTTAAGGCAAGATAAGCAACACTCAGGACAACGAAAATGAAGAACGAGCAATCACTGATCTTGTCAAATTCGAAAACGCCAATCTTGCACCGAATTTGACAAGATAAGTGATTGCTCGTTTTTCCTTTTCGTTGTCCTGACTGTTGTTATCTAGCCTGAAGAGGACCTAAGAGGTCAAAACGCGTCGTGTTTTGTCTTGTGATTCGTTTGTTCATGTTTGGCGAACTTATCACTTAAACGTTTTAAAATGTGTTTAGATTTCCGCCTGCAGGCGCCTCACTTTGCAACTAGTTTGGTTTGCTAGTTAAAAACAAAAGACTTTCTAGATCGATATTGAATTGCGCTTTGAACGGAAAAAAGACACAATAAAACGTGCCAGTGAACTTACATCTCTCCTTTGCGTTATGCATTCGCCCCGTTTCCCCGCAGCTAAACAGGTCATAAAAGCGGAAGCAAGTTGGTTTTTTTTTCTGTCATCCACATAGTTTACCCTTTTTCGTCTAACTGTGTGTCCTAGAACTGCATGTTTACTAAATTTATGTAAAAGTGCCCTGCCAATATGCCATGGGTTTTTCACGGTCTGTTGAATTCTATGCATTTCTCAGCATGAGTCACCTCCGATGTGGGGTCAGTGGAGTCATCAACAACATGACCTGACTGGATTTGATCTGACTTGACTTGATACAGAACACAAGAGCTCAGTGAGATCAGCGAGAGAATGCATTGTATTCAAACCGCACGTCTGATCGATGCTACACTTTTATCTGATCAGGGATTTTTTTTTCCCTGTCTTTTTTTTACCCATCTGAGAGAACTTTTCGACAGAAAAATGGCTACTGCCCTCTATATACAGAAAGATGTGTTGCTGGTATATAGTTCATGAAATTGTTTCTGAAGCTTTGTAGTGTAAAGTACATTGACATCAGTGATGTGGAATATTGTAAGCATTGGAAGGGGGGGGGGCTTAGAGAGAGAGAGAGAAAGAGAGAGAGGGAGATAGATAAAAAGAGAGACCCCCTTCTGAAAAAATACGTACATGTATATCAATGCCCTGTAATTGTTTGTCTGTAATCTGTCTGGATTGTTATGCGAAACCAGTTACTTTTCTTTTTAAAACTATATAAATGTCATTAAGCCAAGAAAACAAGAAAATAATGAAAATGCACATGCTGCTATTACTTCACGTGTTGAGAGAGAGAGGGAGAGAGAGAGAGAGAGAGAGAGAAGAGAGAGAGAGAGAGAGAGAGAGAGTGAGAGAGAGAGAGAGAGAGAGAGAAAGAGAGAGAGATTCGAACAGGCAGATCAGAATGAAACAGACGAGGACAGAGGGTGAATACCAATCAGCAGGAGAACGTATTTTTAAAAGCGCAAAACGACACGCGTTCCACTTACGAGCCCGAAATAAAAGGATTAGGGGAATCGACATTAAGGAGGAAGGTTGGGCTCTCTGGCTGAAGATTGCTCTGTGCTGTTGCTTATTCATGAGACACGGGCAGACGATAGAGCTATCTTATTGTGACTGCCCATTCCGTGTCACGACCCAGGGAACTGATGAACAAGAAATTGGGAAAAGAACGAAAAAAAAAGAAAGACAACGAGAGGAAAGAAAAGAAACGAAAGATAGAAAGAAGAAAAAAGAAAGAGAGGGAGAACGATCATGAGTATGCTAACGACATCCAAGGCCGATCGTTGATTTATTTGACGCCTTCATTTGATCGGATCGAGGGGTATACTAAATTCATGAATATGTAGGGAATCGCACAAATAAAACTAGAAAATGATATAAATGAAAAACCTGCACAGAAAAAAAATTGAAATAGGGAACACAGTTGCACTCAATGACTTTTTCAATACAGAAAAAAACCTGCAAGATCCGCAAGTAAAAACAAATTAAAAAGGACGAACGAAAAAGTCTGTAGAACGAACAGACAGAAAGGAAAGAAGATGCCAGAAGGGGAGTGAAAAATGAATGAAGAGAAAAAATGAACGAAAGACGAAAAAAAAAGAAAGGAAGATGAAAAAAAATCCACCTGAAATGCATACTCTCATGTTTCCTAATGCATTTCATTTACATCACCTAACATCATTTTTATGACTGAATTCCACTGCCTATTCTCCTCTTCTCTCTCTCTCTCTCACTCTCTCTCTCTCTCTCTCTCCCCTCTCTCTCTTCCCCTCTCTCTCTCTCTCTCTCTCTCTCTCTCTCTCTCTCTCTGTCTCTCTCTCTCCACCCATAAACTAAATCTAGGCGATTGGACATGGGAAGGCAAATTTTACGCCTGCCCATAATGTTAATATGCACACACTTCACACACGCACTCACACACACACACACACACACACACACACACACACATATATATATATGAGTGGGTGTATCTCTCTCTCTCTTTCTGTCTCTCTACAGACAGACAGACAGACATAGAGAAACAGACATACACATATATATATATTATATATAATATATATGCACATACATACGTGCTGCATGTGCGCGCGCACACACACACACATACGCGCGCGCAAGGACGCACTCACAGAGATAGATACACAGAGGGACGGACAAACAGACAGAGAGTAAATAATATGATTTTGCAGATTTTAGTGTAACTGCCAGACAGAAAGGGAAAGAGAGAGAGTTTGGGGAAGGGAGGGAACGGGTGTATTAGCGAGAGGGACAGGGAAAGAGAAAGACGCAGGGCGTAGGGGTGGGGGGAACAAGGAGAGTGGGGGTTCTGTTTAAAAGTCTTGACTTCGAAGAGAAGACCAAGCAAAGACAAGTCAAAGCATTTATTTACGAGGGTATATAGGGAGCCGGAATAGCTTAGCTGGTGGAGCGCCGGACTCGTAATCTTGGTGATCCTGGGGTTGCGGGTTCGAATCTCCGCCGGGGCGTTGCGGTACAGGGGGATTTTTCCCTCGGAGTTAACACTGGTTCTGACTCCATTTCCCATACAGTCCTTCCAATGAGACTATAAACCGAGTTTCCGTGTGTGAACGCACGAATAATATCTTGCACACACGTAAAATCCCATCACAAAACTTTCGGAAGTGTAGGCCAGTTTCGCCGTTGGTATGGATGACACGTTACACATAGCATGCACCCTGCGTTAGAAATGGGAAGAATGAAGGAAGTAAGGAAATTGAGTGAACGACATTGACTGGATGACACGGGAAACGACTGAATGAAGCGCCAGCTGGAAGCTCTTCAGTCGGCACTACCCAGGTGGGCAGCCCGTTGTGTAAACGAGTGTGGATTGTAAAGCGCTTAGAGCTTGGTGTCTAGCCGAGAATAGGCGCTATATAAGTATTCATTATTATTATTATTATTATTATTATTATTATTATTATATAAGTCTGGGGAGTGGTCACACTGTGCCCTCGTCTACAATTGAACACGAAAGTGAAAGATTCAACTTCTTATACGAAACTGAAATTGAAATGAGACAGGGAACAGTAAACAATAAACAATAAACAAGTAGGGTATCTCTTGCTCCCATAAGAAAACCTAATACAGTGTAACTTTTATTCAAGACTGGCACAGCCTTTTAAAACTTGAATAAAGTCAGACAAATACGAAGACGAACAATCTAATAGTGGGGGAACAACAAGCACAGGCCGACAACCCCTCCGTCATCACAGAAATGACCTGGCAAAGATTTGGACTTGGGGGGGGGGGGGGGGGAGGGGGGCTGAATATGAAGAAGATGGGAACATGAAATTAAGAAAATATATTATGAATATGAAAACTCTTCACTAGCTGCATGAGGGAACCATCGTAATCCCTCCTGAAGGCAGATCTATTTGTATTGCCTGCTCCTAGACCTTTCGTCCGCTGGATCGGACTCATCAGGGAGACACGGCTGGTTGTGTCTGATGGTCGTTTTTAGTACTTTAAACACTCTCTCTCTCTCTCTCTCTCTCTCTCTCTCTCTCTCTCTCTCTCTCTCTCTCTCTCTCTCTCTCTCTCTCTCTCACTGTTAATGTCCGACGATGAGACTGTAATTAATTCAGTTGCTAAGTTTATTGCTGAAGCACAAAAAATACGACAGACACACCTAAAGACAAAACCAGGTAATGAAAATGTTTAATGATGACTTCGAACTATGTGAGTTTTTGGAAATTACGTCAGTACGACATCTTAGTTTTTGTGGATGGTCGAGACCTGGTACCATACGCATTTTTCTTTATCTCTTTTTCCTACAATGTGACCTTTTTATTTTTTTTTTTTATTAATTTTTTTGTTTTGTTAGGTTTTCGTTATGTTGTATGATGCTGTGCAAGAGAATTGCGGATTGATATTGTTCCTAAGCAAATTTTCTTGAATCTTTAACTGTTTATTTAAAGATCAATTACTCTGTCGATAAAACGGAGATATTGTTACTACCCCCTTGTCAATAGACCTTTCAGGTAATGACAATAAAATGTCAAAGTGTCAAAGTGTCAAAGTGTCAAAGTGTCTCTCTCTCTCTCTCTAACGATATTACAATTCCTAAATTTCGCAGAGTGTTTGTGAGATTTCAATTTGGTGTTAGTGATTTGAATGTCCATCAAAGATATACACTAAACTCCAAAAACTGTCCATTGTGTAATCAAATCGAGGACGAAATACATTTTTGATTGTTTGTCCATCCTATAAAGGTTTAAGAGATAAATACATTTTGCCTCATACTAGAAATGTTCAAGTGTCATTGCTTCTTTTACTGCGAAATAAAAAGAGAATTGTAACTCGCTCTGTAGCTATGTTCATTTTTAAAGCACTAAAACGAAGAGAGGAACTGTTATTAGTTAACACCACAAATGCCAGAGTAATTTCAGGAAGAACATTTTGTTATGCAAATATTTTCTTTCATAATTTTCAGTATATGCGCCGAGCGCGTGTGTGTTCTACTTTTGTTCTTGACCTCATTGCAGATAGATCGGTGGCCTTTGCAATTAAACTATTTGAGTTTCAGTGTGAGTTTGGGTTCCTCTCTCTCTCTCTCTCTCTCTCTCTCTCTCTCTCTCTCTCTCTCTCTCTCTCTCTCTTCTCTCTCTCTCTCTCTCTCTCTCTCACCCTACATGCACATACACGCACATATGCGCACGCATGCATGCACACACACACACACACACACACACACACACACACACACACACACACTCACACACACACACACACACACACACACACACACACACACACACACACACACACACACACACACACACACACACACACACACCACGCTAAAATGTCTGTCCATAGAACGCAGAGCCAACAAACAAAATCACATCATCAAATGTTACAGACACGGCTTGCTTAAACGCATACCCCAAGTGCAATCAATACCTCAGACTCTTGCCTGGGTGCACGGTTCTGCGTATGGCCACCGCATCTAACAGTCTCGGTGAAAGAAAGAATGCTAGAGAAAAGAATAAAAGAAAGATGGGAACAGATGAAAAGAAGAAAGGTAAGAAGAAAGAGATGAAATGCGAAACACACAAAAAGCCACAGAGAAATATCTCGACTTTCGAATTGTCTTCATAACGTTAATTTCCGTTTACTTAAAATAGCTAGGCAAAAAAAAAAAAGGGGGGGGGGGGGGCTTTGTTACGAACAGGACTATAAAATGGTTCCTAATGCTTCGAATACAGCTGATTAAACGGACGATCTTTCACAGTCGGGTAGTTCAGATCTTGTTGCAACTAGACCTGACCAAGTACCGTTTTGTCCAAACTGACTCTCGGTCGTACTGGCCCGAAATCGTATATTACAGAGTTTGAAAAACTCCAAATTACACTTGAACCAAATGAACGTGTTCAGTAACATGGATTGTGCGTCTCTATGCGTCTCTGTTTCTGTCACTGTCTATCTGTCTGTCTGTGTGATTCTGTTCTCTGTCTCTCTCTCTCTCTCTCTCTCTCTCTCTCTCTCTCTCTCTCTCTCTCTCTCTCTCTCTCTCTCTCTCTCTCTCTCTCTCTCTCTCTCTCTCTTCTCTCTCTCCCTCTGTCTCTTCACACACAGACACACACACACACGCGCGCGCACACACACACACACACACACACACACACACACACACACACACACACACAACACTCAAACACACACACACGACGTTATATCTGTCCATGCAACAGAACCAACAAATAAAATCACATCATCAAATGTTACTGACAACGTTTGCCTAAATGCGAACCCCAGGAGCAATTAATACCTCGGATCTTGCTTGGGTGCACGGTTCTCCTTATGGCTACCGCATTAACAGTCTCGGGGAAAGAAAGAATGCTAGAGAAAAGAACGAAAGAAAGATGAAAAGAAGAAAGGTAAGAAGAAAGAGCTGAAATACGAAACACACAAAAGCCACAGAGAAATGTTCCGCCTGTCGAATTGTCTTCCGAACATTCATGCCCGTTTGTTTTAAACAGCTAAGCAAAAAAGGAGGGGCTTTGTTACAAAAAAGGACTATAAAACGTGTCTCTAATGCTCCGAATACGGCTGATTACGCGGAGGATTTTTCACAGTCGGGTAGTCAGGATTTTTCACAGTCGGGTAGTTCAAACCTTGTTGCAACCCGTGTACTGTTTCGACCAAACTGACCTTCCTTACACGGTGGCCACAAAATGTATACTACGGAGAGTTTGAAGGAACTGGAAGCCACACCCGAGACATAAACCACATAAATCTTTAAAGTGATGCGGACGTTAAATATTTCTGTGTCTTTTGTCTCTGTTCCTCTCTCTCTCACTCTCTCTCTCTCTCTCTCTCTCTCTCTCTCTCTCTCTCTCTCTCTCTCTCTCTCTCTCTCTCTCTCTCTCTCTCTCAACAATGTATGTATTCTTCTTTCTCTTCTTCTCTTTTTCTTCTTCCTCTTCTTCTTATTCCTCCGTCTTCTCTCTCTCTCTCTCTCTCTCTCTCTCTCTCTCTCTCTCTTCTCTCTCTCTCTCTCTCTCTCTCTCTCTCTCTCTCAATAATGTGCATATTCTTCTTTGTCTGTCTGTCTGTCAGTCTATCTGTCTGTCTGTCTCTCTCTCTCTCTCTCTCTCTCTCTATCTCTCTCTCTCTCTCTCTCTCTCTCTCTCTCTCTCTCTCTCTCTGACTACAACACGACGGTTCTTGTGGTGTTTGCGCACGTGCTTTATGTCGCCCCCAGCGTGCGATAAAACAAACCTTCAGCTGCTCCGTCTATTGCTGCGCCGGTTGGCCAGCTTATACCCGCTTTGTTCTCGTATGTTAAGTACAGTTTGAGCGAATGGGAAGCAGATCTACAGAAGTCTCTGCCTGTCTATTGTTTCTCATTTCCTGTCTTCGCTTTGTTCCAGGGAACATCCAGTGGATTCAACAAAACCTGCAAGACAGGCCTCCCTGAATGTTCTGAGATGCTGCTGCGTTGCAAAGAAGTGATGAAAATCTGTTTCACATTCCATGTTAGAAAAACGTTGATGTGAGGTTGGTGATCACTCTTTGACGTGTGAAAACACAACCATCGTCAGTGCCTGCTGCTGTTTTTTTTTTGGACAAGAAAGGGAAGCAATGACCACGCCATCAACATTGAACTCTATTGGGGAGTGGTTCCTGAACAATTGTGCAAACGAACATTGCAGTGTATTCGAATCCACCTCGAGAACATTATCTTCATCAAGGGAGAGAAGTTTTGAAGATAATCGCCAGAAGGAAGAGGAAGAAGGTGTAAGAGTTTCTGAACAATTGTTCAAACTAACATTGCAGTGTATTCGGGTCTAACTCGAGAACATTATCTTCATCAAGGGAGAGAAGTCGGGAGGATAATCGCCTGAACGAAGAGTAAGCTGTTAGAGAAACCAGTTTCGTAGTTCTGTGACCGCTATCAAAATTTATTCCCAATCAAGTATTCTCTTGTCTTGGAACTGAACGCTTTGACGGATTCCTGGAAAAAGAAAAAAAAGCCATGACTTCTCAGACCTTCACTTACGCCAACCGCAGTGGCCAGTCTCTGGACCTCTTCAATGCTCCAACAACACCACCTCCAACACTACCTCCATCCCTCCTCTAGGCATACAACAGTACATGCTATATGACGTCACCGTTACCATCAACGAATACTACCTGTGGATAATTTTTGCCATCGGTTTTCCGGGCAACCTGCTAAGTCTCTTGACCATTCTGCGCATGCCCACGGTCAGCTCGTCCAAGATGCACGTGGCCATGCTGGCCATCATCGACAACTGCGCCATCGTCAGCAAGGTGCTCTACCATCAGCTGACCAAACACCTGGTCAAGCTGGGCGACGTTGGCTGCAAGGTAAGGGGTCATTCATGTTCTGACAGAGAGAGAGAGAGAGAGAGAGAGAGAGAGAGATGGAGAGAGAGGAGAGAGAGAGAGAGAGAGAGGAGAGAGAGAACGAACGAACGAATTTTATTTTAAAAGAGGGTAGTGGATTAAGCATGAATACTTTTTTACATCCAGCCCTCTGGGGGAAAGAAAAAATCGATATATAGTAAAAAGCAAATCAGAAAAAAATGCAACAATTCCTTGCATGGGAACCTTTGACAAAAAAGAAGAAAGAAGAAAAAGAAACCAGTGAACACAACCACCACACCACCACCAACAACAACAACAAACAACAACAAACAACAAACAACACGAGAAAAAATGATCAGGGCAATAGGGGGAGTGTGAATGGAGAGAGAGAGAGAGAGAGAGAGAGAGAGAGAGAGAGAGAGAGTGAGAGGAGAGAGAGAGAGAGAGAGAGAGAGAGAGAGAGAGAGAGACGACGAACTGACCGACCGACCGACCGACCGACTGGCGAAAGAAAGGCAGAGATAAAGGAAGAGAAAGACAATGAAGCAGATATAGATAATCACCTACGAAAAAACTTTGAAAAAACACATTAATGGCACAGGATGATCACTGCAATTTGCGTAGATTGGTCACTCGACATCACATATGTATTGAGAATTGAGAAAATGGGAGGCAATCACTGAGACATTCAAAGATATTTGGAAGTTGGAATT
>CM031595.1:152334174-152356674 GCA_018398815.1 Conus ventricosus
TGGATTTGGTGACGGTTCTTATGGCTAGATTACAGTTGGGAAAGAAAAAATGCTAGAGAAAGAACGAAAGAAAGATGAAAGAAGAAGGTAAGAAGAAAGAGCTGAAATACGAAACACACAAAAAGCCACAGAGAAATGTTCCGCCTGTCGAATTGTCTTCCGAACATTCATGCCCGTTTGTTTTAAACAGCTAAGCAAAAAAGGAGGGGCTTTGTTACAAACAGGACTATAAAACGTGTCTCTAATGCTCCGAATACGGCTGATTACGCGGAGGATTTTTCACGTCGGGTAGTCAGGATTTTTCACAGTCGGGTAGTTCAAACCTTGTTGCAACCCGTGTACTGTTTCGACCAAACTGACCTTCCTTACACGGTGGCCACAAAATGTATACTACGGAGAGTTTGAAGGAACTGGAAGCCACACCCGAGACATAAACCACATAAATCTTTAAAGTGATGCGGACGTTAAATATTTCTGTGTCTTTTGTCTCTGTTCCTCTCTCTCTCACTCTCTCTCTCTCTCTCTCTCTCTCTCTCTCTCTCTCTCTCTCTCTCTCTCTCTCTCTCTCTCTCTCTCTCTCTCTCTCAACAATGTATGTATTCTTCTTTCTCTTCTTCTCTTTTTCTTCTTCCTCTTCTTCTTATTCCCTCCGTCTTCTCTCTCTCTCTCTCTCTCTCTCTCTCTCTCTCTCTCTCTTCTCTCTCTTCTCTCTCTCTCTCTCTCTCTCTCTCAATAATGTGCATATTCTTCTTTGTCTGTCTGTCTGTCAGTCTATCTGTCTGTCTGTCTCTCTCTCTCTCTCTCTCTCTCTCTATCTCTCTTTTCTCTCTCTCTCTCTCTCTCTCTCTCTCTCTCTCTCTCTGACTACAACACGACGGTTCTTGTGGTGTTTGCGCACGTGCTTTATGTCGCCCCCAGCGTGCGATAAAACAACCTTCAGCTGCTCCGTCTATTGCTGCGCCGGTTGGCCAGCTTATACCCGCTTTGTTCTCGTATGTTAAGTACAGTTTGAGCGAATGGGAAGCAGATCTACAGAAGTCTCCTCCCTGTCTATTGTTTCTCATTTCCTGTCTTCGCTTTGTTCCAGGGAACATCCAGTGGATTCAACAAAACCTGCAAGACAGGCCTCCTGAATGTTCTGAGATGCTGCTGCGTTGCAAAAGAAGTGATGAAAATCTGTTTCACATTCCATGTTAGAAAAACGTTGATGTGAGGTTGGTGATCACTCTTTGACGTGTGAAAAACACAACCATCGTCAGTGCCTGCTGCTGTTTTTTTTTTGGACAAGAAAAAGGGAAGCAATGACCACGCCAATCAACATTGAACTCTATTGGGGGTGTGGTTCCTGAACAATTGTGCAAACGAACATTGCAGTGTATTCGAATCCACCTCGAGAACATTATCTTCATAAAGGGAGAGAAGTTTTGAAGATAATCGCAAAAGGAAGAGGAAGAAGGGTAAAGTTCTGAAAAATTGTTAAAAACAAAACATTGCAGTGTATTCGGGTCTAACTCGAGAACATTTCTTCATAAGGGAGAGAGTCGGGGGTAACCCCCCCCCTGAACAAGATTTGCTGTTGAGAACAGTTTGTAGTTCTGTGACCGCTAAAAAATTTTTTTCCCAAATAAGTATTCTCTTGTCTTGGAACTGACGCTTTTTTTGAGGATTCCCTGGAAAAAGAAAAAAAAACCATGATTCTCAGCCCTTCATTCCCCAACCGCATTGGCGTCTCTGGACCTCTTAAATTGCCCCCAACAACACCCCCCAAAACATTTCCCAATCCCCCCCTTGGCTTCAAAGTATTGTATTGCGTCACCGTTCCATCAACGAATATCCTGTGGAAAAATTTTTTGCCATCGGTTTTCCGGGAACCTGTTTAAGTCTCTTGCCATTCTGCGCATCCCCCGGGTCGTGCCCAAAGGCCGGGGCCAGCTGGCCTCATCGAAAAATGCCCCTCGTCGAAGGTGCTTTTCCCCTTTTGCTGCCCAAAACCTGGTAAGTGGGCGCGTTGGCTGCAAGGAAAGGGGTCATTCATGTTTGACAGAGAGGGGGGGAGAGGAAGAGAGAGGAATAGGGGGGGGAGAGAGGGGGAAAGAGGAGGGAGGAGGAGAGAGAGGAGGAACGAACGAACGAATTTTATTTTAAAAGGGGTAGTGGTTTAAAGCATAAATATTTTTTTTCTCACCCTTGGGGGGAAAGAAAAAAAAATCGATATATAGTAAAAGCAAATCAAAAAAAAAATGAAACAATTCCTTGCAGGGGAAACCTTTGAAAAAAAAAGAAGAGAGAAAAAGAAACCAGTAAACAAAAACCACCACCACCCCCCAAAAAAAAAAACAACAAACAAAAACAAAAAACAACCGGAAAAAAATGATCGGGGGGAATGGGGGGGGGGAAGGAGAGAGAGAGGGGAAAGAGAGAGAGGGGAGAGTGGAGGGGAGGGAAGAAAAGAGAGAGGAGTGGAGGGGAGGAGAGAGAGAGAGACGACGAGCCCGACACCGACCCGACTGGCGAAAAAAGGCAGGTTTAAAGGAGAAAAGAAATAAAGCAGTATAGATAATCCCTACGAAAAACTTTGAAAAAAACTTTAAAGGGCAAGATGATCACTGAAATTTGCGTAGATTGAGTAAACTCGAACTTAAAATATTTTTTAAATTAAACAAATTTGAGATTATCAAAAATTTTTGGGTTTATAGGCAATCAATCTGGGGAATTTAAGATTTTGTGAAAATTGACTTGAATTTTTTAAATTTTGGATTGATTTTTAAGTTCTTCGGGGTTTTTGGGTTTCCCAAGCAACCCCCCCGGAATCGCCAGAATGCTTGTATAGTTTAAATCATGGCAAGGGGGTTTATTTTATGTGAAGTCGTAGTCTTTTAAAATAAAATATTTTTAGGAAAGGGGTTTTTCCCCATGGAGTCCCTTAGCAAAAAGGGCCCTTTTTTGTATAGAGTTGGCTTTAAAGGGAAAATGCCTGTTTGCTTATAGTCAAAAATCTTCCGTGGATGGTGCCCCTAATGTTACTTTGAAGCTCTTTTGTGAAGGCTAATTAGGGTTTTTGAAGTAAATTTTGTCGGGGAGCCCCAAAGTTTTGGGGCTAGTCGATAATAGGCTAATATAAGAGGAAAAAATAGTTTTTTGCGAAAATTTAAAAGAATTTTTAAACCCTTTTGAAGATGTAGTTTTCTTACAACTTTTTTTGATAAAGACTCAAAGTTTTTTGCCAAGTTAGATTTTATCTATTGTTTTTCCTAGACTTTGTGACTGGTTACTTCGATGGTTTCATTAGAAATAAAAAGTAGGGTAGATTCTGGCTTAGTTTGCGCTTCTGTTAGTAGTATCTCATAAATTTTTTTTTTTAGGTGGATGCATGTGATTAAATGTGCCTTTAACCAAAGATTGATGTTTTCTTGGATGCCCGCAAACCTGTTGGGATCAAAATTATTTGTGTCAAAGTTGTTCACAGCGAAACATTTCGCTGTTTTTTTTCAAGTTCATGGCGGGAATTGATGAAAAATAAAAAACAACAGGGACCTAATATCTTTGTGGACCCCAAAAATTTTTTTTTGGAAAGGAAAATTAGATTTGATGTATTTACGGAAAAATTTGTTGTCGGTTGGACAGAAAAGATAAAAATCGGTTTCAGGTTTTTTGTATGTAGTTATAAAAAAGTTAGTTTTCTGATTTAAGTTATTTTTTATAAGTGAAGGCTTTTGCGAATCTACGAAGAGAATTCCAAAAAAATTTTTTGTAGTTCAGGGTTTAATAGCCCTATCTTTAGTCTATACCCTGTGTGGCTAAATGGTTTTTTTTAAACCCCTGATTGATTTGGGGGGATTTAATGTATTTTACTGCGGGGGAATGGGCCTTTTTTATGTGGGTTCTAATGGCTTAAAAAGAATGAAAAAATCAAAATAGGTCTACAATTTGATGGATCTTTGTTTTTCCCCTGATTTGTATTTTGGTTGATTTTTGCCTTTTTTAGGTTTTATCGGGAAAAAGATTGTTATCTTTACAGAGGTTGTAAAATGAAAGTTCGTTTCTGCGAAAACGGGGGGGAGGGCTTTAAATTTTACCGTCATCCCGTCAAATTCCCCGAGGGCTGTCTGTTTCATCGCCAAAGGACACAAAACAGAATAAAACATTGATGGCTATATCTAATCTGATGGATTTTTTTTCCCCCTGCGCATTTTTGAAAATTTTTAGGTCATTTATCTTTGTTTATCATCTGAATTTTTTGTTGCATGTTGAAAAATGGTGATTAGTTTACTGGCGATATTCATTCTTTTAAATTTGGAGCAGGGAAATGTTTATTTGTTAATCCTGGAGGGTTTCCTAGGGCTTGCTGTTTTTCTTTTCACAAATTTAATTTTGAAAAATTTTTTTTTTTTCTTGCTCAAATGAGGAAGTTTTTTATTTCTTTGTTTTTTTATTCTTCCGGGGCCCTTTTTTTTTAAAGGTACTTTTTTTTGGGTAAATAGCGTTCTGTATTCTTTTGTTCCCAAAGGAGGTTTTATCGTTATTTGACTCTTTTGGTTTGGAGCGGGGTTTTTTGTTGTTTACTATAGAAGATGGGAAAGTCCCAAGTTCTAGACCCTGATTGGGTTTGTTTTTAAATAACTATTTTTGAGGGAATTTTTAAAAAGGTCAGAGATAATTTGCCCGACAAATTTTAAAAAGTTTCAAAAGGTATTTTTTTATTTTTTCCCTTGGAATTTTGAAAACCCTTTTTTGACCAAGTGCAACAATCGGAATGTTCCTGCACCCTTAAAAGGTACACTTGTTCAAAAAGGGTTTTGGATTTGTAACTTTAAAAATGGTTTATCAGTGTTTCAGAAATTTTCGTGCCCCTTGTAGGGTGTTGAAGTGAGTAAGACCAAGGACCAAAAAATAGTTCCATGTTTATTTGTTTTGTGATCTATATTAAAATCCAAATATATGATGTTTTCGTTCGTCTGTGCGTTTTCTCTTACATGAAACGGTAAACCCGTCGCAGTTCAGCTGGATTTCTGTACAAAAAACTATAAGTATAGGCTTTTTTAAATTTAAGGGGATTTAAATCCAGATTTTTTTCAAAATTTAAAAATGTTCTAAAAAAAAGGGACCCTCTGCATTTTTCTGACTGTGAAGTATACAATAAGCCCGTTTCCATGTTTTTTTTTGGTTTTTCGAAACATTAAAAACCTGGGTTTTGCAGGTCGTTATTTGATATTATACTGGACGATGTGACCCCAAAACCCAAATATGTGAAAGTTTTTTTCCGAATTTGTTTTGACTGATGGCATTCCGTCATTTTGTTAATGTTGGTTGAATTGAGTCCCCAACTTAAGCCCATCTTTTTTGCCAAGGGTTGTTGTCTTCTGTCAATTTTTATAGTCAATACTATAACAAACTAAACCCCAAAATGATATAACAGCGAAAAAAGCTTTTTACAGACTAACAAGTAAGGTTTTGACTGACGAATAAGAAAGAAAAAAAAATTGTGAAGGGCAAACGGTTACAACAAAATTAATAGCAATAAAAAGAAAAGAAGCTTCAATTTTGATCAGTAAACAAGGCGATCCTGAAAGGACGAAAGCAAAAAAGCTGAAAATTTAAAAGGAAAATGTATATAAATTTTTAGAAAGACTTCAAACCTCCCGCAGAAATCTCCGTATTCCATCGTTTCCACACAATCAATTTTCTCGGGTGAATCACGAAATAAAACATGCAAGCCGGCAATTTCAAACACACACACCACACACAAAACCACACACAACACACACACCGCGCGCGCGGCGGCGCACACCAAAAACCAGCATGAACACGAGGTGACCACACACACCCCCCAAAAACCCAAAACCCCCCACACACACAACACACACACACACACACACAAACAAAACGACATAAACCCTAGCCATTGCATATCCTTTATTTTCCGAATTAGTCCAGCTGTTGTGGGGGAAATTCTCCCGATCACTGGGGTGATCCTTTCCTATAATATAAAATTAACGAACGTTGGGTCCTGTTAAATTCAATCAAGTAAAATCAGGAAATTAATTACAAACGAGAGACTGGGGTTAATTTACATCAATTTTAAATTTTTTCTTCTACTGCATTCATCAAAAAGAAAGCGTGGTCGTTGTATGATCATTTTCCCAAGTTGTACTTACGGGCTGATTCTTTTTCCCAGATGTTCGTGTGTTTTCATCTAAATTGCAGGGAATTTGGTGGCGCGAGTGTGAAGAGCAAAACACGAAAAGTTTTAAGTATAAAAATTTTCTTGGTGTCTCCCTCTTAAAAACCCGAGATTCAAAGGTGGCTTAAAAAAGAATAACAAAAATTAGCCAAAAAAAAGTGTGAAATTGGTCAAACTTTTTGTGGAAGAGGTAAGTTCTCCCTTTGATAGGAGTAAAATATGAAAGAAAAAATTGATTTTGAAGCACGGGGTTTTCTTTTATAATGCAAAGTAAAATTTGAAGTATTTTAAATTTCCCAAAGCTTATCAAAAAGCGGAAAAAATTTGCTGTATTTTTCAGTAAACGCAGCAGAAGGTCTTTCAAAAATGTAAGGGCATACAGAAAGGGCCAGGAAACTGAACTAGAAATTAAAAATCCCGAATCTAACGATCTTTACTTCAATCTCTATTTGTTTTTGGAAATAAAAGAAGGAATTCCTCGAGTAATAAAAAAACAGTGTTGGCGTGTGAAATTTCCAATAAATCCCGAAAAATTTACCGATTTTTGGGTGCAGTTTTTTTAAAAATATTTGGAAACTGTGGAGGAAGGTAAAAAAACAGCCGTGTGGGAAAAATTAAATTTGTTCCCCTACTTAAAAAAAGGGAACCTGTAGAGATGTCAAACAGTTAAGGCCCAAACTTCTTACTTCACACCTGTAAAATTTAAGGAGAAAATGCAATGCTGACTAATTCACTATTGTGATAAAAAAAAAGTTATTCCAGTCCTTTAAATGGTTTTTGGTCGGGAGATCTACAAAAGGATACTTGGTTAAATTATCTCAATTTAAAGCAAATTTTCTGTAGGAAACGTGTGGAACATTTTTTTTAAATTTAAAAGAGCTCGATCAAGTGTGGCCGCTCAATTTTTATTTAAAAGAAAAGAGCAGGGTATTTGTGGGAGAAAGTTTTTCGTTTGTAAAAAATTTTCTTTCCCGTAGAATTATTTAAACAAAGTTTTTAAAAAAGCGTTTTTCCCCCGAGAGATTTACTATGGGAGTTCCTCAAGGATCCTTATTGCCCTTATCTTTTCAGTTTATATATAGTCTTTTAAGAAGATATCAAAAAATGTCAAGTTGTTCAATTGCTGTGACTTTTTTTATTTGGTTGGATGCAAAATTTAATTTATTTCAAAAGAAAAAATGAAACAAAATTCAGATTGTTATCGTCTGAAATTTTGATAAGATAAGTGCTTTCTTGCAGAGAATTTGGTTTTTCTTTTCTGTTGAAAAAACTAATGTGGTATTTAGTGTGGTGACCCTCCCCGAGATTCCTGTTTTTTTATCGACGGGCTGAGTACAATTCAAAGACATCCAAATTTTTAGGGGTCTATTTTAAAACGAAATTTATGGAAATTTCACATTTAAAAACAGTTATCAAAAATCAAAAAAGCTTAAAATTTTTTTAAAATTAAAGCAGACAAAAATTTGGGGTAAAGAAACAAAAAGTTTGACTTTCTTGAAATTTGGTTTGTCAAAAACGGGCTTTCGGTTTAAGAAGTTTATTTTTTGTCCCAAATTCTTATGAAGAAATAAAAGTATTGATCTAAGGCTTTCAAAATTGCTTTGGGAGTTCCTGTCCCCACTCCGACTATTGCTAGTATGGGGGGTTGGGTGTTCTACCTTTTAACAATTATCGAGAACTGTCTTCAGCTAAATTCATTATAGAAGCAGTGGGTTGGAAAATGTAAAAAGTGAATGAAAAAAGTACTTAGTCAGATCTTTAATTTCCAAAAAAATCAAGGGCCATAAAAAATTTTTACAACAATAGCCCCTTATACTTCAGTTTTTTAAGTAGATTGATTGAAAACTAAAGATATGGTAAGCGTTTGATTACGTCTCCAAAATTTTCCTGGGAACGAAAACCCCCCCCCCCCCCCTTTTCCCCAAAAAAAAACCCCCCCCCCGCTGTTTCTTTCAATTTTTAACCCATTTTTTTTAGGTATTTATAACCCATGGTTCTCTTATTGACATAAAGTGGGGGGTGTGGGTTTGTTTACCGGACTAAAAAAAGAAAAATCGTTTCATATTGGTGAGGGCATTCTGTTTTCCCGCAGAACTGGTAGCCCTTCTTGGGTTGCGTACTTTTTTAAACTTCCTATGGTTTTTTTCAAAACTTTTTTGTGTGACTTGTCTGTCTTTTTTTACACTGAAATCATGAAGTCTAGAGCAATGTGCCTATAAATTTAAATTTTCTCATAATTTTCTAATTCAAAAGGGTTCCGTGTAAATTTATGGGTTCTAAATTGTGGTTTTATGGAATGAATGGGCAGCAGTGTGGGAGGTGCGTAAAAAAATTCGTTGTGAAACGTTATTCCCTTTTTCTGAAAAGGAATGCTATATCTTTTTGAAAAAAAACACCAAAGCCCCTGTGGGGGTTTAATGTAAATCGGCACACCCCTTTTTAGCTGCCTTTGTTGAAAGTTTTCCCGGGGTTTCCCGTTTGTGTTTTTGACTTAAATATAATTCATTAAAAGTAAATAGTTGTACTGCAAAAGCATAGGGAGGAAAAATTTTGGGGCATTTCAAGTACTATTTTTAAATTTTCCCACTATGCAGGGTCTTTTCCATTTTCATTTTCCCGATAAAACCCCACAGTTGTGATTTTAAGCTTAAAATTAAAACATTCTTTTTGGCTAATGTATAAAATATTTTTTTCGCAGTCCTATCGTACATTAGTAGAATTCTATTTTTTAAAACAAAATTTTTTGTTGTTCAGGTCCCTGATTTAAACTTTTTTTTTTATTATGTTTTCATTTGATAATAATATAATGTACTTGATGTATATCATTTACAAATATCACAATCGTCTAAAACAGCCCTGTGAAAAGACGTAAAACTAAAAAACAAACAAAACCCCACAAGATGGAAGGGTGTCGTTTTGTTGGTGTTTTTTTTTTTTCGTTTTGTATGTGTGGTTTTTGTTTTCTTTGTTTGTTTAGTTTTTTTGTTCTTTTTTTTTTTACAGTTTTGCAGTTTGGAAACGTGTGTTATCATGAAGAAAAAAAAGTGTTACATTCCCTTTTATGTTCTTTTTACTACTGTGGTATCGGGTGTACTGCTGTGCTTTTACTCTTTTTTTGCGCCCCTTGTATGCTGCTGCTGCTGCTGCTGTTTCTCTGCTCCTGCTGCCACTTTTAAAATGATGCTGTGTGCTGCTGTCCTTTTATACTACACTTACTACAACCACTCTATACTGTGTGTGCCGTGTGCTACTGTATGTATTAACATTAGACACCCCTACTATAATACAGTACAACAACCGTGCTGCTGTTTCGACTGCGGTGGTCGCGATGGGATATGTAGTTTGTAGTCGTGTAGTAGTAGTAGAGGGGGGAGGAGGAGGGGGGGAGGAGGAGGAGGGTCTACTACTACTATTTCCCCCTTATATTGCGGTGGTGTTATGCTGCTGTGCTGCTGTCCTTCCCCCTGCTCCTCTTTCCCTTTTCCTCTCCCCTCCCCCTTTATATACTACTCTACTACTTATTACTTTTACTTCTACTATATACTCGCTACTTCCCGTTTCTAAGCTAAACCCCTAGTATTCCATCACTACACCACTATCATACTTTTCCTGTCCGCAATCGTTTTTTTGCTTTTTTATTCCTCTTTTTACTCAATGTCTTTTCACATTACGTATGGTTTTAATCGGATCGTGAATTAAGGTTTAGTATTTAATAACTCGATTTGTTTTGCATATTTCAATCTTGGCATTTTGGAATTACCATACAAATAAAGAGCAATGTACATGAATGGCTGGATTCATTCTTCACTCTTTTTCTTCCTGGTATTCTCTCTCTCTCTCTCTCTCTCTCTCTCTCTCTCTCTCTCTCTCTCTCTCTCTCTCTCTCTCTCTCTCTCTCTCTCTCTCTCTCTCTCTCTCTCTCTCTCTCTCTCTCTCTTTGCTTACTTCCTTTCCTCCATTCTTTCTTTTTTTTCCTTTCTTCTTCTTCTCCTCCTTCTCCTCCTCTGTCTCTTTCTTTTTCTTGTTCTCCTTCTCTCATCTTCATCTTCTTTTTATTCTTTTTATTTTTCTGTTCTATTTTCGTCTTCTTTACTCTTCTTTCGTTTTACGTTCATCATATTAAATTCGTCTTATTCTTCTTCGGCTTTTTCTGTTTCTTTTGCATCTCTCTGCCCATCTTCTTCTTCTTCTTCTTCTTCTTCTTCTTCTTCTTCTTCTTCTTCTTCTTCTTTTCTTCTTCTTCTTCTTCTTCTTCTTCTTCTTCTTCTTCTTCTCTTCCAGGGGATCTTCGACCTGAATGTGATATGTTACTTCCTGAAAGACAAATATTTTTCGTTTGATCTAAGATTTTATGGAAGAGAGATTTTTAGCTTTTTACGTGTATTAAGGACAGTTGGTTTATCGCGTGTGTTTGTGTGTGTGTGTGTGTGTGTGTGTGTGTGTGTGTGTGTGTGTGTGTGTGTGTGTGTGTGTGTGTGTGTGTGTGCGTGTGCGCGTTCGCGCGTGCATGCATGCGTGCGTGCGTGTGTGTGTGTGTGTGTGTGTGTGTGTGTGTGTTGTGTGTGTGTGTGTGTGTGTGTGTTTGCGCGCAAGCTAGAGTGTGTGTGTGTGTGGGGTGGGGGGTGGGGGGGAGCTGGCAAGCGTGTGTGCGTGCGTGTGAGTGTGTGCGTGCGTGCGTGCGCGCGTGAGTGCGTGCGCGCGTGAGTGCGTGCGCGCGTGAGTGCGTGCGCGCGCGCGTGTGTGTGTGTGTGTGCGTGTGTGTGTGTGTGTGTGCGTGTGTGTGTGTGTGTGTGTGTGTGGTGTGTGTGTGTGTGTGTGTGTGTGTGTGTGTGTGTGTACGTGTTTGCGCGCGCTAGTGTGTTTGTATGTGTGTGTGTGGGTGTGGGTGTGGGTGTGTTACAAACATGTAACGGTACTGTTATGGCCCCTTTTCCTCTGCTGCTTCTACTTCTATTTCTTCTGCTTTTTCAGTGCTGCTACTAACTACTATTTTTACTACTACTACTACTACTACTGCTGCTGCTGCTGCTGCTGCTGCTGCTGCTGCTTTTTCTTCATTTCTGCTACTAACTACTACTACTACTACTACTACTACTACTACTACTACTACTACTACTACTACTACTACTGCTACTACTACTACTACCACTACTACTGCTACTATTATCATTACTACTACTACTGTTACTATCGCTGCAGCTGCTGCTACTACTGCTACCACTGCAGCCGCTACTATTGATGTTTTGTCTATGTACTGTACTGTTTAGTAATGATGTTTATTTTCTATAATTATTCATTTTTGTCTAATTTTCATAATTATGTTTGGTGATGGTGCGGTGGCTACTGTGATGGTATTTTCTCTCTTCTTCATTTCACAGATCTCTCAATTAACTCCCCAATGTGTCTGATGCAGTTCTCTGGGATTCGGTATTCGCCACCAGGTCTCGTAGAATGAAAGTCTGAACAAAGCAACAAAAAAAGTACACTGTTTTACAGACGACGGTTTAGCAAGTCTCACAATCGTGCAGCTAGATACACTGAGAGAGAGAGAGAGAGAGAGAGAGAGAGAGAGAGAGAGAGAGAGAGAGAGAGAGGAGAGAGAGAGAGAGAGAAACTCTGAACTCTGAACTCTGAAAAAGCTTACTGCAAGGCCACCGGCCTGTATGTAAAGGAGGTACATGTATCATGTAAAGACACAAAATGAGAAAAGAACTCACACAGACCAAACAATAAAGAATCTACAAAACGACTATATATGATTTCCTAACTGCATAGGATAAACCAACTGGGAAATTGCTTTCAGGTATTTTCTATGCGGCTTCCCCATTTTACCCTCTTTATACTAAACAACAAAATTATTACCCAGTTGAAATAGATTTCGCAGTTTCTTCTTCTCTCTTTTGTAAAGCATAATAAATAAACATTGCTACAGAACGTGTAATAAACCTGCTTTCGCTCTGCAGATATAGTGTCAAATGTGTGTATTCGTCTAAATTTCTAAACCCTTCCGTCAAAGACGTTTCTCTAATTTCCTGATATACTGTACTGGATATACATGGTGTTCGTCTTCTGTAACCTTACAAAAAAAAAAAAAAGAGAGAGAGAGAGAGAGAGAGAGAGAGAGAGAGAGAGAGAGAGAGAGAGAGTGCGTGCGTGTGTGTGTGTGTGTGTGTGTGTGTGTGTGTGTGTGTGTGTGTGTGTGTGTGTGTGTGTGTGTGTGGTGTGTGTGTGTGTGTGTATGTGTGTATTCCCTCTTGTCAGTACAACCTTGAGTTAATCTGACAATAAATTGGTTTCAGTCAGTCAGTATTCCCTCTGTGAGAGATTCAGAAGGTCTGAAGTACTTTCATCATGTATTCATGCATTCATATAAAAGTTGAGAAGTGATTGACAGGTTGTTGAAAAATCCAATTCCACATTCATATAAAAGTTGAGAAATGATTGTCAGGTTGTTAAAAAAAATCTTATTCTACTGATTCAATTTTTCTCTCAGTCGTGTATTCTGGCTTAACGTCACTGATCTTATGGCTTGGGCTATGTATGTGCCGGAAACTTGTGTGGGTGTTTGACTGGCAATATGAGATTCATGTATTCACACTTTTCCAATACAGTTTTCGTGACGTGTTAATAGTGTGTCCTATGAGTAATGTGGGATGTATAAGGTTAGCGCCGTCATCTTCCACTTGATAACACGATCGCAGGTCTAAATTGCTGTGTGTGGGGGGGGGGGGGGGGGGGGGGGGGTAGTACCATGTATGGTGTACGCTGACGTGAGTTTGGAACTTGCATAAGGATTTTCACGTATATATTTCTTTTTATTATTTTTCTCCTTATAAAAGCACTGCCGATCACACATACAGTTCTGTTTATCAAGTGTGTGTGTGTGTGTGTGTGTGTGTGTGTGTGTGTGTCTGTGTGTGTGGTGTGTGTGTGTGTGTGTGTGTGTGTGTGTGTGGTGTGTGTGTGTCTGTGTCTGTGTCTGTGTGGAGAGAGTCACAGATAGAGAGTGAGAGAGAGACAGAGAGACAGAGTGAGAGAGTGAAAGAGAGGGAGAATGAGAGAGAAGGAAAATGGAATGGTTCGGTCTGGTGGAGTAGGGGCGGAGAGAGAGAGGGGGGTACAGACAGACAGACAGACAGACAGACAGAGAGGGACTGATAAAGACAGAAGTAGCTCTATCCACATCCCGGACGCACAGAAAAATAATCTGCACATTCACGTGATGTTTTGTCTGGCGGATATGAAGTTGAAAGATGGAACGACAGCATGGAAGACCATACCAGTGCACGCTCTTGCTCTCTGGGCGTTTGTATACATTTTCCCTGAAATACAAGGATAGTAGCAGTGACATGCTTTCAGAAACCAAAGTGTGCTTACATAGTTTAAGTTGTTGGTTTATAACGTGAAATGTCTGTGTCAATTCTCAGTTAATAGTAACTGACAGGTTCCCTTAAGCATCAGCTTTCAAAACATTTTCTGAGTGTATGCTATTAACGAAATCGTTTCATTCAAGCAATTTGGTTCCCAGATGAGAATTTACTTGCGGTATAATTTAATCGCCTTAAACATTTGATACAGTTGACAAAATGAATTGTGTGTGCGTCCGTCTTCCCAGTTCGTTCTTGTTTGAAATGGCACTGGCCACACAAGCCACCGGAGCCTGTAGAGATACTGTAATAGTACACGCTGCCTCAGTGGTTTCCAGCGCTTACAATTGTGGACAAGTTCTAAGCTCTTCCCAGTCCACTCGGTAATTCTGCGTGTTCACCACGGTCTGTGACTGCTTCGTCACCTGTCTCTAGGCATTGTTCCTTGGATGATGTTTGGGAACATTGCTTGATCTTGTGATATGATTCATCTGTGCATTCAAGTGAAACTTGATAACTTGTATTCCAGAATAACTTCGAATCCATCATTGGTCTTGGATCAATTCGAGAAGACAAGGGGTATGGGTGGTAAAGCACAGAAACGTGCAGATTAGTCTTTTTAAATGTAATGAACGATGCCAACTTTTGTGATCAGGAACATTGAGGCAAGAAAACATTCTGAAGGAGAGTGCCTGTCTTCCCTATGTCCATTCTGCGTGAGTATGTAAACTAGTGATAAGTTCAGCCGCAAATGCCTCACAGTGAACAAGACGCCAGCCATTAGCCTCTCTGAAATAAAACTTCCAGGCGCCGTGCAGGCTGGGAAAGCAGCGGGGTGATAATACCCTAGATCTTGAAGCAGAATCTGTGGGCACCTGTTCACTACGTCCATGAATCACCGTCAAACATGAAACGAGGTCAAGTTGTACGTGAGGTAGGATGATTTACAACGAGTACATAGAGAGGATTCTGTATACATCCGGTCGTCTTTCTTGTTGGTGTTGGCATTTGCACAATACCCCACATCCTGTTGCGAACTAATGGCGGATTCCACAGTTTCCGGTGAGGGGAGCAGGGAAGGGTTTAAGAAGCCGAGGGTGTCTCCCATATCAGCTGCACAATTGTGGGAAGGCTGGTTAATATATTTATTAAACGTTTTCAGATTTAGCGATAGCAGTTATACATAAATAAACGTTCTGTGAAATTTCACTTTTGTTTCTCTCTATGTCTCCTCTATGCAAGACCTGTTATTGTTCCCTTAACTGATGTACACTCATGAAAGTAATGGCAAGTGTGCAGGTTGCAGGAAAGTAACACACGTTGCCTTGAAGGCATCCTTGCTTCATCAGCTGAATCAGCTTATCCTGTCCTTTTTTGTAAAAACGAAGAAAACAGACAGCGATGTCTGGTAACCTGTCTGTCTGTCTCATCTAATCACACAGATGATACACTTCCGAACTGACGATAACACTCCTCACTTCTTCCATTGTTGTATACTCGATTGAAAGGTGTTTAGCTATCCCTGTTGTGTTAGGTGTGTTTTTTCTTATTCCTTCCAGGAGTCAGCCACTTTTTGCCACGTTAAGGTGTGCGTATTTTCACCAGACCGCTTGTGCTTATTCTGTCAACATAACTGTGGCAGAGACAGCCCCACTGGCGGAAGATAAGGAAAGGGAGACCGAAGTTGGAAATGGGGGATAGTTGTAGACAGTGTTTACAGCACGAAGATTTTCTGTTCTAATACATAATGTATGAAGGAAGCACTAAAATGTGCTTTTAGTGCCATCTCTGTGTGGTGTGTGTGTGTGTGTGTGTGTGTGTGTGTGTGTGTGTGTGTGTGTGTGTGTGTGTGTGTGTGTGTGTGGATGCGGATGTGGGTGGGTGTGGTTGTGTAGGATATTGTGCTGCTTAGAAGAATGCTAACAGCAAGTAACTTAAGCCCGTACTTTTTACTTTTGTCACCTTGAAAAGAAAATATTCTCTCTCTCTCCTCTCTCTCTCTCTCTCTCTCTCTCTCTCTCTCTCTCTCTCTCTCTCTTTTTTTTTTTTTCTCTCTCTCTCTCTCTCTCTTCTCTCTCTCTCTCTCTCTCCTCTCTCTCTCTCTCTCTCTCTCTCTCTCTCTCTCTCTCTCGGGTGTGGATGTGGAAATGTGGATGTAGGTGCGTGTGGTTGTGTAGGATACTATGCTGCTTAGTAGAATGCTAATAGCATGTTACTTAAGCCCGCACTGTTTACTTTTGTCACCTTGAGATAAACATTTTACTCTCTCTCTCTCTCTCTCTCTCTCTCTCTCTCTCTCTCTCTCTCTCTCTCTCTCTCTCTCTCTCTCTCTCTCTCTCTCTCTCTCTCTCTCTCTCTGGAAAGACTCCTGCCTGTGATGTAGGAGTGCTGTGAAGTACAGGGAGACAGTCGATCGGGAAAGGAGGAAAAAGAAACTGTTAAGACTCAGAAAAGAATTCAGCAGCTCTTGCTGTGTTTCAGGCGATCCCTCTACATACACCACAACCCTTCGTCGCAAGCTTTGATGTGCGCGCTGAGTTTACAGTACATTTCTTCTTCTGTTCTCCTCTTTTCTGTTGTTTGTTTTGTTTCTTCTTCTTCTTCTCTTCTTCTTCTTCTTCTCTTCTTCTTCTTCTTCTTCTTCTTCTCTTCTTCTTCTTCTTCTTCTTCTTCTTGCATTCTTCTTCGCATTCTTCTTCGCATTCTTCTTCGCATTCTTCTCCTCCTCTCCTCTTCCTTCTCTCTTCCTCCTCCTCTCTTCCTCCTCCACCTTCTTCTTCATCTTCTTTTTTCTTCTTCTTCTTCTTCTTCTTCTTCTTCTTCTTCTTCTTCTTCACTCCTTCCTCCTCCTCTCCTCCACCTTCTCCTTCTTCTTCTTCTTCGACTTCTTCTTCTTCTCCTCCTCCTCCTCCTCCTCCACCTTCTCCTTCTTCTTCTTCTTCTTTTTTCTTCTTTTTCTTCTTCTTCTCTTCTTCTTCTTCTTCTTCTTCTTCTTCTTCTTCTTCTTCTCTTCCTCCTCCTCTTTCTCCTCCTCTTCCTCCTTCTTTGCTTTCTCCTCCTCATCCTTCTCATTCTTCTTCTTCTTCTTCTTCTTCTTCTTCTTCTTCTTCTTCTTCGCATTCTTCGCATTCTTCGCGTTCTTCGCATTCTTCTTCTTCTTTTCGCATTCCTCTTCGCATTCTTCCTCTCCGTCTCTTCCTTCTCCTTCACCACCATCTCCTGAAATCCTCCTCTTTCTCCTCCTCTTCTACTCGACCTGTTCTTTCATCATCATCATCATCTCTTCTTCTTCTTCTTCTTCTTCTTCTTCTTCTTCTTCTTCTTCTTCTTCACCACCACTGCCACTCCTCCTCCTTCTCGTCTTCCTCTTTCTGCTTCTTGTCTACCTCCTCCATTGCCTCTCCTTTTTCCTCACTTCCTCCCTCCATCTCATTTTTCCCTCCTCTTTCTTCCCCTTCTCCGCTTCCTCCCCTCCCCCTCCTCCTCCGATTAGACCGCATCATCATCATCATCCTTTTTTTCGTCTCCCTCTCCTTCTTCTGTTCCTCGACTTCGTTCTCGTCTTCTTCATCTGTCCTTTGTCCATTTTTCTTTTTTTTTTTATCGTTCGATGTTCATGAATATCCTCGCGTCAAAGCACTAAAAGCAGTTAATGGAGTCCATCTTCCACTCCAAATCACAGGACTATATTTTAATGACGTCCCCTGCATAAGCCGCGGCCTGTCTGTCTAGAGGACAACGGCACCATGCCAGATGGTCTGTCTGGACGACAACGGCACCTTGCCAGATTGCCTGGCTGGAGGGGTTGCATTTCTGCCCACACCTTCTTGTCCATTTGCAGATCGACGTGTTTTCCTGAGAGGCTTTTACAGAAAAGCGTGTCCATTATCAAGTCATGTTCACAGGTACTTGCCCGAAAGGACTGTTCCAAAAGGTTCGATTTTTGATTGATGAGCGGTTGCCTGTAGATTGCAAGTGTCTTGTGGTTTTGATGAATATTCTCTTTTTTTTCCATTAACAGACATAAGATGTTCATTCATTGTTCACAAACGCGCGCGCGCGCACGCACGCACGCATCCTTGCACGCATGCGATCACGCACTCACGCACGCACGCATGCACGCACGCACCCCTGTCCCCCCCCTCCCCACACACACACACACACACACTGCGCACGCGCGTGTTTGCACGTGTGGTGTGTGTGTGTGTGTGTGTGTGTGTGTGTGTGTGTGTGTGTGTGTGTGTGTGTGTGTGTGTGTGTGTATACACGCGGGCGTGAACGTATTTTGTTTGTATTGAATGGAGCAGAGGATGGGGTGATGATAAGTGATGAAGAAAAGGGGAGGGCATAACCGTGATAGGGGTGGCGGTGGCTAAAAACGGGGCACTTAACTTCTGTACGGGAAGTGACTACTTAATTGATCGCATAAAAGCACAAATCAAAAACCAGAATATTCAAACAATAAGCAGGTGATCTCAAAGATGGTTTCTTGTGACCAGCCATTTGAATGTTTGCTATAGGCTCTATAGAGATGATAAAAAGATAAGTACAGTCAAAGGATTGTTTTTCTAATTGTTTTACATCGAAAGCCAAATAGTTTATGAATAAAGAAAAGAATAACAAATGTCAGAATCAGACGATGTTACTCAACTAGAGCCAAGCGAAGACCACAAAGTCTACAGCCTCTCGGCGCTTTAGACAGAACACACAATCATAGCAACAAGAAGACGACAAAGAATGCAACACCTCTCAAGAAGGGAGCAGCTTGCTCATCTGGAGTAAGTCATCTGCACTGGTTTATCAGCTAAGACAGCAAAATTGATTAAGAGCAGGTTACTTTGTCTGGGGAGGGAATGGGAGGAAGGTTGGGAGTTGTGTCAGAAATCTACTGGGGCCCAAAAATGTTGAGAGGGGAAAGGGGGGCAAGGGTAGAATATTTTAATTTTCAATTTAAGTACATTTGCTGAAAAGACGTGGCTGGGAATGGGAGAATAAGGAGTGTGTGTGTCGGGGAGGGGGGAGGGAGCAGGCGGAGTGAGGAGTAGGAGGTGGACCATCTGCACATTAGCAGTACCTACCAGTGGAAGAATTACTTAGTTGTATGACGACTTTAACCCCCCTCCCCCCTCCCCCATGCACTTGGGATGTGCCTTCATTTTTTTAAATGTGATTGAATAGCATAAAAGCATACTTCCCTGAGGCAGAAAGACAGTGGCGAACTATTCGTCTCAATGTAGAACCGTGTTAAGGGAGCTGATCATATTCAGCAGAAAATGGGATAGTATAAACTGAGTACCTGACCTGTAGGTTTTTCTGTTTTTACTGCTAGCATTATGTAACTGGATGCTTTGTGTCTTCGTTCGTATGCATGTCTGAGAACAAAGAGATCACTGACTGGCCTAGCACCCGGTACACTAATGAGACTCCTTTCGGGACAGTTGTAATGATTGTTGTTGTTGTTCACATTCCCTTTCTTCTTCTTTGGAACAAAACTGATAACCCGACAACACTGTGTACATCGTTCAGTTTCACATCACTACACTACATACTTTTTACTTTCAATATTTATCGTCACAACAGGTTTATATGTGAAATTCTGGCTGCTCTCCACTTGCAGGGCGTATCGCCATATTACGAAGCCACCCATCTTTTCCGTTTGTGTTCGCTTCTGTTTACAAACCAAGGTGACAGTTCTTAGGAATTTTGCCAGAAACAGCTCTCTTGTGCGCGTGCGTGTGGTTCACTTGCGTACAGGGAGCACCTATTGCACATTACACCGTGATTTATTGCTTCGTCTGGGACACCACCGCTTTAAGATCTAGACAGGGGATTCAAGGAAGGAGCAAGGGGAGCTATGTACCCGACGTGTGTTTGTTCCCCAGCCTGAGCACGTTATCCACTGAATCACAGCTGCGCTTGGAATAATGCTCAGCTGGAGGCTTTAGGGTGGCTAACTGGTATTTCTGTTTCATGCATCTCTAAAGGACCATGCCTTCTATTTGCAGACCACTTTGCTTTGCTTCCCTTAAAGTTGGCTGCTCACATCCGTGTACTGCGTTCTATTTGCAGACCACTTTGCTTTGCTTCCCTTAAAGTTGGCTGCTCACATCCGTTTGCTGAATGACAAACATTATCACACCTTTCCTAACTGAAAATCATTTGACTTTTTAATGTTTAATGTTTAGAATGGCCAGCATCATATCTGGTCAACATTGTTTCTTATTCGGAACACATACAGCAAGGCAGTCGATATCAGACTTTTCTTCATTATAGTAATAATCGTTATTAGAATGTAACCAGTTTTATTGCTATCTCTCAAATTTCATTACCTGAAAGTAAACATTGCTTTGTAACAATGAAAAAAATGATTACTGATCCTTTATCCATAAAATCCAGGAGATGTCAAGAAAACAAAAATGATCTTTAAAAAAGAAAACAAAATGAAAAGAAAGAAAAGAAAACAGTTGACAGTAAATGTGCATACAGATAAAACGTTATGGATATATGAACGGTGGAAGCAATGTGCACGAAGTAAACTTTCACATCTGAATCATTTGCACCGGATCCTTTCATTGTCATTGTTGCTATATTTGTTTTGTTTTTAAGCTGCGTTTTTATCGGAAAATAGAGCAACTGTAGGCGGAAGCTGAGCCAAGAGAATTAAAGCTGACATTAATATTTCTTTGGCTTCTTTTTGTCTGTTGCACAAAGCGCCTGTGACGGGAGAGAAGGCGGACACAAAATTGTCTCAGAGTAAATTGGTGATAAAAAAGAAAGAAAAGGGGAAAGGGGTTCCACTGTGAGTGTGGCATGGCAGTGGAACGCCAGGGGAGAGGTGCAGCTCTCCTTTGAGGGATACTGATGTGGGCGGTCAGTGTCGGGCGGTCAGTGTCAACTTCCAGCCATATTGGTGACGACGGGTCTAGCCTGTGTCGCTGGGGGACGGCTCCTGGAGATGTGAGGAAATCGGCGATGGAGCGCTGCCTGACTGCGATCACCGTGGCCTGGGTAACCATGTTCTGAGGTCAGGCAGACATGGGGGCACTCCTTATGGGGTTTGGGCTGAAAAATTGCCCTCTCGGCCGTAGTCTACATCATTGCAAATGTATGCCTTTTTGAAACTGCTGCTATTGTCCATTGATAATTCTGCTACCCACATGTAGTCATTTAAATCAAATCGTCTCCGCCTCATAGATTAATTGATTTATTAGCTTATTCCAGTGGCTCTTTCCATCCCGTTCCTTTATTTCTAATTATTTTCATTCAGACGTTAAAACTGTCATTGTCTCTGACAGAGAGATTGTTGAAAACATGCTTTTTGTTGTGGTTGTCTGCCCAGAATTATTGTAGGCTTCTCTTGAGACGACTTGCATTGTCAGTTATTATTTTTCATTCCCATCCTTCCCTCTCACCTCCACTCATCTCTACCCTCTCTCTCTCCCCTCTCTCTCTCTCTCTCTCTCTCTCTCTCTCTCTCTCTCTCTCTATCCCCCTCCCCCCCCCCCCCCCCCGTGCCATTCCAGGTTAATTCTGTGGGTGCTCCCCGGGCACCTGCAAGCAAACAAGCGAGGAAATCCGACGCCTTCGTGCATTGCCGCAAGTAACAAGACGAGTCAAGGGGACGAGGCTTTAATCCCTGCGCTTTGCATTCAATTGTATGGGCGTCAACAAGGCATTTTTCTCCGCCATGTATCATATTGTTTATAAAGAGCCCTCAAGACAGAATAAAGCGCCACCCAATTCGTTCGTCTGCATTTGTTTGTTTGTTTCTTTCTTTCTTTTTTTTCTTTTTTTTTTTTTTTTGCTTTGTTTTGTTTTGAATGGGCTGCAAGGAAAATGATCCATTACACGCACAAAAAAGAGTGTGCGCTCCTGCAAATGTTTATAACAACGAGGAGGGGTCGGGTATGGAGGCTATGGTCACTGATTATCTTGAAGCAATGTCTTGTTTACAAATGTTTTATCTTTTAAAGGCATGTTATTCTTTTCTGTTCCTATATAGTGCATTTTTTTAATTCTTGCTTGGAAAGATATGTGGTGAAAAAGAAATCATGTATATTTTCTTGTATTTTTCAAAAATGTTTCACTTTTGTTCAATAGCATTTGGCTTCTACAATAACTTTCTCTTCTCTTCTTTCTTCTTTCTTCTTCTTCTTCTTCTTCTTCTTCTTCTTCTTCTTCTTCTTCTTCTTCTTCTTCTTCTTCTTCTTCTTCTTCTTCTTCTCCCCCCACCTCTCTCTGTCTCTCTCTCTCTCTGTCTTTGTATGTCTGTCTGTCTGTCTGTCTGTCTGTCTGTCTGTCTCTCTCTCTCTCTCTCTCTCTCTCTCTCTCTCTCTCTCTCTCCTCTCTCTCTCTCTCTCTCTCTCTCTCGATGAGTATGTAAATAATGTCTGATACTATCTATATATTTAAAACGATGATACCAAAGACTGCCCCCTGTCTCCACTCTGTAGGCAGCTCATATAATCCAGTGACAAGAAGATGATAAAGAATGCTCTAACTCCAATGCATGCAACATATCCCAAGAATAAAGCAGCCTTCATGTCTGGAGTAAGTCACCCCCACTGATCTATCAGCAACAACAACAAAATTGGCTAGGGATGGATCGCTTTGTTTAGGGAGGGGGTGGGAAGAATCTTTGGAGCGATATCAGAATCTACAGGGGCCGAAAACATTGAGCAGCAGAAGGGAGGACGTTGAGTGTGTAGGTTTTCTTTTTTTTTATTGAAGTATATTTGCTGAAAAGTTGATGGTGGACATGGACAAATCAGGAATTTGGCGGGTATAGAGGAAGAAGGGTGTTCTATGTATCCATTCGTTAACTGTCAATAAAAGAAATACTGTTTCTTCTTTGGCAGCATCCATGTGGCTTCGCGTGCTTGATTCACGATAAATGGTAAGTTCAAGATGTCTCATTTTACCGCATATTTTCAAGCTGCATCCATAGGAAGA
>CM031595.1:152361674-152364174 GCA_018398815.1 Conus ventricosus
GCTGCTGCTGCTGCTTCTACTGCTGATTCTTCTTTCTCTTCGTCTTCTTCTTCTTCTGCCTGTCCTCCTACTCTTTCTCTTCCTCCTCCACCTCATCTTTCTGGTCCTCGCCCTCGTCCTGTCCTCCTGCTTCTTTTTCTTCTTTCTATTCTTCTCCTCCTTTCTTCTTCTTCTTCGCATTCTTTTTCTTCTTCGTCGTCGTCGTCGTCGACGTCGTCGTCTCCTCTTCTTCTTCTTCGTCGTCGTCGTCGTCGACGACGTCGTCGTCGTCTCCTCTTCTTCTTCTTCTTCTTCTTCTTCATGTGAAACGGCTTTGTGTCGGATCACAAATTTATGGCTAAAAGATATCAACAACAGGAAAGCAGTTGGTGTAGTGTTTATTGATTTAACAAAGGCTTTTGATTTAATTAATCACAATATACTGCTAAAAAAGCGTAATGTTTACGGCGTCGACAACAATACGGAATCATTTTTTAGATCTTATTTGTCGAACCGTACGCAATCTGTTTTTTCACGAGGTGCCACAGGGATCAATCTTAGGTCCCCTGTTGTTCTCCCTCTACATAAATGATCTCCCTTTATCAATTCAAAATGCAGTGTGTGATTTGTTCGCTGATGCTACATCTTTACAATATTCTAGTCATAGCATCGATGAAATTAATTATCATTTAAATGCAAGCATAAAATCAGTGGAAGACTGGTGTGTGATTCAAATGACATGCTTGTTCATCCTCATAAAACCGAGTCTATGTTAATATGTGCACGTCAAAAAAGACAAGTCATAAAAGAAGCAAAATTAAAAATAATGTACAAAGATAAAACAATAAAAGTTACAAAGCACAAATTATTAGGCATCATCATCGATGAAAATCTTTCCTGGCACGATCAGATCCATAACCTAATCAAACAAGTCTGGTGTTGTGTGTTCCAGCTGTCACAGATGAAACACTTTCTCAACGAACATTTACGAAAAATGTATTATTTTGCTTTTGTTCAGGCTCGATTAGACTACTGCTCTATTATCTGGGGTAAATGTGCGCCATCTACCTTAAAACCACTTTTTTCATTGCAAAAACGAGCCATTAAGATGATCAGCTGTCAGAAACAATCCGATCCTTCTATGCGTGATGTATTTAGGTACAATAGAATACTGCCTCTTCACTCAAATATAACATTCAACACTCTGATTCTTATGCACAAAATTGTTCATGACGCATGCCCAGATTATTTAAAATCAATAGTACATTTACATCACCATCATGATTCGCTCAGATTCATTATTCCTAAAGCTAATTTAGATTTATTCAAACAAGTTTCTCCTTCTGTGGCTGTAAAGAATGGAACACACTTCCAGCAAAACACAGAAATATTTCCCAATTATCAGCTTTCAAAAATGAAGTAAAGTTACTTCTTTTTGATACTCATGACTGACCTATGCGTAGACATTAGCCTGACTATACATACGGGAGAAAAAAAAATAGTGTACTGCTGATAAACGATGCAATTGATTGAGGTGTGTGTATGTGTGTGTGTGTGTGTGTGTGTGTGTGTGTGTGTGTGTGTGTGTGTGTGTGTGTGTGTGTGTGTGTGTGTGTGTGCGTGTGTGTGTGAGGGGGGGGAGGACAGAGAGAGAGAGAGAGAGAGAGAGAGAGAGAGAGAGAGAGAGAGAGAGAGAGAGAGAGAGAGAGAGAGAGAGATTTTAAGCATGAAATCGTTATATTGATGTTATTTTGTAATTCGATGTTACCTTACTTTTTTAAATTGTAGTTGTTGTTGGGCAGAATTGTAAAAAGGCCTTCAATGAGCCTAATTCTCAACCCATTAAAGATCCATTCCATTCATTCCATTCTTCTTCTTCTTCTTCTGCTTCTTCTTCTTCTTCTTCTCTTCTTTCTTCTTCTTCTTCTTCTTCTTCTTCTTCTTCTTCTCTTCTTCGCATTCTTCTTCTTCTTCTTCTTCTTCTTCTTCTTCTTCTTCTTCTTCGCATTCTTCTTCTTCGCATTCATCTTCTTCGCATTCTTCACATTCTTCTTCTTCTCCTCCTCCCCCTCCCCCATCTGTCCTTTTCCTGCTCTTCCCACTGTACTCCTCCCTCTCCTTGTCCATCTCTTTTTCCTTTTCCTCGTTTTTATTCTCCTTTTTCCTGCATTTCCTCCTTTACCTCCTCATCATTCCTCTCTTGCTCCCTCCCGTTTCTGCGCGTCTTCTTCCTCCTTTCCTCTCTGCTTCTTCTACTCCTTCGTCTCGTATCTTATTTCTTCCTGCGCTTCCTTTCTGTACGTTTTCTTTTTCTTTTTTTTTTCTTTTTGTATTTTTACTTCAGGGATATCTTCACGTCAAAGCACTAAAAGCTGTAAATGGGGTCCAGTCATCGGAATGTAGTTAAGTGACATTCCCTGCATAAGACACGGTCTGTCTCTCCGGCGAACATCGCTTCAATGACAGGTTATCTGGCGTGCTCTGCTTGGGGGGTGGGGGGAGGGGGGCGGGGGATTGCAGG
>CM031595.1:152369174-152374174 GCA_018398815.1 Conus ventricosus
TCTCTCTCTCTCTCTCTCTCTCTCTCTCTCTCTCTCTCTCTCTCTCTCTCTCTTCTCTCCATGAGTAGTGACCAAAAAGGTTTCTTTTATCAGCTGTCTGATACTAGCCACGTAAGTAAACAGAAGATTACAAAGCCAACACGTGTCTCCGCTTTGTAGGCAGAGCATATAATCATGGTGACAAGAAGATGACAGAGTATGCACCCTCTCGAAAGAATGCACTATCTCCCAAGAATGAGCGGTTTCTTGTCCGGAGTAAGTCATGCGCACTGATGTATCAGGACGGACAGCAAAATCAACCAGGAGTAGATTCCTCTGTCCAGGAGGGGAAAGGTTGGGGGATGAGCACTCTAAAAGATCTCAGTGGCCAGAAAATATTGAAGGAGAAGGGGGATGGTTCTCATTTTCTGTTTGGCGAATGAGTGCATGTGCCAGACGAAGGGGGACTGGAGAATGGGTTGTGGGATGAGTGTGGAGGCAAAATCCGGTGGCAAAAGAATGACCTATATGTATTTGTCAAATGGCGTTCTTTCATTTTTTTTCCATGAATTCACGTTTGCTGCACTTTCAGATCTTCGTCTTAATTTTTCATTTCCTTTCATTCAGATTTTGTTTCTTTCTTTCAAAATGTCAAATTTCTACGAGTAGTAAGACAACGCAGGACCACCATACCTATATCCATGTCCACCATACCCTGCATCCATCGTGTCCACCATACCCTGTATCCATGTCCACCATACGCGGCATCTATGTCCACTATACCTTGTATCTATTGAAATTAGAGCCACGTTAAGCAAACTGATTATGAGAAAACCAGTAAATACGAAAGGATACCCTACTTTACAAACAGTTTGTTTTTTTCTAATTACTGTTGGTATCCTATAAAGGACTGGAAGAGATGATTCTGTTATCTCTATCTAGTTGCACATGAGTGAAAACAAAGAGACACCTGACCACCCATGCTTTTGGCATGTCACTGTCTATGACACAGTGTTAATCATTGTTGACATATTTCACAATCTAATGATTAACATATTTCACAATCTATCACTTCTCCTGAATGAAAGTGATGTTCCGTTGACTTGTACATCTTTCAGCCAGTCTTTAATCCAATAAATTGCATATTTCTTTACTCGCGGCATCTTTTACTGAGAGAGGTTTGAGTGTATGTCAAAGTCGGGTTGTTCTCCTCTTGCAGAGAGCATTGCCATAGCACGAAGCCACCCATGTTTGTTTGTGGGTTTTTTTCGGTCTGTGTGCGTTTCTGCTTATGAATCAAAGCTGACAGCTCTTTCGAAGTTTTGCCAGAAAAAAAATCTTTTGTTGCTTTGTTTCACTTGCGTGTAGTGTGTTCGTACTACACACGATACGTCGGTGGTTTGTGCCCTAAAAGAGATGCCCACTCGTACTACACACGATACGTCGGTGGTTTGTGCCCTAAGAGAGATGCCCACTCTCAAATCAAGACAGAGAGCGCGAGGAAGGAGTAGTAGATTGCATAACCACCTTGGATAAAACTGAAACCAAGAACCCGCCTTTTTTCCCTTGAATACGCTATCCATTAAGCCACAGCGACACTTTGAATATCGTTGTGCTGGAGGACAACGGATGGCCGACTTGTCTTCCTGCTAAAGGATATCATACAGCCTATTCTGTCCACCTTGCTTCTTTGAAAGTTAGCCAGTCCTTTTCGTTGACTGAATGTAAAATATGATTACGCTTTTCCTTGCGTAAAGTCTTGTGACTGATTCTCTTCGGCTGAGATATAATGATGTCTGTTTACAATATTTAACTGGGATCTCATGGAATATTGATTCTTGTTTGAAAAATATATGTTTAAGGATTTAGGTTTGGACTTTCAGCTTTTCTGTCATGAAAGCTGTAGTAATTTCATGATATAGCCAGCTTCGCTGATATTTTTCAACCTGTTTTCCTCATCTTTTCTAGAGGCAAATCCTGGATCGTTACGATCAAATGAACTAGCTTGGAAAACTTTATCCATAAAATCTTGTAGATGTAAAAAGAAATAAACGTAAGACGAACAAGATGCAAAGCATATAAACGTACTCCCAGTTTATCTTGAATATGCGTGAGGTATTCCATAAAGAGGAAAAACCGTTTGGGGCCGTTATAGCCGTTAGTAATGGCTATTCTGGTAAACATGGGCCATCATCTGTGACCTATAATGAACATACCTACACATTTTCAGAAAGATGGGCCAAATACTTTCTGAGATTTTCCGTAAAGAAGAAAACCGTTATGGGACGTTATAGTTGTTAGTAACGGCTATAACGGTAAACTAAAACATCGGACATCATCCGTGACCCATAATAAACATACCCTCAAATTTTCAGAAAGATCGGCCCAGTAGTTGTTTCTGGAGCGAGTGGAACACATTTTGACCACGGAAAGACAGACACACAGACAGTATTTCTTCGTTCCCATTGTAAAGTACTCCCTGTTCTACAAGAACTGGGAGTACAAAAAGAGAATCGAAAGAAAAGGAAATAATATTGGCAGCAAATGTGCATGCAAAACATTACGGTTATTTGAATAAAAGAAGCAATGTGCACGAGGTAAATTTTTCGTATGTAAAGCATTTGACCCCGGGTGCATTGTTGTTTTTGTTTGTTGATATTTGCAAGCTTTTTTTTAAGTTAAGAAGAAGCGCGACTGCAAGCAAATAATGAAGCAGGAAAACTTGAATTTGACTCTCTCTCTCTCTCTCTCTCTCTCTCTCTCTCTCTCTCTCTCTCTCTCTCTCTCTCTCTCTCTCTCTCTCTCTCTCTCTGATGTAAAGGTTTTTGTTTGGATGTGTGTGTATGTGTGTGTGTGTGTGTGTGTGTGTGTGTGTGTGTGTGAGCGTGTGCGTGCGTGCGTGCGCGCGCGCGCGCGCGCGCGTGTGTGTGTGTGTGTGTGTGTGTGTGTGTGTGTGTGTGTGTGTGTGTGTGTGTGTGTGTGTGTGTGTGTGTGTGTGTGTGTGTGTGTGTGTGTTTATTTGTAAGACTCACTTGTGACGAGAGAGAAGGAAAGTGCAGAACAGCTTGGAGTGAAATAAAAGGGAAAGCATGGGGGTTCTGAGTACGAAAGGGAAGAGAAAGAGAAGGGAAAAGAAGAGGAAGAGAAAGGAAGGAAGAAGACAGATGAGGAAAGGAAGGAAGGAGGAAGAGAAAGAAAGGAAGGAAGGAGGCAGAAGAAGGTGGTGGGAAGGCAAGGAAGGCCTGAAGCAGAGGAAGTGAGGAAGGAAGGAGGAGAGAAAGCAAGGAAGGAAGCAAGCAAAGAAGGCATAGACGGAGACATAGAAGGAAAGAAAGGAAAGGAGCAAAGAAGGCAAGGAAGGAAGAAGGCAGAGGTGGCAAGGAAGGGGCAAGACAGTGAAGGAAAAGGGGAGAAGAAAAGGACGGAAAATAACAGAGAAAGGAAGGAAAAGGGGAGAAGAAAAGGACGGAACATAACAGAGAAAGGAAGGAAAAGGGGAGAAGAAAAGGACGGAACATAACAGAGAAAGGAAGGAAAAGGCAGAAAATACGAGAAAAGAGCCAAATATGGACAGCCAGAGCCAGTAAAGGGAAGGAAGGGGCCAGAGCCAGAAAAGAGAAGGAAGGAGCCAGAGCCAGACAAGAGAAGGAAGGAGCCAGAGCCAGAAAAGAGAAGGAAGGAGCCAGAGCCAGACGAGAGAAGGAAGGAGCCAGAACAAGAAAAGAGAAGGAAGGAGCCAGAGCAAGACGAGAGAAGAAAGGAGCCAGAGCCAGAAAAGAGAAGGAAGGAGCCAGAGCCAGACGAGAGAAGGAAGGAGCCAGAGCCAGACAAGAGAAGGGAGGAGCCAGAGCCAGTAGAGGGAAGGAAGGAGCCAGAGCCAGACGAGAGATGGAAGGAGCCAGAGCCAGACAAGAGAAGGAAGGAGCCAGAGCCAGAAAAGAGAAGGAAGGAGCCAGAGCCAGACAAGAGAAGGAAGGAGCCAGAGCCAGTAAAGAGAAGGAAGGAGCCAGTGCCAGACGAGAGACGGAAGGAGCCAGAGCCAGGAAAGAGAAGGAAGGATCCAGAGCCAGTACAGGGAAGGAAGGAGCCAGAGCCAGACGAGAGATGGAAGGAGCCAGAGCCAGACAAGAGAAGGAAGGAGCCAGAGCCAGACGAGAGAAGGAAGGAGCCAGAGCCAGACGAGAGAAGGAAGGAGCCAGAGCCAGACGAGAGAAGGACGGAACCAGAGCCAGAAAAAAGAAGGAAGGAGCCAGAGCCAGTAAAAGAAGGAAGGGGCCAGAACCAGAAAAGAGAAGGAAGGCGCCAGAGCCAGTAAAGACAAGGAAGGAGACAGAGCCAGAAAAGGGAAGGAAGGAGCCAGAGCCAGAAAAGGGAAGGAAGGAGCCAGAGCCAGAAACGAGAAGCGAGGAGCCAGAGCCAGAAAAGAGAAGGAAGGAGCCAGAGCCAGAAAAGAGAAGCGAGGAGCCAGAGCCAGAAAAGAGAATGAAGGAGCCAGAGCCAGACAAGAGAAGGAAGGAGCCAGAGCCAGAAAAGAGAAGCAAGGAGCCAGAGCCAGAAAAGAGAAGAAAGGAGCCAGAGCTAGACAAGAGAAGGAAGGAGCCAGAGCCAGACAAGAGAAGGAAGGAGCCAGAGCCAGACAAGAGAAGGAAGGAGCCAGAGCCAGAAAATAGAAGGAAGGAGCCAGAGCCAGAAAATAGAAGGATGGAACCAGAGCCAGAAAAGAGAAGGAAGGAGCCAGAGCCAGAAAAGAGAAGGAAGGAGCCAGAGCCACAAAAGAGAAGGAAGGAGCCAGAGCCAGACAAGAGAAGGAAGGAGCCAGAGCCAGACAAGAGAAGGAAGGAGCCAGAGCCAGAAAAGAGAATGAAGGAGCTAGAGCCAGAAAAGAGAAGGAAGGAGCCAGAACCAGAAAAGAGAAGGAAGGAGCTAGAGCCAGACAAGAGAAGGAAGGAGCCAGAGCCGGAAAAGAGAAGGAAGGAGCCAGAGCCAGAAAAGAGAAGGAAGGAGCCAGAAAGGGGACAGAG
>CM031595.1:152379174-152399174 GCA_018398815.1 Conus ventricosus
AAACAAAGTAAACAGAGGAATAAATACAAACTGATAATCTACAACTACTGCACCTAACGTTTTTTTTCCCCATTTTTCTATGTTGTTCTGTCTCATTTTCTATGCCACTCTAGTGCCATTGCACCCGAGCCACTCCATTTGGCTTCCTATCCACAGCCCCAGCACGGCTTGTCCCGCCACAGCCCCAGCACGGCTTGTCCCGCCACAGCCCCGGCACCAGCAATCCACACGGAGCTGTCACTGTCAAGCTGTCAAGAGGCAACACCGGAGGAAATCTTGCACTGCTGGCAAGCCACTTCGGTGGTGTTCAGTTGTGCCTGGTTTGATCCAACATACGCAGGACACCACCTACTAAGCCTTCAATGGACGACAATTATCGCTTATTCGCGGAGCCAGCGTGCGTGAGCGCTCCCTCCTGAGGGCACTACCACGTCCCTTCAACGACAGCCCCCGTGAAAAAGCCGATTCCGATAGTACCTCACTAAGAGCACAGACGTAGAGATGACACCGAAACTGAGGTCAGCATGAGAGGAGGGCGTTAAGGGCCACAGAAAGTGAGACATTCTTTTCGTGCTGATCAATGAGGATGAGGACGATGAAGATGATGCTACAGATTTCCATTCTAGTCCGAGACTGCGTGACAGAGCCGTATTTCATGCTTTCCGTATCTGCTTAGTTGTGTGCCATCTGCAGATTGAGAGATTTTGTGCTCCACCTTCTTCAATATGTTTATTTTCTCTTTTCATAACTGCAAGGACTTCAACACGCATTACAAAAGGTATGGTGAAAATGGGTCTCTTTATCGATAATTTCGTTCAACAGTGAACCATGGTGATGTTGTTCCTTTTACTATCACTGTTGACTTCACCTTGCTCTAAAACGTTTTGATCCACCAAGTAATATTTTCAAGAAGACCACAGAACTGCAAGACTTTATATGTAAATTGCCAGCTTGCTGAATCAAATGCTTTCTCAAAGTCCAGGAGACCTGTTAACTTTTTTTTCCTGTTTAGGAATTTCATTTCATTAGATATTACTCTGGCATTATCACCAGTGTGTCCACCAGGAATAAACCCTGTTTGATCTTCACTTGTTATTGAGGGTAAAACTTGTTTTATTGCTCCAGCAGTTGTAAAGAAAATGAAAATAAAAACAGAAAAGAGAAGAGAAGAAAAACAACAGAAAAGAAAAAAAAAGCAGCTAGTGCAGGTATGCACATAAAATAACATTTACTTGAGCCAAAGTAGCCATATGTACGAATTACATTTTTCATATGCGAAACATATGCCCCGGGCGCTTTGTTCGTGTTGTTGTTTTTATTTGGTTTGTTTTTAAACTCGGGCGGGGAGGGGGGGGGGAGTAAAGTTGGAATAACTGCAGGCGAGAATGAAGCAAGAGACTCGGAGATGATTTTTGTTTTCAGTTTGCATGGTGCACAAATGCCTGGAGGGTAGGAGGGTACAAAATGGCTTGAAGTCAAATGGCGATGAAAAGGAAAGGACGGGGGCGGAGTGCGGAGAAGGTGGCGAGACATAAAAGGGAAGGAAAGCGGTAGAGAAGGAAAGGAAGGAGATAATAATGGAAGGAAGCAGACGGAAAACGGGAGACAGGAAGGCAGCCAAGAAGTTACAGAAGAGGAGAAAGAAGACGGTGACTGGAAAGAGGGAGACAGGAAGGCAGCCAAGAAGTTACAGAAGAGGAGAAAGAAGACGGTGACTGGAAAGAGGGAGACAGGAAGGCAGCCAAGAAGTTACAGAAGAGGAGAAAAAAGACGGTGACTGGAAAGAGGGAGACAGGAAGGCAGCCAAGAAGTTACAGAAGAGGAGAAAGAAGACGGTGACTGGAAAGAGGGAGACAGGAAGGCAGCCAAGAAGTTACAGAAGAGGAGAAAGAAGACGGTGACTGGAAAGAGGGAGACAGACAAGGGAAGAAAGAAGGTAGAGAAAGGAAAGAAGGCAGAAAAGTGAAGGACGGCGGCAGAGAAGGGAGGGAAGGGAAAGAGATAAGGGGAAGAAGGAGGTAGAAAGGAAAGGAAGGAGTCCAAGACAGGAAGAAGAGAAAAAGAAAGGAAAGGAGGGAAGCAACGAAGGGAATGAGGAAGACAGAGAAGGAAAAGAAGGAGGCAGGAAAGCGAAAGAAGCAGGCAGAGACGGAACGGATGCCGATAGAGAAGGATAGAAAAGAAGCAGAGAATTATGAACAGGATATGACATTATTTTACTGACATCTGTAAAAAGTCTGCTCCAACGGGGTTGGAAGTGGACAGTTTTGAAAGAGATTAATTCATACATTTTAAATATAATCATGATGATCGTATATACCTAACCTTTTGTGCATGGTTTCAAAAACATTATCTAAATATGACCTGAGGCGAGTATAAGGGCTATATCGGCACTGCAAAAGGAAAGGGAATGAAAAAGAAAGGAACAGACAACTCTAAAGGTTTTTTATGCATGTCGTTCAAATGGGCTTGGGTTCATGTTTAGCCTATGATGGTCTTACAGCCAGACGATTTCTCATCAACAGATAGTGCATACGCCCAGAGTGCCTGATCTGTCTGCTATCGTGCTCTTGGTCCGCCATCGTTTCGACATGAATTCCAGTGTAACAAGCGATACATTCCTGCCAAATATACCACTAAGGGAAGTCATCTAGTGGAGTTTCGGACAGGGGGCCCCTGTTCCTAACCCCACGAGATAACCTCCTTTTGAAAGACAGCTTTCTGTCAAACATCAAAGACGGATTCATTTAATCAATAAATGTGTCAAATTGTGCGTTTATTTGACATTTATACAAGATTAAGATGCTTAGTAATTAAAATCCACTTTGATCCTTGACAGAAAGCAAACGCAAGGGAGAGAAATGTTCGCAAGCGAGTGTGTGATAGTTATCTTTCTGCGCAGAGTGACTCCGTGTGTCACACCGACCCCTCAGATGTTTGAATTAAAGTCGCCAGCAAGGTGGCGAACAAAATGATGTCACCATCACATTGCCTTTGACATCACAAACGACCAAAAATTGTCACGTCACTGATATTCTATGGAACATTCCCGTCGGTCTTTTGGATGTCATTTCTTTGAAAGGGGTCAAGTAAGCAAATTACATGAGTGAGAATAAAGAGGAGGAAAGGGGTCAAGTAAGCAAATTACATGAGTGAGAATAAAGAGGAGGAAAGGGGTCAAGTAAGCAAATTACATGAGTGAGAATAAAGAGGAGGAAAGGGGTCAAGTAAGCAAATTACATGAGTGAGAATAAAGAGGAGGTAGACAGTCGAGAAAAGAGGTTTGGAACAAAAGTTTCAGTTTCATCAAGGAGGTGTCACTGCGTGTGGACTTAGTCCCATATACGCTAAACCACATCCGCTTAGTTTTGAGAGCACACTGCTCATGATTTAAAGCTGATAGATAAGTAAATTAATAACCAAGACGACAGAACTTAAGAAAAGAACCTCGTGGCTACAGGTTAGCATATGTCTGGAGCAAAAGGAAACAGCACCAAAAATGCTTTTAAAAAGACAGAAAGAAGGGAGGCAGAGAACGGAAGGGCAAACCAGAAAAGCAGGAAAGTGTTCATTGAAATGAAAGAGGCAGACCCAGAGAGGAAAGAATGGGGGCAGTGAAGAGAAGGAAAGCGGGAGATAGGAAAGGAAGCCGGGAGGCTTAGAAAGGAAATGGCTGATCAGAAGGGGCAGAACAGACAAAGGAATACGAGAGAGCCAGAAAACAAAGAGAGCAGCGAAGGGGAGGAATGCCCAGTGAAGGAAGAATGGATGCGGACAGACAGACACACAGACAGCATTTCTTCGTTCCCATTGTAAAGTACTCCCTGTTCTGTAAGAACTGTGAGTACGAAAAGCCAAACGAAAAGCCAGAAGAGCACGGAGAGCGACAGAGAGAGGATGAAGGTAATCAGGAAAGGAAAAATGGAGACAGAGAAAGGAATGACATTCAGAAAAAAAGAAGATCGGAGACAGAGAAGGCAATGGGAATGAGAGAAAGCGAAGGGAGAGCCAAAAAAAACAACAAAGAAAGGAGCCACAGAGGGGAAGGAGAGAGCGGGTATATGAAAAGGGAGGCGGAGGGGTAAAAGAAAGAGAGCACCAAACCGATGGAGGCAGAGAAGGAAAGGAGACAGCCAGGTAAGAAATACACAAAATAATGAAAGGAAGGAGTGACCCAAGAAGCGGAACAATGGTGCAGAGAAGGAAAGGAAAGAGCCTGGAAGAGAGGAATAGGAGTAGAGAAAGAAAGGAAAGAGCCTGGAAGAGAGGAATAGGAGTAGAGAAGGAAAGGAAAGAGCCTGGAAGAGAGAAATAGGAGTAGAGAAGGAAGGGAAAGAGCCTGGAAGAGAGGAATAGGAGTAGAGAAGGAAAGGAAAGAGCCTGGAAGAGAGGAATAGGAGTAGAGAAGGAAAGGAAAGAGCCTGGAAGAGAGGAATAGCAGTAGAGAAGGAAAGGAAAGAGCCTGGAAGAGAGGAATAGGAGTAGAGAAGGAAAGGAAAGAGCCTGGAAGAGAGGAAGGAATAGCAGTAGAGAAGGAAAGGAAAGAGCCTGGAAGAGAGGAATAGGAGTAGAGAAGGAAAGGAAAGAGCCTGGAAGAGAGGAACAGGAGTAGAGAAGGAAAGGAAAGAGCCTGGAAGAGAGGAATAGGAGTAGAGAAGGAAAGGAAAGACCCTGGAAGAGAGGAATAGGAGTAGAAAAGGAAAGGAAAGAGCCTGGAAGAGAGGAATAGGAGTAGAGAAGGAAAAGAAAGAGCCAAATAATAAAAGGAGGGCAGAAAAGGAAGGGCAGAGACAGGAAAAGGAAGACGGGAGGCAGAAAAAAGAAGGCGAGAGATTCAGGTTAAGGAAGAGGGTGGGCAGACAAAGGATAAAGTGTGTAAACACAAGAGGAAGGCAGGCAACGAAGGGACACAGAGAGCAATACAATTTTTGAAAAAGATGGGGATCAGTAGGGGAAAAAAATCAGGAAAAGAGATGGGAAAAGTAGAGAACCAGAAAGAGAAGAAGGGCGTTGGAGAAGAGAAGGAGCGCCTAGAAGGGGGTAGAAGGAAAGGAAGCTAAGGGGAAAGACATAAAGTGGAGGAGAAAGCTGGATAAGGGAGGAAAGAAATCCACAGAGGAAGATTCAGATATGCAAGCACGTACAGAGTCAGACTAAAGGAAGAAAGAGGTACAGCAAGAGAAGAGAAGAGCCAAGAGAAAGGCGTAGGGACACGTTGAAAACAAGTAGGACATGGAAGAGAAAAGGGCTTGGGGTGGGGGGTGCGGGGTGGGGGGGGGGGGCTTGGGGTGGGCTTCTGGCTGGCACGGATGGACGATGAAGGAGGCGGGAAAGGGAAGGGGGGGGGGTGAACAGACAGGAAGGTTGGAAACAGCTAAGGGCGAGGTCCGGAACGGAGGTAGGAAAGGGGAAAATAATGTGAGGAGTCGGTGGAAGAGAAGCGAATGGTAATTGGAGGAAGCAGGAGAGAGGAGAGAGAGAGAGAGAGAGAGAGAGGAGAGAGAGAGAGAGAGAGAGAGAGAGAGAGAGAGAGAGAGAGAGAGAGAGAGATGGGGAAGTCAGTGCGAGAGAGACAGCGTCAGAAAGTTGGAGACAGCAGAGAAAGAAGAAAGCAGGAAAAAGACAGGGTTGCTGAAATGAATGAGAAAGCAAGCCCCCTCTCTTCTCTCTCTCTCTCTCTCTCTCTCTCTCTCTCTCTCACACACCCACACACACACACAACACACACACACACACACACACACACACACACACACACCACACACACACACACACACACACACATTTTGCAGTATTGATCCTTCTCTCTTTACCATGACTTTCTATTTGTCCGTGGGATCGGCTGTCTGTCTAGCTGCCTACCTGTCTGCTCATCTGTCTTCTTTATTGTTTGTTTCGCTGTCCGTTTGGCTATGCCCTCACTCATGACTCTTTGTCAGTGTACATGTGCGTGCAAGTCTATGCATGGCTGAGATCGTGCGCTTAGCTTTCGTGGGTGCATAACACGTGCGTGCTTTTGTGCATTCTAACATGATTTACATGTACATCCTTTCCCAAGTCTGCCTCCCCTCCTTGGCCTGCCAGCTTTCCCTGCACTCCGCCACTCCCTCTCTCTCTCTCTCTCTCCTCTCTCTCTCTCTCTCTCTCTCTCTCTCTCTCTCTCTCTCTCTCTCTCTCTCTCTCTCTCTCTCTCTCTCTCTCTCTCTCTCTGCAAGTGCGGCCATTAGGGCAGTGATTTGATGTCTTCCCTGGAGGGAAGGATAGAAGGAGGCAAATAACTCCCACTTTTACACCAAGCTTCTGCCAAAGAGTCATTGGAACCGCTTTAATTTCTGGGCCATTTTTTCAACAGGTCCCGTTGCCTTAAAACAAAAATGCATCCTTTTTTTAGTTTGTTTCGTCGTCTCCATTCCCTGAGGACCACCTCCCTCTCCACCACCCCGCTCCGTGAGGGAGGAATGGACAAACTGCCATCAGGTTTCTTGGTACAACCAAATGCCCCCATGCTTTGAATTCATTGGCATCCTGTTTGCTGGTTTATGTTGTTGTTGTTGTTGTTGTTGTTGTTGTTGTTGTTGTGTGTTGTTGTTGTTGTTGTTGTTGTTGTTGTTTGAGGAAAGACAGTTTGTTGCCAGTTCGAGGAAAGACACCTCTGGTCTTCAAAACTAAGCAAACACAGTGCTCTTTTTGCACTAATGTTGTCAGGGAATTTGCAAATGGGTATTATTTATACTGCAGCTGACGCTTTTAGAGGGTCTAAAATCAACAACAACAAAAAAAAATGCTAGTGCCGAAGATTGGCCGTTTGATGGCTTGTTAATGAAAGCGTTTCGTCCTTTGAACTTGATTTTGTATTGGCTGCTGCACAATTCCGAAAACAACTCATTGTCTTTCCAGCAAAACAAATTCCTTACTGTTTTGAAGAATTCCTGATCAATTGTTTTTCAAACTTGATGCCCCTGTAAATGCTAATTCGATGACAGCTTTATAAGATGGGGAAGCGGGTCGTGTCATTGCATTGAAAATGTTTACTTCGTCATGAATTGTTATGGGTTTTGTTTCTTGGGTGTTTTTCCCGTGTGCAAGTGTGATCTGCCTTGAAATAACTTTTGTGTATTAGCGACGACGCAAGTGAAGGAAATTATGACAACATGCCGTCTGTTGTATTAAAGTAAGTAAGGCGTGTTTCAAACTAAACTTTTTCGATTTCAGTCCAGTTCAAGTTCTCCCCTCAGCCTGACAAAGCTGACGCACGCGACTATCACGTAATGCATCGACGTATGTACAGGCAAACATTTTGCATTGTTTCTGACCTCTGACTGAAATCTTGAACGTACATACGATAATTTCATTATATGTGGGGCGCATAAACACATTGAGTGGCGAGCCTTAACACGTTAAAGACAGAAATGTACGTCAGTTAATAAAATAATAACTAAGCTATTGACGTCCCGGAGGTGGATAAAACTAAGCCGTAATGAGGGGTCCCCTGGCATTTCTTTCATTTATCCCCCTTAGTTTACTGTCGTTTGTCTTTCAGCTTTTCGCAAGACATTGGACACCACGAAAAACAATGTGCATAGAAAACATTATCACACACGCACGCACAGAGAGAGAGAGAGAGAGGCTGTCTTTCGTTTGAGAAGTGAATATATATATTGGGAGACACTGGGACTGGTATGCAGGAGAGAGTAAAGAGTAGGGGCCACTACATGAATGCTGGTGCTGGGGCTTGAGTAACTTGAGAACTTTACGCAGCGACAGAATACACTCGGGCTGGTGTGACTGTGTAGTGGGCAGGCCGGAATGTTCGGGAGAGAGTAACGCCGCTGGGGGAATATGGAAGATAAAACAGCAAAATATAATGATAATAATGATGATGATGATAATGATCATGGTGGTGATGATGGTGGTGATGATGGTGATGATGATGATGATGATGATGATGATAATGATGGTGGTGATGATGATGATAATGATTATGGTGGTGATGATGGTGATGGTGATGATGATGATGATGATGATGATGATGATGATGATGATGATGAAACGAATAATGATGATGATGATGATGATGATGATAATTATACTGATAATGACGGTAATGATCATGATGATGACGACGATGATGATAGACAAACAAGGAGAAGAAGAAGAAAATGGAGATTTATGTCTCGCTTCCTTCGTAAATGAACTCAGGATCCTAAGGCCTTTGCGAAACGGGGGCGATGGGTGGGAGGTAATCAGGGAGGTGGTATGGAGGGGAATAGGGGTAATCGGCTTGCGAGATGAAGGAAGAACAGTGGGTGTAAAACAAACAAAATAAACAACAGATTAAGTATCAACAGATTCATGAAATATTTCAATTCGTATTCTCCCTCTCTCCCTCCCTCCCTCTCTGTCTGTGTCTGTCTGCCTCTCTCTCTCTCTCTCTCTCTCTCTCTCTCTCTCTCTCTCTCTCTCTCTCTCTCTCTCTCTCTCTCTCTCTCAATCAATCAATCAATTAATTTCAATTTCTCACAAGTTGTTATGGACTATCGTTTCAGATATAATCACGTTGATAAAAATATAACATGTCGTCTATGTAATTCAGGAATAAAAAATGAAATTAATGTTTCATTTCTGATGTCCAGTTCTGAGTGATCTCCAAATATCAATTCAATCCAACTATATTTATCATCATGCAAAAGTAGCTCAATTCTCTTGGTATTAGCAAAAAATGAGAAAATCCTGCTAAATTGAGCTACATATGTATATGAAGCTAATATGGGAATCCGTATCGCAACGTCCTAATCTAATTTGTCGCGTGACATACTTTGTCGACTGTTTCATCTTCTACTTTTGATGTGCATAACGTTCCGTTGTGTGGTGAATGTATACAAGTCCCTTCAGTATGGGGCCATGGTCTTAATCTGAACGAACATTCGTATTCACAGCCATGTGCTCGCTCTCTCTCTCTCTCTCTCTCTCTCTCTCTCTCTCTCTCTCTCTCTCTCTCTCTCTCTCTCTCTCCCTCTCCCTCTCTCTCTCTCTCTCTCTCTCTCCTTCACACACACACACACACACACGCGCGCGCGCGCGCGCGCGCAGACACACACAGATACACACAGACACACACGCGCGCACGCGCACTCACACACACACACACACACACACACACACACACACACACACACACACACAACACATACACACACACGCGCGCGCGCGCGAGCACACACACACACACACACACACACACACACACACACACACACACACACACACACACACACCACTAAGGAAAAAAATCTCATGGACACGGAATGTACGTTGCCGTATTAGTTGGATAGAAACAGGTTTAGAGTATACTGTCATAAAAGAAGCTTTCTTATCATATTAATTGGTTCTTTTGTTTTAATCTGACGACGATTTTGCATGGCCGTCCTTAAGGTGGAGCGCACTCTTGCTGGCTCTGCAACTCGGCCATCACTGTCGTCAGCAGGGGACTTAACTGACTGATGGTGTGCTGCGTCTGTTGGATCAGAACACCGCCCAAATGACTCAGTGGCGGTGCAGGGTTTCCTCCGGAAAGCCCCCTGTGGACTTTGTTGGGGCTGCGATAGGACAGGCCCGAGTGTGGTTGTGTTTAAATGATCCCAGGTAAGTGGTGTGAGAACATTGCCACTTAAGGGGGCATAAAAATGAGACAGAGGAAAGAAAGGCAGATAGAAAGAAAGGCAGATTGAAAGAAAGAAAGGCAGATTGAAAGAAAGAAAGAAAGAAAGAAAGAGAGGCAGATTGAAAGAAAGAAAGAAAGAAAGAGAGGCAGACAGAAAGAAAGAAAGAAAGAAAGAAAGAGAGGCAGACAGAAAGAAAGAAAGAAAGAAAGAAAGGCAGATAGAAAGAAAGAAAGAAAGGCAGATCGAAAGAAAGAAAGAAAGAAAGAAAGGCAGATAGAAAGAAAGAAAGAAAGGCAGATAGAAAGAAAAAAGAAAGAAAGGCAGATAGAAAGAAAGAAAGAAAGGCAGATCGAAAGAAAGAAAGAAAGAAAGAAAGAAAGAAAGAAAAGAAGGAAAGAAAGAAAGGCAGATAGAAAGAAAGAAAGAAAGGCAGATAGAAAGAAAGAAAGAAAGAAAGAAAGAAAGAAAAGAAGAGAAAGAAAGAAAGGCAGATAGAAAGAAAAAAAGAAAGAAAGGCAGATAGTAAGAAAAAAAGAAAGAAAGGCAGATAGTAAGAAAGAAAGAAAGGCAGATAGAAAGAAAGAAAGAAAGGCAGATAGAAAGAAAGAAAGAAAGAAAGAAGAAGAAAGAAAGAAAGAAGAAAGAAAGAAAGGCTGATAGAAAGAAAGAAAGAAAGAAAGAAAGAAAGGCAGATAGAAAGAAAGAAAGAAAGTCAGATAGAAAGAAAGAAAGAAAGGCAGATAGAAAGAAAGAAAGTAAGAAAAAAAGAAAGGCAAATAGAAAGAAAGTAAGAAAGAAAGAAATCAACAGAAAGAAAGTAAGAAAGAAAGAAAGGCAGATAGAAAGAAAGGCAGATAGAAAGAAAAAAAGTAAGAAAAAAAGAGAGGCAGATAGAAAGAAAGAAAGAAAGAAAGAAAGAAAAAGACAGGAAATCGCTGCTTCACGAACAACGTGTTGAGGATGACGAATCTAAGACAGAAAAATTGTCGGCATGTCAATTATTACGTCATACATTCGAGACGGGGGAAGGGAGGGGAGGGGGGGGGGGCTGGAGTTGGTACTGATGAAACATGGTGATATCCTTTTGTTTATAAAGCGTGCATTGCGATTCAATATCCAGTATCATAATACTGATAGATCATTGCAGCGACCCACAAAACAGCTCTCTCTCTCTCTCTCTCTCTCTCTCTCTCTCTCTCTCTCTCTCTCTCTCTCTCTCTCTCTCTCTCTCTCTCTGCTCTCTCTCTCTGTCTCTATCTCTCTCTCTCTCTCTCTCTCTCTCTCTCTCTCTCTCTCTCTCTCTCTCTCTCTCTCTCTCTCTCTCTCTCTCTCGCTGGTTTTTCTCATTTAAGAATGTGTTTCATTCTGAAAAGTTTCTCAATGTCATAACAGATAGATGGCACAGAATAAATTACGCAAGATTTAGGTTGAGAACTTTAGGTTTTAATGCGAACAAAAGATGGTATGAATGTGAAACATCCACAGAATCTCCTTGTCCTGCATGTAGACACATTATTGATGACGAAGAACCCTTTCTGTTCCACTGTACTGCTTATAATGAAGTGCGGACAAATTGTTCACTTTTCCAGTTAGATATAGCGAAAAGACAAAATGTTGCTGTCGTGTTATCATCAGATGATGAACTCGTAATTAAATCAGTTGCGAAATTCATGGCAGAAGCATTGAAAATTAGACAGATGGAGGATAGTGAAATTTAAAATATTGCATTATAAGAGATATCTGAATGAATATTATCATTCATCGCAAGTGGAAGAGATCAGTAAGATACATTGTCATCATTTGAACGAGTGGATGGTCGAGTCAGTCTGGGGATTTTGGGTTTTTTTTTCTCTCCTAATTGCATTACTCCTGTGCGTGAGGACATAAGGAAATGTTATGAATTTATTTGTTTTTAACCTTTGATTAGGTGCACACTAGGAATGAATGTGTACTATTTGTTTGCAGGAAAGGAAAAGGGAAATGTTATTGTTCTGTTACCTCTCCCCCTTGTCAAAAGACCTGTTTGGTAATGACAATAAAATATCAAAGTGTCAAAGTGTCAAAGTGTCTCTCTCTCTCTCTCTCTCTCTCTCTCTCTCTCTCTCTCTCTCTCTCTCTCTCTCTCTCTCTCTCTCTCTCTCCCCCCCTCTCTCTCTCTCTCTCTCTCTCTCTCTCTCTCTCTCTCTCCCTCTCTCTCTTCGTCGGCTCTGTTTCTGTCTCTGTCTCTGTCTCTGTCTCTGTCTCTGTCTCTCTCTCTCTCTCTCTCTCTCTCTCTCTCTCTCTCTCTCTCTCTTCTCTCCTCTCTCTCTCTCCACGCACACACACATAATCTCTCTCTCTCTCTCTCTCTCTCTCTCTCTCTCTCTCTCTCCCTCCCTCTCTCCCACTCTCTCTTTCCCATCATGTGCTCTCTCTCTCTCTTTTCTGCCTTTCTCTCCCTCTCTTTGTCTCTCTGTGTCTATCTCTGTCCCTGTCTCTGTCTGTCTGTCTCTCTCTCCTCTCTCTCTCTCTCTCTCTCTCTCTCTCTCTCTCTCTCTCTCTCTCTCTCTCTATCTATCTAGCTATCTATCTCTCTCTCTCTCCCTCAAAATGTTGGAAAGACAGTGAACACGCAACTCCACTGTGAACTAAAATCAAAGGGATTCTCTCCACTTAAATGCGTTCTTTACTTGGGGGTAAAAATTACAATCAATTTTCTATAATTCTGTTCATGAAACAGCAAATGTCATCGATCCCCACTGTTTCCCCCAGCCCCACCCCCTCCCCATGTAGTGAGACCCAAGGTCAGTATGCATTAAAACTTTCTGCGTTCTGTGTTATCTCTTTCTGAGTTCAAAGTCTCTCTCTCTCTCTCTCTCTCTCTCTCTCTCTCTCTCTCTCTCTCTCTCTCTCTCTCTCTCTCTCTCTCTCTCTCTCTCTCCTCTCTCTCTCTCTCTCTCTCATTGCATTTCTGTGATGCAAGTTTTTACAATATGTCAACAAAAATGTTTCTAGGCTAATATTTGAGGAAAGTTTTCCAACAAAACTCTTGAACCGTATTGTCAACAAAGAAAATCAATGACGACAGACCTGCCCACAACATCGGGGAAGGCCGTTTCTCACTAGACTTCCAACATACACAGGGGTCGTAGTTTGATAGAATTCGTGATATGCGTGCGTGCGTGCGTGCGTGCATGCGTGTGTGTGTGTGTGTGTGTGTGTGTGTGTGTGTGTGTGTGTGTGTGTGTGTGTGTGTGTGTGTGTGTGTGTGTGTGTGTGTGTTTTCCTTGACAGTGCGTCTGTCTGTCTGTCTGTCTGTCTGTCTGTCTGTCTGTCTGTCTGTCTGTCTGTCTGCTTGTCCGTTTGTATGTACTGGATTCTTTGTCTGTCTGTGGTGATCTTTAATCAGTTCAGGAAACCCTAGTCTAATGTCTGTCTTTGTTGAACTTCGTCTAGACTAAAGAGAAAAGAAGAATGCCCAATGAAGAGAGACAGACAGAGAGACAGACTGATAGACAGAAGTTTCTCAGAGATTACGAAAGTTTACGAAATAACAGAGAGACTAGAAGGGAAAGAGACAAAGATAGAAGGGGCTGAAGAGGGCGAGCAAGAGAGAGAGAGAGAGCGGGGAGGGGAGGGGTGTAGGCAAAGAGTCTCCGAGAGATCAAGATGAGATAGTTCGTCAGACACAGAGACGAAAGACAGACCCCCACAGTGAAGAAATGGTGAAGTTTAATCAACCAACTGAGATTTGTAAGCATTGCCTCTTTACTCTCGCGTCATTTTTGTCAATTTGCTTATGCAAAATGAGTCCCAAGCTAAAAGATACTGAGTGTAGTTGTTTAGAACGGATCCATTAGTTTAGAATCCAAGTGCTGTTTAATGTGAGCAACTTTACCATTAACATTTTTAGAGAATATGTTTGGAACTTCGTTTGTACTACAAGCACTCTTTCGTATTTCTCTCTCATGCGTTGCCACTGCCGATAATACATATTTTGCGCAGATGCACAATAGCTAACTTTCACCTATTTTTCATACGTATTACATATTTATTCTGTAGATGTCTGTGTGTGACAATATATGCATGACACGCATAGACTCCGTCTAAAAATGTATAAACTTTGTTTACAGAAGAGAATATTATCATACGAAGAAGACAATCCTACACGAAAGGGTTTCAAGACGATTATTTTGAGGTGTTTGTTTTGGGGTGTTAGTGGGGTCCTTTTTCGGTTTTTGTTTTCTTTTCAGAAACAGTGTTGTAAGCCTTAAACTTGTTTTGTAAGCTCCAGTGCTTATTCAGGTCATGACATCAATATGACATTATAACATTTTGCTTCCGTTTTCCAGTATAGGAACTCAGAAACCGTACAAGACAGGAATACATGTTCGAATGTACGCCAGTTTAATCCAGCATCTGGAGTCTTAGTACTGCAGTCATGGTAATGAAATGCAGAACAGGAAAATGATTTTTCTTTAAGGTGGAGGGCGTGCCTTTATTCCTTTGATTTTTTTTCCCTCGTGCTAGATTTTTTTGTGTGTGTTTAAAATGTGTTAAGGTCTTTTCATTTATTTTGATATCTATTTGAAAGTCTTTGTCATCATTTATGTTATCGTTTATTGCAATTGGCATCTTAATCTTAAAGAATATTCGATGTGAAGCCGTATCGAAATGCTTTGTTTGTTGCCTTTTTTAATGACTTGTGATATTTCAGGTACCATCGGGTGAGCTACAAAAAATGACTTGGGCAAACACAGAGCCAAGATGAACGTCTGACGGTGAAAATGACATTGTACCATGACCACCCACTTTATGATTTGATCTGTTGGTTTGTTGACAGATGATCCTGTTCACCGGAAATTTCTTCTCCATTCTGGCCAGCTGGATTCTGGTGGCCATGACCTTGGAACGCTTCATCGCCGTCTGGTTTCCGCTCAAGGTCAGCCGCATCTACTCCAAAAAGAAAGCCACCCTCGTCCTCATCGTCATCTTCTTCCTCACCTTCAGCCTCAACACCGTCTTCTTCGTCACCGTCATCAAGGACGTGAAAACGTCGTGCAAGTACCAGGAGAGCTTCCAGAGCTTCATGCAGGACTACTGGTACTGGGCGGACGCCCTGGCCTACGCCATCATCCCCTGCCTGCTGGTCATCACCAGCAACACCCTCATCATCATCAACGTGCAGATGTCCTCCAAGACTCAGCGTCAGCTGACCAACAACTTCGACCAATCGTCACGCCGCGTCCGGGACCAGCAGCAGATCACCACCATGCTCATCGTCATCTCGCTAGTCTTCCTCCTCCTCATGCTGCCCAACAGCGTCTTCTACCTCGTGTCCGAGTACTGGAAGAAGACCACTTCCCCTAGCTCCTACGAATATCTGGAATTCCTCTTCGCCAAGCAGCTGGTTCACACGCTCAGCGACGCTAACCACGCCGTCAACTTCTACCTCTACTTCTGTCCATGGCCACCTTCCGCCGTCGCTTCCTGGACACCATCCTGTGCCGGAAGCCGGCGCGCAAACCCAAGGGGGCTAACAGCAGTGTGTTCAAGACCTCGCACTCGTACGTGTCCTTCCATTCGACGCACAGCAACCTCAAGTCGCGGGCCGACCTGCAGCACAGCCACAGCCTGACCAACGTGTCGGACGTCAGCAGTGAGGTATGACCATTAGTTCGCAGGGCCAGACAGCCCGCGGAGATGAGCACCACAGTCTGAGAATTGAACCTGAAGGGGCGAACAGTCCCGTGAACAAGACAACATAAAAACTGAAGGAAAGGCGCTTAGAGCTGCTGTGCATCACTCCAGCTGTTGAAGAACCCTGTTGCTGATGAGGACACAGGATGTGGAGACCACGATCTCAAATATAGAACGGAGCGGAGAACAGACGACGAATCTGAGCGACTGGTGCTTCATTCAAAGTGACGAAAAGAAACGCTGCAATGACAGTGAAAATGTGGATTGAACCTTAAAGCTTTAACGAAAACCAAGATAGAAAAAAAATCGGACGAAAACAGATAAACGTGGTGAGAAAGTAGTCCGGGTGAAAAGGGGGGGAACATAGATCTTTGAGCTGCGGCTGGTTCCTACCAAGGCAGAACAATTTGTGAACATAAAGACACATGGAATAGATCTGTCACTGGAATATGTTGTAGGTGCTGAAACTCATTGCCTGTATTTGTCTTGGAGGTCGGTGAAGAAGGGGGGGGGGGTCGTGTTTGACTATGGATCACAAGACTGGGCCTGAACCTGTCTGTCTTGGGGGCCATAAAACGTTGTCTGTGTTGTGACCTCAAGGCGTTATTGACGCTAGGGCTACAAGATGGTTGCATTTGGGCCACAAGATGTCAAGCATGTCTGGGCTGCAACACGTCATTTCTGTTTTGGGATTTAAGACGTTGTCTGTGGTTTGGGCCGCGAAACGTCTATTTCAGCGCCACTCTTCAAGACATTGTCTACCTTTGTGGTACAAGGTGTTGTCCAAGGTTATACGACAAGACCTTATCTACGTTTGGATTACAAACCTTTGATTATGTCTGGCTTAGGAAATGTAATCTGTCTGGGCTGCAATACGTTGTGTGGGGTTGGGTTACAAGACGACTGTTTAAGCGCCACGAGATATTGACTACTTTGGGGCCACATGACGTTGTCTGCCTTCGAGGGTCAACATCTTGACTGTGTCGGACCGATAGAAGTGGACTGCTCTTGAGAATATCAGATGGTGCTTATTTCGGGCCTAAGAGATACTATATGTATCAGGTTCTGTGTAGCTGAACCAAAAGACATCAATATCTACGTCTAGGCCACCATATGACGCCGTCTGTCCCGAGCCCACAAGACGGTGACCGTGTTCAGACCACAGACCATGGTCTATATGTGAGAACTAGACGATCTCCGTGTTTTCTCCACAAGACATCACATACATTTAGGCAACAAAATATTGTCTGTCTTTCAGCCATTTTGCGTTGTCTAAATCTGGGCCACAAAGCGTTCTTCATGTTTGATTCAGAGTACCTTCTCTAGGCTGGACTGAACTAGAACGCAACCTAAGTGAAGACACTCATTATTAAAGGTGCTTATACTGTTGACGGGAGTAAAGCTGTGGAATTATACATTCAGAATGGAGCAAACAGTTAGCAAACAATGAGCTCGATGTCTGGCAGATCCGCCACTGAAGAACAATGAACAGCCGTTGTCAGTGAATGATACAGAGAACACTGTGTAACTGAACATCTTGTAAGAGTCTGGTGGAGTGGGGGGGGGTCACACTTAATGGAAGTATTATATCCGATTCCACAAATAAGATAATGTGTTGCTAAGTGATCAAATAAAACCTTGAAAAGACAGACGGAAACGAACCAACGAAAAGCTTTAGGAAATCATCGAAGGATTAAACGAAACCATGAAAGAGCTTTGGCCTGATGAGACCATGAAAAAGACTGAATTCTTGAAACACTAAACTCAACAATAAAACGATTGAAAAAAAAACCATTGAAAGAACATTGAAGGGACTGAATGAAACAAACAACTGTTATAGGAAGCCATGGAGGATTGAATGAAGCCATGAAATGACTGAATGAAATCATGAAAAATTAAAAGAACCCCAGGAACTACGGAAAGAACTGAAGAGAACCTTAATAGGACCTAACACAAACCAGGGAAGGAGTGAATTAAACTATAGGACAAAAAGACACGAAAGAACTTTACGAAAACATAAAAGGACCAAAGGAAATTGTGGAAGAATTGTGGAAAACTTTGGAAAGGACTCTCTATAACAAAATATTTTAACAAATTTCTGAAGCATAATCAGTGGTAGACTATACACAAAAAGGAGACAATGTGCACGCATGGAGAAAAGGTTGAAGGTATTGCCATAGAGGCAATGACCTATTACATGTCCGCTGTGTCAATGGCAAGGCAGTAAGGAAGCCAGAGCCCAGCCCTCTCCGTCTGCCGCCTTAATCTTACCCGAACTGAATCAAGTAGCACCCCTTAACTGCCGCATGGACAACTTTTGTTTTTCCAACCCGTAAAAATCCTATTCCACGAACGGTTTAAACCCACAATCGTCGGCTCTGCAGACGACTTATCTCGCCTTTTTTTTTCTTTTAAAACGTCTGGATTCTACATTCATCATACTTTTTTTTCTTCATTGTCAGATCCACTAACTATTTGATTTATCCCGATCCCCATCCCACCATCCTTGCCCTTTACCTTATCCCATCCCACTCTGCCATTCCTTGTATCCCTTCCAGTCCCTCACAGCCCCGCCCTTTCCCCCTGTATGGATAAATACCAACACAAACTCTCTGTCTCTGTCTGTCTGTCTGTCTGTCTGTCTGTCTATCTGTCTGTCTCTCTCTCTCTCTCTCTCTCTCTCTCTCTCTCTCTCTCTCTCTCTCTCTCTCTCTCTCTCTCTCTCTCTCTCTCTCTCTCTCTCTCTGTATGTGTGTGCACGCACCTACGTGGGAATGATCAGTCATACATCTCGCCACATACGCTGACAATTTGATTGACAGTGAAATGATAATTCATGCAAAATAATGAATATTCATTTCACTTCTCGTTGTACTGTATCCGATCATCCAAAGCATAATACGTGTCCATTGCCTGAACATGTGTTGACTGTGAAAGCCGTCTATTTCAACATATTCAATATGATTAGCAATATTGCTTAGTTCTCTTGATTAAGTCAGTCATCATACGTGTTTTTTCTGCTCTTCATGCCGAGCAAGGAGCCATTTTCCAAAGAGAGCATTGTGATTATATGTAGCGGCTGCCGTTAGATTCTTTGTTGTATCATTGGTTCCAGAAATGTTTGTGAACTGGGCACAGTATTACATACTTGACGTGCATAATTATTTTATGGCTTTTTAAAACACTGCATCTGCGTGTGTGTGTGTGTGTGTGTGTGTGTGTGTGTGTGTGTGTGTGTGTGTGTGTGTGTGTGTGTGTGTGTGTGTGTGTGTGTGTGTGTGTGTGTGTGTGTGTGTGTGTATGTGTGTGTGTGTGTGTGTGTGTGTGTGTGTGTGTGTGTGTGTGTGTGTGTGTGTGTGTTTACGCACTGGGTCCTTACATAACTTATTCAGCTTGCTGGGGTTAAGGTTTGCTGGTGGTTCTGGGGATGGAAGGAAATGAGAAAGCGCTGCAACGAATAGGCGAATGTCGGTAACTGTCGGAAGATGATATCATCATAAAGAAGGGTTTGTTACATGACCCAAATTACGTCAGTTTGTGTCTGTCTGTCTGTATGCCGCATAGACCCACGCAAACCTCTCCGTCCTCTCTCTCTCTCTCTCGCTCTCGCTCTCGCTCGCTCTCGCTCTCTCTCTGGGTGTGCATGTGTATGTGTGTACTTGTGTGTGTGCGTTTGTGTGGTGTGGTGTGTGTGTGTGTGTGTGTGTGTGTGTGTGTGTGTGTGTGTGTGTGGTGTGTGTTGTGTGTGTGTGTGTGTGTGTGTGTGTGTGTTGTGAGTAAGTGTGTGTGTGTGTGTGTGAGTAAGTGTGTGTGTGTGTGTGAGTGTGTGTGTGTGTGAGTGAGTGTGAGTGAGTGTGTGTGTGTGTGTGTGTGTGTGTGTGTGTGTGTGTGTGTGTGTGTGTGTGTGTGTGTTTATTACACTGGGTCTAGAAATAACTTAATTAGCTTGATGGGTTGAGGATTGTAGGGAAGGAGATGAAAAAGTGCTAAAAAAGATGGGGTTAGTGTCAGTTTTTCCCTTATCGGGGATAAATTTTGAGGGGTTTTTTTTAAAAGAGCCCAACAAGGTCAGTTTTTTTTGTCGTTGTCTGTCTTTTTTCTGTCAATCTGTGTCCCAAACCCTCCATCCCCTTATTACCCCCTTCCCCCGTCCTTCTCTCTCTCTCTCCCCCCCCCCCCCCCCCCCTCTCTCTTTTCCCCTCTCTCTCCCCCCTCCCCTCTCCTCTCTTACTCTCCTCCTTCCTCTCTCTCCTCTTCTTTTCTGTGGTGTGTGGTTGTGGTGTGTTGGTGTGGTGTGTGTGTGTGTGGTGGGTTGTGTGTTGCAACCGTTGTTGCCTTGAAAAGATTCCCCGCAGCCGCGGAATCGAAAAATGTCGAGTGTGTTGTTGTTTCAGTCTATAAAATATTTTCTTTGCCCCCAATTTTTTCTTTTTTGCCTTTTTGTATTTTTGTTTATCTTTCTGCTTACATTTTTTTATTTTGCCCTTCTTTTTGTCTATGTCGTGAGGGAATGGAAAAAAATGGAAAACCCCTAGAAATGCGGCGAGTTTTAATTACTCCATCGGTGAAAATTTTTGCTGTGGGGGCCTTCCATTTGTTGGTTTCTTAGCTATTCCCTGTCCAATGTAACATTCACATCGGGTTACAAAGGTGATCCCG
>CM031595.1:152414174-152416674 GCA_018398815.1 Conus ventricosus
TTGGTCATTGGCGGTACTCTTTTCGCTCACAAAACCATCCACAAGCTAACATGGACATCCCCCGACGGAAAGACAAAGAACCAAATTGACCACATCATTATCAACGGAAAGTGGAGGCTCCCTACAAGATGTACGTGTGATGCGTCACGCAGATGTTGGTAGTGACCATGAACTACTGGTAGCGAAACTGACCCTCAAACTGAGGAAGGCAAAAGTTGGGGACAGTCGGAACCTGCGCTTTGATGTTGCCAAGCTAAAAGATATAACAACAAAGAAAGAATTCTGCGTCACCTTGAAGAATCGCTTCAGCGTCCTCCAAGATGAAACAGCACTGACCATAGACAGTTTCAACAAGGCTATAACCGAAACAGCAAAAGAGACAATAGGTTATAGGAAAAGTGTGAAATCTGAGTGGATAACTGCCAACACATGGAAAACCATTGAGGAGAGAAAACAGACCAAGAAGAAACTGCTAGAATGCCAAAGTCACCCAGGCTAAAGGAAAGAATAGCAACCCAGCACAGAGAGAAAGACAAAGAAGTGAAGTTGTCTGCAAGGAAAGATAAACGTCTCTATGCGGAGAGGCTTGCTGAAGAAGCTGAGGCAGCAGCAGAGATGAAGGATATGAAGACAGTGTATAGAACCACCAAGAGGCTGCGGGGGGACAGAGGACAGAACCAAGACATACCAGTTAAGGCAGAGGACGGAACACCTATCACAGAAGAATGTGCCAAGCTCGAGAGGTGGAGAGAGCACTTCCAGAGGATCCTAAACCGCCCTGATCCACCAACACCAGCTGACATTCCTATGGCAGAGAGGACCTGGACGTCAACATGGGAGACATCACAGTAGATGAGGTCAAGGAAGCCATCCGCAAGCTGAAGAATGGCAAAGCTCCAGGAGAAGATGGTGTATGCCCCGAGATGCTGAAGCAGAAGAACAGGACACACCTCTTATCCTCAACGCATCCTGCAGGACATATGAACCAGGAGACAATCCCAGCTGACGGAGAACTGGTACCATCATCAAATTACCACCAAAGAAAGGAGATCTAGGAGAATGCAACAATTGAGAGGCATCACCCTACTATCAATCACCAGCAAAGTCTTCAGTCGCATCTTACTCCAGCGTATAAAGAAAGCGGTAGATGACCTACTTCGTCAAGAGCAGGCAGGCTTTAGAGCGGGGAGATCATGCATTGATCACATTTTCGTCTTACTGCCAGATCCTCGAGCAGTCCCATGAATGGAACAGCCCACTTTATGTGGTTTTCATTGATTTCGAGAAAGCCTTTGACAGTTTGCACCGCGCTTCTCTGGAAGATCCTACGACACTACGGCATTCCCCAGAAAATGGTTAACATACATCCAGTCCCTGTATGAGAGCTTTGAGTGTCGCATCATCCACAACAACCAGCTGACGAACCATTCAAGTGGACACCGGAGTGAAACAAGGCTGCATACTGTCACCAATCCTCTTCTCCTTGGCCATCGACTGGTTGATGCGAAACGTCACCCGGGAAAGCAACGGGAATCCGGTGGACGTTGACCTCAGTCTTGGAGGACATTGACTACGCAGATGACCTGGGACTGCTGTCACACAAGCATCAGGACGCCCAGCAAAGACAGAAAGCCTCAGCGAGATAGCCAGCACCATTGGGCTGAAGGTCAACGAGAGGAAGACGCAGGTCATGAGGAAAATGCCACAAACAACAACCCCATCACCGCTAACGGCAAACCACTTGATGATGTTCAGGAATTTGTATACCTGGGCAGCAAGATGACCACAGACGGCGACTGCAACCAGGAGATCAACGCCAGAATCAGCAAAGGCCAACCAAGCTTTCGCAGTGCTTAGGCCCATCTGGAGATCCACCGTCCTCAGCATCCAAACGAAGATTCGACTCTTCAAGAGCAATGTCCTCAGCGTCCTCCTGTATGGCTCAGAGTGCTGGAAGACGACCGTCGCCATTGAGAAAAAGCTGGAAGTGTTCCAGAACAAATGTCTGCGACGTATCCTCAGGATCTTCTGGCCGAACATCATCTCAAACGAAGAACTGAGGACTAGAACAGGATCTCCACAATACAGGACACCATCCAGGCGCGTCGATGGAGATGGCTAGGGCATGTCTGTCGCATGCCACCCAGCTCACTCCCCAAACAGCCCTGCGCTGGACACCCCAAGGTAAAAGAAAACGGGGGGCGACCGAAGGAAACCTGGCGCAGGACAATAGAAGAGAGAGCTGAAAGGCAAAGGACTGACTCTCAAACACAGCCCCCAGAGCAGCCGCAGACAGAGCCAGATGGAGATCTCTTGCCATAGCCTCAAGCGCCAGCAGGCACGGAGAGGACTGATGATGATGATGATCACTATAATTATGTCTTTCAAGCTTTCAGAAACGCGTGTGAATGTATTCTAAATGATAAACGGTAGCGGGACATTTTTTCCAGACTGACTTGATAAGCTGGTTATCATCAGAAAAACTATGGTGGGACAGAGG
>CM031595.1:152424174-152429174 GCA_018398815.1 Conus ventricosus
AAGCTGCTTCATTAAATGGTAACTGCCAGTGTGTGTAACTAATATTATTTGTCAAAGTGCAGTTGTTTTCAAGGTTGTGTGGGTGGATGTTGTAGCTGATAGTGGTGGTGGTGGTGGGTGGTGGTGGTGGTGGTGGTGGTGTGTAGTGGTGGTGGTGGTGGTGATGGTGGTGGTGGTATTGTTAGTTTTTCTTCGTTTCTGTTGTGGTTCTTCTCGTTCTTGCTATTGTTGCTGGTTTGCTTTTTGTTTCTTTTGTTTTGTTTTGTTTTGTTTTGTTTTGTTTTGTTTTGTTTTGGTGTTGTCATGAGCCCATGTTTTCGTGATTTTTTTCTTTGGTTTGTTTTATTTTGTTGTTTTTTGTTGTTGTTTTTTCTTTTTTTTTCCTTTTTTTTTTGGGGGGGGGGGAGGGTAATGATAATGGTAATGTTGCTTATAGCCCAGCCGACAGCAAAGGGCCATATCAGGGTTGTCGGGAAAGGGGTGGAGAAGGAGACTGGCCATGTTGGAGGCATTGGTGGTGGTGGTGTTTATGATTTTCGGTTTGTTTGATTGCTTGAATGGATGGTTTGGTTTGTTGGTGGTGGTGGTGTTGTTGTTGTTTTTGTGGTGGTGGTGGTGGTGGTTTACGTCCGTAGTATACTATCGCCCCAAACAACATTCCTACTCTTAAAACAACACAGGGCTGTTTATAATTTCACGGTAACCAGTACCTTGCGCATCATCATTCTATCTGTTCATTCTGTTATCGGAACACTGCACTAGGACTGTATCCAGCTGAGGATAACGTGACTGCCGTACTGTTAAAATGTGGACTAATTATCCATATTGTTTCAAAGCAAATATCGATGATGGATAACTGTGAACAGGCGGCAAGTCACGGACTTGTAATTCCTGGCTTTAGATAGAAACTGACCATAGAGTAAGCCATTCTGTATTGAATGCAGTGCTGTTTTGTCATCATTGTTATGTATTGTTCTGCAACTCTTTCTACAATTATTTTCAAGGTCTGTTTAATGTTCATTTAAGATCTGCGCTTGCAAGAGTCGCCTTTGAATGATCATAAAACTCCACACAAGGTTTGATCGTGTGTGTGTGTGTGTGTGTGTGTGTGTGTGTGTGTGTGTGTGTGTGTGTGTGTGTGTGTGTGTGTGTGTGTGTGTGTGTGTGTGTGTGTGTGTGTGTGTGTGTGTGTGTGTGCGTTTGTGTGTGTGCGTGTGTGTGTGTGCGTGTGTGTGTGTGTGTGTGTGTGTGTGTGTGTGTGTGTGTGTGTGTGTGTGTGTGTGTGTGTGTGTGTGTGTGTGTGTGTGTGTGTGTGTGCATGTGTGTGTGTGTGTGTGTGTGTGTGTGTGTGTGTGTGTGTGTGTGTGTGTGTGTGTGTGTGTGTGTGTGTGTGTGTGTGTGTTGTGTGTTGTGTATGAAATAGTGTAAGAGCTGTACGATGACTTATCATTCTGTCCGTCTGCCTACCCGTAGATCTATTTCTGCATCTCTCTCTCTCTCTCTCTCTCTCTCTCTCTCTGCAAGATCTCCTTCCCTTCAGCTGTCATCACCTTTAGCTCCATCGTCCCAGCACAAGGACGTCACCCTTTTAACAACTCGATCTTTCCCTCCAACAGAACCCTGCGTACAGCCTGCATTGCTGCTGAAATCAACTTGATCAACAATCATGATACATTTATTACTAAGAATGGTGCCCCAAGACTTGCATATTACAAAGATCCTGTTCACCCTAGTCTTAAAGGTACTGCAAAACTAGCCACCAATTTTATGCAGTTTTTGCCACGTTTCTCTCGTCAGACCAACAGCCGACATGGTGAAGGTGGCCTTTCGTCACAGCGACAGCCCGAAAGTGATGGGCAAATGGAGCAGCGGCCAGGTGCTTTTGATAGCACCCAGCACAGCGGCAGGGTAAACTCACGCCCTGAGTTTGGTCAGTGTTCAGGACGTGGTGGCTATGCAGCTGGCGCCCCCTCCATCTCTTCCATGATCCACTACCCCATGCTGCCGTCCCAGAGACGGGGAGGATGGACCGACCCCAGGCTACACCAGGCTCAACCTGAGGACGCTGTCTCCGTTCGACGTGTTCCGCAGCAACAGCGTTACGACGCCGTCGAGGCCTTTCAGCCTCCCATCAACAGAGAGCCTGGTCCCTCACAACAGCGTTACGACACCACTGAGGCCTATCAGCCTCCCTTCAACAGGGGGCCTGTTCTTTCACAGCAGCTGTATACCGACGTGGGCGAGGCCTTTCAGCGTTCGATCTCCAGTCGGCCTCAGGACAACAGGACTGCCCCAGTACATGAAGCCAGCCGTGCTCCCTACCCCCTATTCCCCAATCAGTCCCAGGCCTCACTCCAAGGACCCTGGTGTCCCTCCGTTTCATACCCACCTCCCACTTCTCAGAATCCCCTTCTAGCCACAGAGGGCCACTGGAAGACTGTCCCACCAAGCTGCCACCGAAGCTTCCAGAACCAGTGGCAGCTGTGCCTCCCCCTACCGCCTATTGTGCTGGAGGTACGTCCCAGCAGACTGGAGAGTACGCCCTCCAACTGCTGAACATGGCGTCACAGCTCCTGAACCAGTCCAGACTACAGTAGTTTTCATATGCACCACCCTGATTATATGATTGTCAAAATGAGAATGGGTGGAAACTGTGTTGTTTGTGGTGTAGTTGTGTGTGTGTGTGGGGGGGGGGGGGGTGCATGCATGGGTGTCCACTCGCGCATGCGCACATGCGCGCACGTGTTTTGTATGTATTGAGAAAAAGTAAGGGGTGGGGGTTGAACAAGTGGGGACGGGGTGGAGCGGGAGCGGGAAGGGGGGGGGGGGCGAGAGAATGAAGGAGGAAGAATGGTGTTCTATCAAATTTTAAAATAAAGAGAATTGTAGTAACCATGTGGAATTCATCAACAAGTCGGATACTTCCTTGTTTCCATTGTATGATTTGGTATTAACAAAAATGATTCAAATGTCACCGAGTTAAAAACATGTTCATCGATATGTTAACAGTTAAGGATGTTCATGTATGCTATGAGAGAGAGAGAGAGAGAAGAGAGAGAGAGAGAGAGAGAGAAGAGAGAGAGAGAGAGATGAGAGAGAGAGAGGAGAGAGAGAGAGAGAATAAGAGAGAGAGGGAGGGAGCATGTGTGATGGTATGTGAGTGCGTATGTGTATGCGTGGATGTACACGTAAGTGTTAGCGCTCGCGGGAACGCGCGCAGCCACGTGAGCGAGGTTGAATGATGTTGATACCGGACCCTGGTAATCGGAATGGACAAGTGAACTCTATTCTGTTTCTGGTTGACGGCGTTTGTATTTCGTCCCCGGATTGCTGATACCGTTATTTCTTGCTGAGTTTTGCCGCATATTGTTGTAGCTATAAAATAATCTTTCTTGATTTGTTTACGGCAGCTGATCTTTTTCTGCCTTTTGTTGTTGTTGTTGTTGTCGCTAATTTGCTACAAACAGGTGTTCCTGCTGTTTGACTATTATTCTACTTGTTTATTTGCAGTGTTGTGTAATCCGTAGTTTTTTTTTTGTAAATCAGTTTCATCTATAATGAATGAATGGTTGACTAAATTCGGGTTGAAAATAGGCTATTTAAACGTGTGTCATCTTTTAAACAAAATTTCTGACGTGTCCAACATTTTATCCAATTCCAATAACTGTTTCCATTGTTTTTGTTTTCAGAATCTCGACTTTCCAATATAGTACCGGATAATTTAGTTTCAATCCAAGGTTATAATACTATAAGAAGAGATCCAAAGACAAAGCTTGAAACAGGTTTAGTGACCTATATTCACAACTCAATTAATTATAAACAGATCAACAGTATGGATAAATATAACATAGAATGCACATGGATAGAAATCTATGCGAAGGGCACTAAACCGATTTTGCTAGGCTGCTTATATAGAAATCCTAACGAACGCATTGAATGGTTCGATCGTTTCGAACATATGATGGAAGATGCCTCAATGCGTTCGTCTGAGATTATAATTTTAGGAGATTTTAACATTGATCTACTTAAACCACATGATAAATGGAAACGGATTTATGAATTGCAGAATTTGACACAGCTTATTAACACACCGACAAGAAAAAATCTATCCTCCGAAACGCTAATTGATCACATATACGCAACAAACCCATCTAATATTATAGAAACATCAGTGCCTCTATACGGTCTCAGTGATCACTTTCCAATTTGTCTAACATGGTCCAAAAAGGGTGTTAAAATTCCCAGAAATGTTCACAAATGTATATCATTTCGAAGCTATAGAAAATTCGATACTAACAATTTCTTGTCCGATTTGTGTAACGCAAATTTTTCTGAGGTATATCAGCACAATGACCCTGATGGAGCACTGGCTGCTTGGTATGACATATTCATCTCTGTCTTTAATAAACACGTGCCATCGGTAACTAAACGTGTCAAACCAAGGGGTAAGCCACCGTGGTATAATGAAAACATCGATAAGGCCATTAATTTACGAGATACTCTATTGCAAACAAATGGTAAAGATGATAATTTTAAAAGCAAAGAAATAAGGTAACCGATATGAAAAGAGCCCCCAAAAAGAAATATTTCAGTGATCTTATTTCCCGTAAAGAAGATTCAAAATCGATCTGGAAAGCTATTAATGAGCTCTCCGGTAAAACCTTGTCATCTAGCGCTCCTTCTGAGAGAACCTTGTCTGCTGAACTCTTAAATGATCACTTCACAACTGTTGCAGAAAAGACGATCAAAGCTGACTGTTCAAAAGACAATGACCTATTTGAGCTAAAAGCGTACTGTGTATCGAAAACATAAAATCTAATCTTCAAATCGAGTTTATTGGTGTACATGATGTTTATAAGGAATTGTGTTCATTAAATCAGTCCAGTTCTCGAGGTTTAGATGATATAGATGGAAAAATTTTGAAAATTGCTGCTCCGATTATATCAGAGCATCTTACATACATTTACAATCTTTCCATTGATAAAGGTAGTTATCCACAA
>CM031595.1:152439174-152451146 GCA_018398815.1 Conus ventricosus
AAGATGAATGTTGTAAACATGTACAGATATCTAGGAATCATAATGTCAACTAGACTTTCCTTTTCACATACCCTCTATGATATGTCAAGTAAAGCAAAGAGAGGCGTCATTAATATTTTCAAACTTTTGTGGTCTATGGGAGAAAACTCACCTACTGTATTCTTTAAGTTGTTCGACACTCAAATTCAGCCAATACTTAGTTATGGGGCGGAAATCTGGGGCATATTTGGTAATCTTACATTGTTGAAAAAGTGCACCTCTTCGCCATGAAAAGATTTTTGAATGTGAGCATCAGAACTCCTAATGTTATGATCTATGGAGAATTAGGTAGGTTTCCTTTGCATGTCAATTTATTTTTTAAAAGTATTAAATACTGGCTGAGAATTTTGAAAATGCCACCTCACCGATTACCATATAAAGTCTACAAAATGTTATATTTTCATGGTACGAATAAGAATACTTGGGCATCTAATATCTGCTTTTTTCTTCATAAGTATGGATTTGAAGAAGTTTGGGAGAATCAAGGGGCTGGGAACGAAACAGAGTTTTTGAAAGCGTTGAGAAGTAGATTGATTCAAGACTATAAAATGCAGTGGTCTATTGAAATAAATCGGAGTGACCGCTTCCAGCTTTACAGGACATTTAAGTCTGATTTAACTTTGGCCACCTATCTACAATCAGTTAGCCATTTAAGGGCTAGAATAAGTCTGATTAGAATGGGGTTAGGAGTGTCGCAGCTAAATGTACACAAAATGCGTTTCAGGAGAAACCTAATGGAACAAGAACTAATGTGCCCGCTTTGTGAAAGCCAAGAAGAAACTGAAGTCCACTTTGTATTGCAATGTCCGGCTTATCAAGAATTAAGAGAACAATATATCCCAGCCAAGTACTACAGTAGTCCCTCACGGTTTAAGTTGACAATGTTGTTTGCATCTGAACACAAATCATTGAATGTACGCCTGGCACTTTTTCTAGACAAGGCTTTGAAGATGCGCCACAGTATTTTGAACCAAGGGTGAACTGTTTGGAATTTGAGTACAACACTTGTGTTATTCATGCCATATGTCCAATAGTTCTATTGCTATATATACTACGTGAAAGCCCACTATGACATGGGCCAATGGCCTATTCATTAAAACATTCAGAGTTCAGAGTTCTCTCAAATATGTTAACATTGGTAGTTACATGTTGAAGGCACAGTACCAAAGCAAAATTATGCGTCAGCAACCAATTCAGTACGTGCACACGCATGAAAGGATATCGCTAGTCCAATTGTCCGTTTCCTCTCCATCCCTCTACCCAAGCGCGTGAGCACTGCTCATGTCACACCACAACCACCGCCACCACCACTCACCCACCCACCCCAATACCGCCCCCCTCAACACCCCCACCCCCACCTCACCCTACCCCCCAGAAAAATAACACACATACACACGCGTGCGCGCGCTCGCGCACGCACACGCACACACACACACACACACACACACACACACACACACACACACACACACACACACACAGAAAGAGAGAGCGAGAGACAGAGGGAGAGAGAGAAAGAGAGAGAGGGGGAGAAAGGGACAGACAGACAGACAGACCGACAGACAGACCGGCCGTCAGGCAGACAGACAGACAGACGGACAGAGACGGCGTCTTTTAAATGAATATAACAAGTTCACTTATTTCTTCATGTGGCTTTTATTTTGATGACTTGTACAGGAACGGTCGAGCGATAAAGAAAAAAGGTTATCTTAATATTTTGGTGTGTTGTCTGTATCGATCTTCTTCAGCTCTTCTGTGGCCGACGGTGGTCGGCCATACGCCCCTTAATTTTTAGCTATGCCTGCAACAACAAAGCAAAGACACACACACACACACACACACACACACACACACACCTTGCCTCCTACCGGGAAGTGACATTATGCGTCTGGAGCGTAAAATACATTTATCTCGGTTCATTTGGTTTTCGTCAGTTCACACCAGGTGTCGTGTCATGTTTTCCTCCTCCTCCTCCTCCTCCTCCTCGTCCTCCTCCTCGTCCTCCTCCTCCTTCCCTGGCTCTGCCCTCCCCTCTCCTGTCCTATCGTTGTCGTCCAAGTCCTAGGCTTTCTTTTCTCCTCCTCTTCACCTCCTCTTCCCTCTCCTCTCATTTCTTTCTCCTGCTCATCTTTTCCTTTTATTCCTCATCTCCCCTTTTATTGCACTTCAGCCCCCCCCCCCCCCCCCCCCCCCCCCACCCCTCTTCTTTCCATCCCCTTCTCCTTTTTCTCTTCCTCCCTCTCCTTTTTTTCCCGTTTCTACATCATTCTGCCCTTTCTTCCCTTTCCCCCCTCCCCCCCCCCCTCCCTCTTCCCGCTCCTTTTTTTTTTCTCCTTTCCTCCTGTCCTTATCTATCTTTCCTTTTCTAACTCCTCTTTCTCCTCTTCTTTTTTTTTCTTCTTTCCTTTCCTGCCGTCTCTTGTTTTATTCATCCTCTTTATTTCTTCCACCTCCTCTGTTCTCTTACTCACCCTCCTCATCTTGCACTTCGCCTTCTTCTTTCCTTTCATTTCTATCCTCTTTTCCTCCTACTCTCTATTTCCCCACACCTTTTTCTCTCCCTTTTCTCCTTTTCATTCTCCTCCTCCTCCTCTTCCTCTCCCTTCTCTTCCTTCTGTCCTTCTCCTCCTTCTTTTTAGTCTTCTCCTCTTCCTATCCTATCCCTTTCCTCCTCTTTCCATTCCCTCTCATCCTTTCTCCTCATTTCTCTCCTTCTCCTTCTCCTCTCCAGTCCCCCTCCTTCTCGTGTGTTCTCCTCTCCTTTCTCTCTGCTCCCTCTCCAGTCCTCTCCTTTCGTCTTCCTCTCTTGTCTCGCCCCTCTCCTACCCTTTCTCCTCGTCCTCAACATCTAACTGTTCTTGCTTTTTTTTTCTCCTCCTCCTCCTCCTCCTTCTGCTCTTGCTCCTGCTCTACCTCTCTCCTCCTCCTCCTCCGCCTTCTTTTCCTCCTCCTCCTCCTCCTCCTCTTCGTTCTCCTACTCCTCATTTTCCTTCACCACCATATTCTTCTGCATTCTTCTTTGCACACGCGTGTGTTGTTTGCACACACACACACACACACCCACACACACATACATTATATTTATAAATATATATATATATATATATATATAATATATCTAAATAAAAATGAAGGTAAAACCCAGGAGTAGGCTGACACCACTCAGTGAAGTGTGGGTGCACTGCCGACCAGAAACTTGGCCAGTCACAACGCAAGAAAAATAAATGCTGGCACACCAACCACACACTCTTCAAGTTTTTTTATAAAAAGAAGCTTCCTCGCCTTTTATTAGGCTTCGTCAGCATCTGCAACAAAAAACAGTCATTTATATGCACACTCCCCACCCCACCCACCACTGCCACCACAGAACAATCATACACCCCTCTAACACCCACACAGACAGACACGACACACAAACTCACACACACACACACACACACACACACACACACACACACACACACACACACACACACACACACACTCACAACATACTATATCATATTATCATGGCTCCTCCCAGTTTTGACTCACATAAAAAGCTGAGCCCACTAACAGTAAAGACAACTCCCCCCCCCCCCCCCCCCACTCACCCACTCATAGCTACCTCTCTCAATTCCTTATTTTCACAGAAAGCACCCCCCACCCCCCCCACACACACACACACAAACACACCCCAATGTAGGCTGTGCAAGGGGAGGGGGCATGATGAAATCTAAAATCACCTACATACAGCCCTAAAACTTTCATTTTCTTTTGATAACTGATTTTTTGGAAATATAAATTAAAAATATATAGTAGCAAGACCCCGCAAAACAACAGCAGAAGCACACTGAGTAACAGAAAGCTGCACCCAAAAGCAGAAAGAAGGTGTAAGCGAACCATAGCAAAACTCCCCACAGAACATACACAAAGCAAACTTCCAATCCTAAATAATAATATAATATAACCAATATTACATTTTAAGGAATATTAAAAATAAAAACTACCATAAAAACTAATTAAAACATCTCATGTTAAAAAGGAGTACAACTGAAACTGTACCGTCGTCACACCTCACACAGGTGTCGTAGACAACCATCCACTATCCATCACACCGCCATGAGCTAAAAAACAAAATACCTCTGCAAACACTGTTCACTAAGTTACAACTATCTTCCACCCCGCCCCACACATTTAACAGAAAAACAACCATACAACCACATACTCTCCCACTCTCTCGATTTCTCGTCTCTCTCCTCACTCTCTCTCTTGCTGTCATGCTCTCTCCTCTCATCCTACCCCCTCACCCCCCTTCCTTCCCCCCGCCTCCCCTTCTCTCCTCCCCCTCTCCTCCCCTCTCCATCTCTCACTCTTCTCTCTCTCTCTTCTTAATCCTTTCACACACAACTACAGACACAACACACTCACAAACCTTACACACCACACACACACACACACACACACTACACACACACAACACACCACACAACACACACACACACGCACGACCACAGAACACGCACTCACGCACGCACACACCACACACACACACAACACACACACACACAACCCACACACAACCCACAACACACACACACATACTCACCCACACTACAACCCAACATTCCACCCCACAAAAGCTCCTCACACTTCACCATAAATCAATTAAACCCTAACTGGTAACATAACAAGAACAGAATGGAAAAGGGCCATTGAGGAAGGAACAACCGGGGGGGGGGGTGTCGTAAACCTCAAAACAACAATATTTAAGAAAGCGTTCCCTTAATTTATGTTTTTTTTTGAAACAAAGATATTTTAGAAAATACAATAGGCACGAAATATCATCATTTTTCTTAACACACAGAGATTAAATAGTATTAAAAAAAATAAATGCAAAAAAAAATAATAAACAATAAAAAAAAACTATACATCTCATCGTGGAGTAAACTAAAATTTTTCATAATATAAAAAACACCTCTAATCCAACTCCTCCCTCCTAAACCCCTCCCCCATCCAACCCCCCACCCCCCCACCCACCCAACAAATAATAAAACTATCTCAACACTCCACCACCACTGCTCACACAGAACTGAATCTACTTTTCAAAACTGAAGCAAAATCTTCCTTTCCAATTCCTCCCGTTGATAAAAGTGCCCAAATAATCCTGCCAATACATTCTCGTTTCTAGCAATTTTCAGTGTCCACACATGCTCAATTGTATAATGTTCAGGAACATACCATTCTGATCTTGTGGATGCTCCTCCACTGCCACATGTGAATGCACTGTACATTTATTGTCTTACTACAAAGTTTAACCAATCGCTTTGGGTTCTTATTTGTTCCTCCACCCCTCTTTTACAAATTTACTTGACACCAACAAAGAGGAAATCTTGAAGTTAATTTTGCACTGAATCATATAAATTACATTAGGTGTGTACAGTTCAATGAGACTTATGTTCCAAACCTTTCTCCCATTCCAACGTGACTTAAAAGATTTAGTGTCTATGGAAATGTAACACACGTGTCCACACTTCTTGTCACATTTGAAAACTCCTCTACGTTTTTCAGGCCAAGATGCAGAGTACGTTTTGGGACTGATGGTTATATATTTCTCCTAAGTATTTGGCTCTCCAGTTTCCTGCAATAATAGACCTTCTACGGAAATAATTTCCAATTGTCCGGGTTTTGTACAACAATTTCAGATTTTTCATATTAATCCTGATTTATCTGGAACTCTTGGGTCCCAAGGAGTAACCCAAGCCAATTTCTTCTGTTTGTTTTTTTTGAACGTTTCTGCAAGGCCTTTTCTGTCTGGGCACACTGGTCACCTTCTCTAATGACCTTTTAACGCACCCCATTTCCAGAGCCTGAAGTAACGAGAATGTTTTGCATATTTCCTGTATTCCTCTTTTCTAATATATCATCTTCTGACATATCACCCTAAGTCTTCTACCCATACCATAAGCATACCTTGCAGACAGATGGAGAGACGATGATTAGGGGTCAATACTGTGCGAAATTTTTAGAAAAGAACATCATTCTTAATTTACCTTCGTCTTCAGAGTAACTCCAGACATCGAGAATTCCACTTATTTTTCCCTGAGTCCTATAGTCACATTAATCTCTCTGGACAAAGTGATTCTAGGTGGATTCTGCAAGATATTGGACAGATTTTTTACCACGGTAGTACCAATGATTCCATCAGTCCCCTATATCTACTCCATTTAACCCAGACTCCCTGTATCTGAATGCTTGTTTTTCAGCGGTTTTATAGAAGACAAAAGAGGAATAGGACCTTTCATGGACTAGTTTCCTCGTCTAGACAACCCATGAATACACTACATAAGTAGGAGCCAGATGTGGACCCCTAGCGTGCCACTGTTAGGTGAATCAAAAAAATTTTATTTCCTTCACCATCTTCAGTACTACAAAGATTATTATTCAAAGCTAGGAGTAGACCTTCCATAAACAATCTGAGGAGATCTCTACTTTGAAGGGTGTTTTTTCAGCATCTTTATTTAGCAGCTGGGATCCCCATACTGTAGTCCACGCTTGGTACAAACTCACTACATCACACGAATCAAGAACGCAGAACTTGTAAGGTGATGCGGACGAGAGCCCATTATATTATTTCAAACTTAATGAGAAATTCCCTTGTGTCAAAAATATGATAAGTAATCTTCTGTTTAGATGATATGATAGAATTGAATAACTTAGACAAGTTTGAGTGGGGGTGCCACTTCCTGATAGCAACAACCGGGGGAACGGAGGTGTTAGTGGGCATGATGAAGGTTTCATTTTTGCTGGGTGGTCCTTCAACTTTCTTTACACATTGTTCAATACCTTCCATTTAAGTACCACCTCTTCTAGCCATTTGTCCTACATACTTTCAAATCTTAGAACAACGTCCCATGTGTGTCATCATGCAATAAACACAATCAAATTGATTTTCGTCTTAAAGAAATCTTTGCAAATACGTCATCATCCTCTGGTAAAAACGTAATTAATCTGTCTACACCTGGATTTGTCCGCAAACCAACATGGCAGGAATGTGTGTAAAGGTAACTTGACGTAAAACTTTCAGGCTGATCTACTGATTGTTGTTAGATTATCTTTTATTCTTTTTATTCTCCGTTTAACATCCAAAAATTCATCTGTACATTTTTCTATAAAATGTTCTAATGAATTATTGCCCTTTAGGCTTTTTTTTTCCAGAAGGAATAGGTACCAAGAAATTTTTACCCAATTATCTTCATATTCCCTCCCGATCTTCTCAAATCTTCTTAATGTAGAAAAACTGATGCCACCGAAGTCTTACAGCCCATAATCATATGTTCCGATCATATTGTCAACACATTGAAGGGGGTTGTAGGGTGGGGATAAACTTGTCTGAGAGTCTACAAAATGGAAATTGTTCATCTGTCAATTGCACGTTATCCACTAACTACAATTGGGTCTCTCATTTCCAGTCATCTGCAGTGGGGAACCAATGTTCCGTGCAGTGTACGTCTTGATTTTCCCTCCCTCACCGTATTTTCCTGTGTTTTATCTTGACGCCCATGGTACATGTATTTCTATCTGTGGACCTTTCATTCCATGCATCACAGTAACACTCCACTGAAGTTTTTTCTTGGCATAGTATCTAGCACTGATCTTCAAAGAACCTATCAAACTTTCCAGTCATCAGAAGTTAATTTGATTAGTTTATAATTTCCATTCTTCAGCTTTCCCAGCTTCCGAGGTGAGTGTCTGCAATCCTCCTTAATGCTTGAATAACACTCCTACCAATCAGGCTCCCACTAATCGGTCACCACAACACTTCCAAATTTCTTGCTGATCACTCTCTACATTTCATCCTTGCCTATTGAACTTACAATCCTGCTTTTTGGCCTTGTTCTACCAGTATATACAAAGCTCAGTACTTTCTCTGTCTACACATGATTGGATTTTGTGAAACCACAACTCTGATTCCGTAAAAGTAGCCAAATTGAATTTTAACCTAAACCAAAGGTAGCAACCTTTTTCACCAACTCACGCACTTATAAAGTTTCTTTCGCTTAACTGAATATCTCCAAATACCAAGTATACACATTTTTTAGCAGCTTTCTTGAAAGTCAACGTTGAAGGCCATCACTCGGGGCCACACAAGGGTTTGTCATCAAGATGAGATGTGTGGTTAAAAAAGAAGGTAAAACCCTGGAGTAGGCTGGACACCAGGGGGGCCGCCAACCCTCAGTGATGTGTGGGGCACTGCTGATTCCAGAACACTGGCCAGTCACGAAACGCAGAAAAATATAATGCAGGCACACCAACCACACACTCTTCATGGGTTTTTTTTATAAAAAGAAGCTTTTCGCGCCTTTTTATTTAGGGCTTCGTCCAGCATCTGCAAACAAAAACAGTCAGTATATTGCACACACTCCGCACCCATCCCAACCACTGCACCCACAAACAAACAAACCACCCCTCAAACACCCACACAGACAGACACACACACACACTCACTCACACACACACACACACACACACAACACACACACACACACACACACACACACACACTACACACTCACAACATAGCTATATTCATATATCAAGGCTCCTCCAGGTTTGAACTTCTCAAAGCTGAGCCACTAACAGTATAGACATCACCCCCCCCCCCCCCCCACTCACCCACTCATAGGCAACCCTCTCATCCTTATTTTCACATAAAAGCACCCCCCTCCCCCCCACACACACACACAAACACACACCCAATGTGGATGTGCATAGGGAGGGTGGCATGAGGAAATCCTAAAATCACCTTACATACAGCCCTAAAACATTCATTTCTTTTGATAACAGAATTTTTGGATTATAGGATAAAAATTAATAGGTAGCAAAGACCCCGCCAAAACAACAGCAGTAGCACACGAAGTACAGATCTGCCAGCCCAAAAGTCAGTAAAGAGGTTAAGCAGAACCAATAGGCATAACTCCCCCACAGATCATACACAAAGCAAACCTGCCATCCAAATAATAATATAATATCCCAATATTACTTTTAAGAATATTAAAAAAAAAAACTTCCCAATAAAACGAATTTAAAAACACCCGTTTTAAAAAGGGGTACAACTTACGCCCGTCGTCACACCGCACCTGTGTCAAAAGACAACCATCCACTATCCACCCACCCCGCCATGAGCTAAAACAAAATCTCTGAAACACTGATCTAAAACTATTTACCAGCCACCTAATCGAAACACCATAGAAACCAACATCTCACCCATCGTAATGTTACTACTTCTAACTCCCCTCTCTCTGCTCTCCTCCTAAATAATAACTATATACCAATATCCTTTTTACCCACCCATTCCCAATAAAACGAAGTTTTAACTCTCTTTAAAACATCTCAACTGTACTTTCTCGTCGTCACATCCGACACTGTCAAGACAACCACCACATCCTTACACCCACCATGACAAAACAACACAACCACTGCAAACACCACACACACATCTATCTCCACACACCCACACTTAACAGAACGCAACCACCCCAACCAACATACTCACCACACACCTCTCCTCTACATCCACACACACTCTCTCTCCTCTCACCTCACACATCACCCCCACACTCCCCCAACATTCCCCCCCAAACCCTCCCTTCACCTCCACCTTCTCCCCAACTGATCTATTTACCAATCGGTAAATTTTCATTTGAAACAACCCAGGCCACACAACACCACACAACAACCACACATGCACACCACCTACATGGCACACATGGCCACCACACACACATCATGCTACATCAGACAAAACAACCAACAAAGCCAAACCTCATTCTTCACAACGCTGACAAACAAGATTAGAACAGAACTGAACTGGTAGATAAGGAATGGTTCATGACTACGAGAAAAATCTGTCCCTACTCAGAAACACCTAATTACCAAGAAGATTAGTCAAATCAGGGAATTCATAATACCTAGATGTCAGAACTGACAGAGAAGTAAATTAAGAACTGATCTTTTAAAAATTCGCACAGCTATTGCCCCTACTCAGTCACTCATCTTTTCAAGTTGTTTGGTATGGGTAAAGACTTAGGTGATATGCGAGAGATGTTAGAAGAATACGGAAAGAAAACTGTTCAGGCTGGAAATTGGAGGGGTAAAGGTTGAGAAGGTGCCAGTGTGGCCAGAGGCCTGCAGAAGTCGAAACAAACGAAGAAACTTGCATTAACTACTTGGGTCCAATTTCAGAAAATCAGGAATAATAAGAAAAAGAAATGGTTGTAAAAACCCATAATTGAAAATATTTCCGAAGAAGTCTATATTGCAGGAAACAGGAGAGCCAAAAACTTAGGAGAAATATATAAACCATCAGTCCCAAAACGTACTCTGCAACATGGCCCTGAAAACAGTAGAGGATTTTTCAAATGTGACAAGAAGTGTGACACGTGTGTACATTCCATAGACACTACATCTTTTAAGTCACTTGGATGGGAGAAGGTGGAACATAAGGTCTCATCTGAACTGTACCACACCTAATGTAATTTAATTGATTCAGTGCAAATTACATCAAGATTTCCTCTATGTTGGGTCAACAGTAAATTTGAAAAAGAGGTGGGCGAATCATAAAAGCGATGTTAAACTTAGTAAGACCAAAAAATGTACAGTTGCATCACATGTGGCAAGTGAGAAGCATCCACAAGATCAGAATGTTATGTTCCTGAACATTATACCAATTGAGCATGTGTGGACAACAGAAAAAATTGCTAGAAAGAGAACTGTATTGGCAGGCTAATTTGGGCAAAATTATCAACGGGAGGGAATGAAAGGAAAGATTTTGCTTCAGTTATGAAAAAGAGAATTCAGTTCTGAGTGAGCAGAGGGGTGGAGTAGTTGAGATAGTCTTTATTATTTGTTGGGAGGGGGTGGTGGGGTGGGGGTGGGAGGGGGGAGTGGTTTTAGGAGGAGGAGTATGATAGAGTTTAATATATTATGAAAAATTTAAAGATTACTCCAGATGAGATGTATAGGATTTTTTTTATTTTTTTTTTTATTATTTTTTTTTATGTATTTTTTTTTTTAAATATATATACTCTCTTTGTGTTAGAACAATGATGATATTTCGTGCCTATTGTAATTCTAAAATATCTTTGTTTCAAAAAAACATATTAAGGAACGCTTTCTTTAAATACTGTTGTTTTTGAGGTACCCCCCCCCCCCCCCCCCCCGTTTGTTCCTTCCTCACTGGCCCTTTTCCATTCTGTTCCCTAGTTAATCCGTTGGAAAATATGGTGAAGGTGAGGGAGCTTTTGGGTGGAATGTTGGTGTAGGGGGTGAGTAGTGTGTGTGTGTTGTGGTATGTGTGTGTGTGTGTGTGTGTGTGTGTGTGTGTGTGTGTGTGTGTGCTGCGTGCGTGCGTGCGTGCGTGTGTTGTGTGTGTGTGTGTGTGTGTTGTGTGTGTGGTGTGTTGTGTGGTGTGTGTGGTGTGTGTGTGTGTGTGTAAGGTGTAGTGTGTGTGTGTATTAGATGAAGAGATTAAGACAGAAGAGAGAGGAAGAGAGAGAGATGGAGAGGGGGAGAGAGGGGAGGAGAGAAGGGGGGCGGGGGGGAAGGAAGGGGAGAGAGGGGTAGGAGAGAGGGGAGAGAGAAGACGAGAGAGAGAGAGAGAGAGAGAGAGAGAGAGAGAGTGAGTATGTGGTTGTATGGTTGTTTACCTGATTAAGTGTGGGCTGGGTGGAAGATAGATTGTAGTGAACAGTGTTTGCAGAGGATTTTGTTTTTAGCTCATGGCGGTGTGATGGATAGTGGATGGTTGTCTTCGACACCAGTGTGCGGTGTGACGACGGTACAGTACAGTTGTACTCCTTTTTAACACTGAGATGTTTTAATTCGTTTTATTGGTAATTTTTATTTATATCTTAAAAGTAATATTGGTTTTTTTAAATGTATTTTTTTGGGGG